>OU015500.1:104637521-104772521 GCA_907164885.2 Dolomedes plantarius
AAATATTAATTGGAATAGCGTAGCAAGTTAAACATTGGATAAAATCTTAATTCGAACTATGGAGCTAGAGACGTTTTTAGTAGTAAATAAACGAATTTAAAGGACTATGGCTTGTCTTGCCTTCTCAAGCTATGACGACTGCGCCACCAAAGAGAGTTCCAGATATCAGGAGTCTCACCCCGACTGCATTTTCCCGGACTAGCCTCTAAGAACTGGATTTTTTAATGACGCGGACTAGAAGCTTTATATGTATGTATGTATATATGTATGTATGTATGGATGTATGTATGTATGTATGTATGTATGTATGTATTTATTGTAAATAATCTTAAAAATAATGTAATATAACAAAGAATTATCTTATTTACTAAGAACTCATTACTAACTCCAGTAGTCTAATTGCCAAATTTTAATTAATTGTACTATGATGGCGTAATATAAATTACTATGTGAGTTTTTACGTCTTACTTCGTGTTTAAAGAGTCTATTACTATGCACAAGGCAAACAGTGCAAACTATATACATTTATTCTTCAAATTAAAAAAAAACAATTGGAGCTATCAAATATGCAATAGAGACAACGAAAAATCATAACAACTATGTTTTTTCATGTGTCGTAGGTGCCTTTCTTCAAGAAACACATTTAAATAAATGATATGTAAATATTTTCTTTTACTCCAAATATGTACCAGAATTAAGCAAGACTAATACTTGAAGGAAAAAAAGGGGAGATCGGGCAAGGGGGGGGGGGGGGGGGGAGAAACCTACTTGAAATGCAGCTCAGTTATTTTTGTTTATTTTCTGTCAAATTAATTACTGCGCAAAATGCCTGTTTTCTAATATCTTTTAATTCGTCCTTTTTTTACACTTGACTTGTGTGTATTTTCCAATTAATCAGTGAAATGGAGCAGGAAAAATGTGAAGTGGCCTTCCGTTCCGAAAAGAAATCGACATCACAGCATGAGGTGGTTTTATTTTGATTTTTGTTGCATTTGATTTCAGTTAAAAATGCTATAAATTCTGTTCCTGTAGCAGTCAGTAATGAAAAAAGCCTCAAAAATTGGAAGAGATCTTGAGGTCAATTTCGATTTTTATTAAGATCTTTGATCTTTTATGACATCTAACTAGATCCATAGTCACAGTTAAGCGTGCGTGGTGAAGTTTAATCCTACAAGTAGTCGCTTCATCTCTCTCTTTGACCATTCTTTTATGTTCAACATTCTTCGATGATGATGATGATGCTGTAGTTGTTAATGCCCCCTGCCCAGAAGTGTCATATACCAGGAAAATATAGAGTTTAACTGCTGAAATTATTGTGAAAGAAAATATTGTTAAATACAGCACACTTTATTCTGATTCTCAACTTTGCAAATTTTTTCACTCTGTCGTGTTAAATTCCTAAGGTTTGGTTTATCTTTCAACTTCCCTAGGAAAATTTTAACATGCACAGCAGAAGTTATTAATTTTTCAATAGAAAAAAACCATAAACATTGCTGCATGCTCCTTGTGTGTGCGGATATTTATATATATGTGTGTGTGTGTGTGTGTGTGTGTGTGTGTGTGTGTGTGTGTGTGATGACCCGAATTGTCATCTCTTGAAGAAACACAATCGAGGCCGAAATTAAATGCAATTCCAAATCATACGAACAACTGAAGTTTATTCCATGAAAACAGCAACATGTTACTCGCATCGAAGCCAACCCGCGTCTATCGTAAAAAAGCCAAGATACAGTTAGCTCAGAGAGGTTGCCAGAATTGGCGGAGGAAGTTAGTGTGTGGAAGGGCGAAGCGTTTTCGCCAAAGAGTAGAAAAAGGGGTTACCTGAACAGACATAAAGTTCAGAATGGGTGATTATAGGTTGTTAGTAATATTATCACACACACGCACACACACACACACACACACACACACACACACACACACACACACATATATATATATGTATGTGTGTGTGTGTGTGTGTGTGTGTGTGTGTTAGTTATAATAATCACAATGGGGAAATTAACTCACGGGAATTCATGCATAGAACTTATGGGAGAGGCAGTCGACCGAAGTGTTGATGATAATACGCAGGCGCTGGTTGGATGATGATAGAAACAAACATGGAGCCAGAGAAGAAGAACATAGATTACAGACGATATTACTTTTGGACAGAGGAAATCACTTTTGTTTAATCATTAAGTATTACGAAGGCTGCAGTGGCCACTGTACTTGCGGCGTCTATACACCAGGACTTGCCCGATGTCTGCCAGGATGAGACGCGAAAACAGTAGCTGACATGCTTACATGACAGGGTTAAGAGACAAAAAAGAAGAGGAAGACTCTTACGTCCAAGATATTTTCAAATAACTGTTTCTGATTTGTGCACCAGGGCTAGAAATTACTTAATTGGTCAGATTTAGTCACGTGGTGTCTAGCGTCGTGGTTTTCAAGGGGATTAATTGCTATGACTAAATAGGCGCGTGGTCTTCACTCATGCTCGCGTTACTGTGTTTCGCCGAAAGGAAGAATTTGAAAACAATTTTTATTTATCGTATACAAATTTAATGAGCCTCGGATTCGGGCGAGATATATAGCGATGTTATTGAGAGAAGATACATATTTCAAATGCCTGCTGATTGATCTGCAGAGTCAATATAAATTATAACTTGCATTATTTGAAAGTTGCAATTTGGAAGAGGGGTCACGCTTCATTACAAATAGAATATCCTTTAAAAGTAATTTAGGAAGAAGCGTTTTCTTGTTACTTACTTATGCACACACACACAAACATATATATATATATATATATTTCTTGTTACTTACTTACTTACACACACACACACATATATATATATATATATATATATATATATATATATATATATATATATGTTTTAAGGACTTTCAAAATTGTGAAATTTGTCCAATAATTCGATTTTTTCATTTTATTGAATTGTGAAACTACGGGCGAGTAGGAATGTGCTGCAAAAATAATTTTTAATTTATGCGATTACTTTCCTAGTTATAAAAATTTTTATTTAATTTCGATATTATGTGGTTACTAATAGCAATAACTTTAAATGCGTCTTTCTAAAAATAAAAATTTTCATGTCATACGAATATCCAAACTGCTCCAGACGCATTTCTAATTATCGTATTGCTTTGCAATTTAAGTTTTATATACTTAATACTATATCGAATAAATCTTATTAAAAAAAAATATGCTTCGTAGCTCAGAATTTCTAAATTTTGTACATGAAAAGATGATTTATAGGTATTTTGTGTCATAAAAAGGGCGTTTTCACTATTATTATTTTTTTCTCTTTCTATTTTTAATGAATGCTTAAAATAAACAATAAGTTTCATTGTTAGTTCTATAAGGTATCCCGTAAATAAAAATTACCATATTATATGCAAAAGAAATGCGCATGGAACATTTTTAATGAGGCCAAATTTTAGATAAAATTAATAATTCATAATTAATAAATTAATAATATTTCATCATTAAAATTTAACCACTTTTACATATCTATGGTACTAATCACATATGCAAATTTCAAGCAAATCCATTCAAAACTAAAAAAGTTAGGTTTGAAGGTCCACTGTCCCCTTAAGACCTCATATTTTCCTATGTGGATCAAAATTTGGATAAAGCTGGGAACAACAGAACTCCACTCTGGTCATCATAATGCTGAAACATTCTTTTATTATTCTTAATTTTAAAAAACAATAATTGCATTAATTGAAATGAAATCCTACACAGGATATTCTTGAACTTTCTATGAACGATTCGGATGCATCTATAGTTAATATCAGATACGTGCCTATAGTTAGTTCTTTGTTTAAAACCCTTTGAGGGGCACCGTTTGCACAGTGCAAACGCTTAAACCTAGTTCTTTTTTTCACTTGCATTCAATGTATTCCAGTTAAATAATCTGAATAATGGTTGCTACTGCCATCTGTTGTCAGATTAAAGAACTAAAAACATTTTGCAACCTTTCATTGGAAAATTTTCTAAGATATTTTAGGTTAAAAGAAATCGGGAAACAAATTTGCACCCTACAAACGGGGGAGGTTTTTGCCCCTGAAAGGGTTAATGCTTAAGACGCCATTTGCTAATTCTTTCGTAATAAAAAATGACGAAGCTAACAGTGACATACCTTCTGAAATTTTTAATCAAAGGCCCCAGTGCTAGCATTTTTAAACTGAGGGTCGTTAAAAGATATGTTATGATTAAAAATCTCAATGCTCTTGACTTATGGCTAAATCTTCCTCTTTTTTCAATTGTGTTCTAATATATTGTTATCATTATTTATATACATATATATATAATATGCGCCTTAATTAAATGACCTATTTAATGGTACAAATGTCTTTAGCTTAAGACCCGTGATTCTTTACCAGACTAATATAAAATGGAATCTACAAAAGTTCCAGCGTGACTAAAATTGTCTCACATTTGCCCCCAAATACCTTGCAATTACTTTATACAGGCCAACGTATTACTCAAAAGTGATCTATCCAATTTCGCCCCCCTCTTCCTCCCCACCGTATTAAATCGATTAATCGATACACACTTCACAGAAATTGGCAATTAGAGAGGTGTGTGGATGGTGTCACGCGCTTCGTTTTTCTCGCCGATATATAACTTTGCAGGATAAGTAATATCTTAATCAATACGCTTCTTCACTCTGGTGCCAGGTTTCATCAGAGTTGATGTTCAACACTTTCTCCCGGAACACAAGGAATTTTTGGACGATTTCCAGCTACACCGAGAGAGTCATATTTTCATTGAGATAGAAGTAATCCTGCCCGACAATTGAACCTGAGCTGGTAAAAGTGACGCCTTAAATTTGGCCCTTCGGGGCGATTAAATTAATAATATGAAAATATATTTTAGAAATAGCAGTTGAATTACTACAGATGGCGTTATTATTTTGCTGTAAACATATTCGAAGGAATGCATGCACATAATCACTTGCATATAGCTGTGAAGCAAAACTTTAGGTTAAACATACGTGTTTCAATGTCCCATTTTTGACCTGCAATTTTAATTAAATATCTACGTAAGTCACGGACAAAGACTAAAATTTTAGGCCTTTCAATATTATGTAACCTATTTTCTTCATGTCCAAGGAAAGGTAGTTTCCAAGTAAAGCAATGTTCAATGGATCAAAAATTCCTACGATAGGACTTTCTGTTATCCTAAATTACTTCAGCATTTGCGTGTAAAAACACGAGTTTACTTGGAACCGGTTGACAATGTGTTTAAAAACAATTTAATCATAATGTATCAGAATCTTAGTCTAACGTATTTACATAAGATCTGAATACCTGCTTGACTTTGATGCCTCTGGAACTCAAAAGAAAAAATGTTGAGAACGATTTCATGCAAGTTCAAACAAGAAATAGGGCCAAAACTACAAAGAGATTGTCGGAGAAAGAACAGGCAAACGAACAGAAAGTAAATATTGTTTCCTGGACACGAAAAAGATGGTATTTATGCCATTGGCTAGAAACTTGGAGGTACAGATGTCATTAAATTGAAAGATTGTGTTGATAATTGTGTGTTTTTAAAGGCGATACAAAATATCACACACACATGCGCGCGCACACACACACACGCGCACACACACACACACACACACACACACACACACACCTATATATATATATATATATATATATATATATATATATATATATAATGAAACCTCTAAAGCCACCCTCCCATAGTTAACGGCTACCCCTCTAAGTGGCCATATTTTGTTCAGAACAGATTCAAGACATCATAGAGACAATGTTATGGAAGAAACTTCTTTAAGACAGCCACATCTCAATATAGCCCCTTTTTTCAGAACCATTACTGACCGCCTTTGAGAAGTTTTCCAATTTATATATATATATATATATATATATATATATATATATATATATACAGTCGAACCTCCATATATCGAACTTCCCTATATCGAAATTTTCTATATATCGAACTCTTAGCGAATCTCCATGTTCATTACATAGAAAAACTGTTTCTATATATCGAAAAAATTTCTATATATCGAAATTTTTTTCACGACATATTGGGAGATTTTATTCCACTTTAGAATAAAATCTTCCAATTTTTGGCGTTTGAAACAATACTTCGTGGACTTCAATTCGTGGAAAATGTCCCTGATGAAGTTTTTAATGGACTGAATAAATGCGAGCATTTCTTTGATGAACTTTCCGCAAAACTGGCTGTTCAGCAAGATATTCGTAGTTTTTTTTTTTTTTTTAAGAATGTAACTGTGATCACTGTAACCACTGTCTGGATTATTTTTTTTAAAAAAGGTATATAGTACTCAATACATCTTTCACATTAATTCAGCTTTTAGTTATTAACTTTCATTTAATGTGGTTCGTATATAAATTGGAAATGGAGTTTCGTATACGAAAATTAGTTTTAATTTTAATGTTTTAGGATAATTATAATAAAACTAAGATCAATTCTATATATCGAAATTTCTATATATCGAATTTTTTTTCGGCATTTTGCTACTTCGATATATGGAGGTTCGACTGTATATATATATATATATATATATATATATGTCTGTGTGTGTGTGTGTGTGTATGTGTGTGCGTGCGCTTTCGCGCGCTAGCTATGGTATATTCAATCATGATTTAAATCACCCGCTCAAATTCCTATTGCCTTTAGTCACTTTGTATATATCAATGAGGAATAATTTCACATAGTACAACCAGCCATTTGCAGATAATGGGGTCAAAAAGTTTCTCATAAAAAGAGGGCTGATTGCAAAAGAGAGTGTTTACCAAACATTTCGAATGTTACACATCGGTTAATTTTTTTGCGGTTAAATTCGGAAATTTCTATTAAAAATATCCTAAATATGTTTGCTATAATTCATGTACACAATTCTTGCATCTAAAAAATTTAATTCTATTGAAATAAAAAAAAATATCTTAAAGTATCCTGACTGATGCTTTGTCGAACTTCGCAAACGGTCTATATGTTTCAAAATGTCATTTTAATGTAGATGTTAAATCGAACTATTTTGCGTTGCGCTTTGTGGGAAATATTATTTAAATTTGATTGAGAGGTGGGGGGGGGATTCTGTGATTAACAACAGTAGTGATATTATCTTGACATTCCTCTTAATTTTTTCTTACTCCCCATGTCTACTTTTTAAAGTGATTCTTTCAGTGAAGAAAACTTTATTTATGATGTCAGATATTTTCTTTTTTTTTCCTTTCTGGTTTCATATCATCATCTACAGGAGTGTAGGCCTCCGAAGTCACATTTGTAAATCTTGTCTTTTCCCCAAAATACTGATAATTTTTTACCCCTTAAAAAAAGTCTAAAAACGGCATTCTAAAAGTTACTTTTTATCTCTTTCTGGACTTCAGTCCGCCCACGTTTCACCCATTCTTTGGTATCTAATGTTCTGATGGCTTTAACCTATTCAAAAGTTACTTTGGCTTCATCCAATTTCTGGACCAATTGGTTTGGAACTTTCTAGCGGTAACACCACTTTAAATCAATGAACTCTGACTTTTCTCAGTTGTTATTTAGAAATTATGTAAAGTGGCTAACATTCGATTATGTTTTTCAGCCAAATATCTTTATGATATTCGAATTTCAATGAGAACTGTTTATGAAAAAAAAAAAGTTGTTTTCTCGAAACACTTGTTAAAATTTAACACTTTGTCGTGTGCTACGAAAAGATCTGAAGATAAGATCAACGCTTTTTTGAATATTTGCTCGTAAGCTACTTTCGTCTAATCCTTTGAAAGGAAGAAGTATGGATGATTTACTTATCACTGAAGATTTCAACTTACTGTCTCCAAAAATTTTTCCGGTAAAAGACATAAATGTTTTGGGGAAATTGCATTGTTTATTTTAGATAAAGCCTAGTTTTTAGCAGAGCTTTAGGAAAGTTCTATTTCATGGATGGCATCGGTATATCATCGTATCTATTTAAACTTTGATTTTAATGATGATATACTTTTTTTCAGAACATTGCTAATAGAATTGCTCCTTTAGATCTACTGATTAAGAAATGAAACATCGTAAAATTTCCAATAAATACCCTACTATAATTTATCTCATTACGTTTTCAGGTTTACTTTGAAAAGTGTATTGCAACTGAATTTACCTTTAGTTTATCATAAGTAAACACAATTCGCAACTGTAGTCACAGAGAAAGAACTACGACTCCACGTGTACATTTATCAGTTCATAAAATTACTTAATTTTCGTTATACAGATGCGATAAAACCATTCATATCTTGCAAGTTGAAATAGTTTTGATGTAGAGTTTACTTCTTTTTTTTATTTAAGTAACCATATAAGTACACACGTTGTTGGTTGATTTGTTGAAAACACTACTGTCATCTTTTGCAACACTAGAGCTAATCTGACCGGGACCTGCAGCTTGAAGCTGATTCTGAATAGCCACAAGCATGGTTGCCTATGTAGAAATCTAAATAGAAGTATCTGGTTCTGAACACTTAGGGCCTGTTCACATAGGAGTCCGTTACGTTGCGATAAGAAAAATATGACGTTGAGACGAAAATAAACCAATCATAGGCGTTAAAAAGTTCATTGCTAATTGTTTGGAGGCCTATAATTGGTTTATTTTCGTTCTCAGCGTCATCTTTTCCTTAACGCAACGGAACGGACTCCTATGTGAACAGGCCCTTAAGGTCTTACTCATCCGAATATCGTCCGGCCCCTTGTTGGAGAGAAATCCAACTCCGTTTAAGGGTGATAAGTGGAGAAGTATTTATTTTTTGCTAGTAAACATTTTCATATCGCAGGAGTAACCACCATCTTTTTTAATTCGTGAAATTGTTTAGGTGTTGTTTGAACTTTGTTTCAGCTATTCACTCTAAAACCATCGATATTGTAAATCTCACCTCAGTTTGACTCCCATGAAAAGATCCTTTTAAATCTTATTTTGGAATCTGTTTTCCGTAATATGATCTTTCTTTTTGAAAATGCATACATAGAAGTCGTTCCCAAAATGCACAGAATTATGATATATATATACAGTCGAACCCCGTTATAATGAACTTCAAGGGACCAAAGGTTTTGTTCGCCATTTCCGAACCGTTAAGAAAAATGTTAGAGTTCATGAAATGTATAAATCCTTAGTTGCAATGTGTGTTCAATAATAATGTATTAAAGAAAGTTAAAATCTATTAAAAATGATCATTAATAAATTAGATCGACTAAAACCGATTACATTAAACTGACACATTACTAATTACGTATAATAGGAAAACGGCCGGACCAAAATTTTCGTTCGTTATATCCATGAGTTCGTTATATGCCGGGTTCGGTATAAGAGGTTTCGACTGTATATATATATATATATATATATATATATATATATATATATATATATATATATATATATATATAGGATGGCAAGATGTCTAGGGGAATGATAATGCAAACTTTGCAAACACAAACAATATTTAATGTTTTTTAGGGACATGAATTTACACGGGGACATTTACAACACAGTTATAGGGACATTAAGAATTACAATAAGCTCTCTTCTCACCACTCAATATAAATCAATTCCGTTTCAGGGCAGTCTCTCGGAGATGACCTAGCTCGTCACTCCCTACGACCGCTCTCCCATTTTCTCCTTCTCGCATGTTTTACCTTGCCGCGCAAACCTCAGCGACATCTAGTAGCTATTCCGCACAACGTAGCTATTCCGCAATCTTCTGGTACGGTCTGCCTTGTTCCTATATATATATATATATATATATATATATATATATATATATATATATATATATATATATATATATATATATATATAGGATGGCAAGATGTCTAGGGGAATGATAATGCAAACTTTGCAAACACAAACAATATTTAATGTTTTTTAGGGACATGAATTTACACGGGGACATTTACAACACAGTTATAGGGACATTAAGAATTACAATAAGCTCTCTTCTCACCACTCAATATAAATCAATTCCGTTTCAGGGCAGTCTCTCGGAGATGACCTAGCTCGTCACTCCCTACGACCGCTCTCCCATTTTCTCCTTCTCGCATGTTTTACCTTGCCGCGCAAACCTCAGCGACATCTAGTAGCTATTCCGCACAACGTAGCTATTCCGCAATCTTCTGGTACGGTCTGCCTTGTTCCTATATATATATATATATATATATATATATATATATATATATATATATATATATATATATATATATATATATATATATATATATAGGATGGCAAGATGTCTAGGGGAATGATAATGCAAACTTTGCAAACACAAACAATATTTAATGTTTTTTAGGGACATGAATTTACACGGGGACATTTACAACACAGTTATAGGGACATTAAGAATTACAATAAGCTCTCTTCTCACCACTCAATATAACTCAATTCCGTTTCAGGGCAGTCTCTCGGAGATGACCTAGCTCGTCACTCCCTACGACCGCTCTCCCATTTTCTCCTTCTCGCATGTTTTACCTTGCCGCGCAAACCTCAGCGACATCTAGTAGCTATTCCGCACAACGTAGCTATTCCGCAATCTTCTGGTACGGTCTGCCTTGTTCCTATATATATATATATATATATATATATATATATATATATATATATATATATATATATATATATATATATATATATATATATATATATATATATATAGGATGGCAAGATGTCTAGGGGAATGATAATGCAAACTTTGCAAACACAAACAATATTTAATGTTTTTTAGGGACATGAATTTACACGGGGACATTTACAACACAGTTATAGGGACATTAAGAATTACAATAAGCTCTCTTCTCACCACTCAATATAAATCAATTCCGTTTCAGGGCAGTCTCTCGGAGATGACCTAGCTCGTCACTCCCTACGACCGCTCTCCCATTTTCTCCTTCTCGCATGTTTTACCTTGCCGCGCAAACCTCAGCGACATCTAGTAGCTATTCCGCACAACGTAGCTATTCCGCAATCTTCTGGTACGGTCTGCCTTGTTCCTATATATATATATATATATATATATATATATATATATATATATATATATATATATATATATATATATATATATATATATATATATATATAGGATGGCAAGATGTCTAGGGGAATGATAATGCAAACTTTGCAAACACAAACAATATTTAATGTTTTTTAGGGACATGAATTTACACGGGGACATTTACAACACAGTTATAGGGACATTAAGAATTACAATAAGCTCTCTTCTCACCACTCAATATAACTCAATTCCGTTTCAGGGCAGTCTCTCGGAGATGACCTAGCTCGTCACTCCCTACGACCGCTCTCCCATTTTCTCCTTCTCGCATGTTTTACCTTGCCGCGCAAACCTCAGCGACATCTAGTAGCTATTCCGCACAACGTAGCTATTCCGCAATCTTCTGGTACGGTCTGCCTTGTTCCTATATATATATATATATATATATATATATATATATATATATATATATATATATATATATATATATATATATATATATATATAGGATGGCAAGATGTCTAGGGGAATGATAATGCAAACTTTGCAAACACAAACAATATTTAATGTTTTTTAGGGACATGAATTTACACGGGGACATTTACAACACAGTTATAGGGACATTAAGAATTACAATAAGCTCTCTTCTCACCACTCAATATAACTCAATTCCGTTTCAGGGCAGTCTCTCGGAGATGACCTAGCTCGTCACTCCCTACGACCGCTCTCCCATTTTCTCCTTCTCGCATGTTTTACCTTGCCGCGCAAACCTCAGCGACATCTAGTAGCTATTCCGCACAACGTAGCTATTCCGCAATCTTCTGGTACGGTCTGCCTTGTTCCTATATATATATATATATATATATATATATATATATATATATATATATATATATATATATATATAGGATGGCAAGATGTCTAGGGGAATGATAATGCAAACTTTGCAAACACAAACAATATTTAATGTTTTTTAGGGACATGAATTTACACGGGGACATTTACAACACAGTTATAGGGACATTAAGAATTACAATAAGCTCTCTTCTCACCACTCAATATAACTCAATTCCGTTTCAGGGCAGTCTCTCGGAGATGACCTAGCTCGTCACTCCCTACGACCGCTCTCCCATTTTCTCCTTCTCGCATGTTTTACCTTGCCGCGCAAACCTCAGCGACATCTAGTAGCTATTCCGCACAACGTAGCTATTCCGCAATCTTCTGGTACGGTCTGCCTTGTTCCTATATATATATATATATATATATATATATATATATATATATATATATATATATATATATATATATATATATATATATATATATATATATAGGATGGCAAGATGTCTAGGGGAATGATAATGCAAACTTTGCAAACACAAACAATATTTAATGTTTTTTAGGGACATGAATTTACACGGGGACATTTACAACACAGTTATAGGGACATTAAGAATTACAATAAGCTCTCTTCTCACCACTCAATATAACTCAATTCCGTTTCAGGGCAGTCTCTCGGAGATGACCTAGCTCGTCACTCCCTACGACCGCTCTCCCATTTTCTCCTTCTCGCATGTTTTACCTTGCCGCGCAAACCTCAGCGACATCTAGTAGCTATTCCGCACAACGTAGCTATTCCGCAATCTTCTGGTACGGTCTGCCTTGTTCCTATATATATATATATATATATATATATATATATATATATATAGGATGGCAAGATGTCTAGGGGAATGATAATGCAAACTTTGCAAACACAAACAATATTTAATGTTTTTTAGGGACATGAATTTACACGGGGACATTTACAACACAGTTATAGGGACATTAAGAATTACAATAAGCTCTCTTCTCACCACTCAATATAACTCAATTCCGTTTCAGGGCAGTCTCTCGGAGATGACCTAGCTCGTCACTCCCTACGACCGCTCTCCCATTTTCTCCTTCTCGCATGTTTTACCTTGCCGCGCAAACCTCAGCGACATCTAGTAGCTATTCCGCACAACGTAGCTATTCCGCAATCTTCTGGTACGGTCTGCCTTGTTCCTATATATATATATATATATATATATATATATATATATATATATATATATATATATATATATATATATATATATATATATATATATATATAGGATGGCAAGATGTCTAGGGGAATGATAATGCAAACTTTGCAAACACAAACAATATTTAATGTTTTTTAGGGACATGAATTTACACGGGGACATTTACAACACAGTTATAGGGACATTAAGAATTACAATAAGCTCTCTTCTCACCACTCAATATAACTCAATTCCGTTTCAGGGCAGTCTCTCGGAGATGACCTAGCTCGTCACTCCCTACGACCGCTCTCCCATTTTCTCCTTCTCGCATGTTTTACCTTGCCGCGCAAACCTCAGCGACATCTAGTAGCTATTCCGCACAACGTAGCTATTCCGCAATCTTCTGGTACGGTCTGCCTTGTTCCTATATATATATATATATATATATATATATATATATATATATATATATATATATATATATATATATATATATATATATATATATATATAGGATGGCAAGATGTCTAGGGGAATGATAATGCAAACTTTGCAAACACAAACAATATTTAATGTTTTTTAGGGACATGAATTTACACGGGGACATTTACAACACAGTTATAGGGACATTAAGAACTACAATAAGCTCTCTTCTCACCACTCAATATAAATCAATTCCGTTTCAGGGCAGTCTCTCGGAGATGACCTAGCTCGTCACTCCCTACGACCGCTCTCCCATTTTCTCCTTCTCGCATGTTTTACCTTGCCGCGCAAACCTCAGCGACATCTAGTAGCTATTCCGCACAACGTAGCTATTCCGCAATCTTCTGGTACGGTCTGCCTTGTTCCTATATATATATATATATATATATATATATATATATATATATATATATATATATATATATATATATATACGCTTAAAGATGACGCATAATGCGTTGGTTTATTGAATCTACACGTTTCATGATATGTATTTCGGCTTCTGCAAAATAATATGGAAATATAGAGTTAAAGTAAAATTAAAGCTGGCTAAGTTCTTAAAATCTGAAAAAAAAATTATAAATAATTTGTATCTCACTGAATGAGTTTGGTAAATAGGAAATTGTACATTCAAAACAATCAACATTACTGTTACAGTTTATTATAACAAAGTAAGTTTACACTTTCTGTTCCCATTACTCAAAGTGTAACGAGAGTCTACAAGGTTCGTCGTTTTTAAATAGAATCTCAGAAAAGCCATGAAACGCTAACAAGTGCACCGTGCCACAACTGCAACCTTAGTAATTTGAACTTTTACTTTTGCCTTCGTTGCATGTATTATTCAGTGGGAATAACCACTCAGCTTCAGGTCATCTATAAAACGCAGATGATAATACACCGAGAACTGTATTTTATTGACAGTTTTGGGGCTTCTTACATCCTAAAGAACGCATTCAGGAAATTTTGGACATTTTAGAAGTTTATCTTTATTTCATTGTATTTTTTTTTTAAATTTTGATTCCAAATAAATCAATGATAAGCAGCAATCTTGAAGCCTTGCCGACAGAACTAATAACATTAAATACTTCAGGGCATAGCCTTTGCTTGAAAATCACCGAATCGTAACCGAGTGATTTTCGTAGGACAAATACTTTCTCTAATTTCTGACAGGAAGCGGCAGGCGATTGGAGAACCGCTGTCGTTAATTAAAGTGCCTCTTGCCAGGAAATGGAAAATGTTTGTTCGTTCGAATCACGTCTCTACCCTCTTTTTCTTTCCTTTGGAAAATATTCTCCGTGAAATGTCGGACGGGGGAGTTCCCATTCAGGCGTTCAGTGTTATAAACACTGATATGAAATGATACGCCTGATAATACTTAAACACGAATACACTCTCACATGTAGTATATGTGAATATACGAATATATATATATATATATATATATATATATATATATATATTAACGAACAAACACAAGTGGTAATATCATTATTAATTGAATGTCAGTCACTTAAGTGAATCAGTATTGATCAGGCACACTAGAAACGATTTGGTTATTAACAGTGATCCTTTGAAGAGATCTCCTAATAACAAAAACTGATTGTGCATTGTGTCTGTACAGACAATATGAGAAATAGAATTAATAATGTACTTTACGTCTAAAAATAAAAGGCAGTCAGAATAATGTATGCGAGAAAAGAGTCATAAATGAAAAAAAAAATTATATGGCATACACTAAAAAATGCTGGGGCTTCTACTGACATGCTTGCAACGTTCAATCCATGCTATTGGTTTTAATAGCCAATGCCGTACGACGTCTAAGACAGATATTGGCATACAAAGTTGGTTTTTTAAACTCTTGAAATTTATATCAATAAATATTATACTATACACATTTTACAGGTGTGTTACATAAGAGTGTTGTATATGTAACAATTATCCTAAAAACATTTGAAGAAGAAACAGCTTTTAAATCTTGAACGTCAGTATCTTATGTGCAAGAAATTTCAAAAATAACAAATTGCTGTTTGTGAGATGGGTGCACCATTACATTTCAGCGAGTTTAGAGGTTTTCAGTAAGATTTAGTAGTGTACATTTGTTTTTGTCACAGTGAATATATTTAACCAGTTCTATAAACAGGGTGCGGCAGAATGGACTCCCACATTTCTTGTGGTCACTAGTAAGGGAGTGGTGGGGGGTAAGCCGACGTGGAAAGTGGCAACCGTCCTGGTGGATTTTCTAATTGTCAGTAGACACCATGGGTTGGTCCGGTGAAAATCGTGGTTTCCTTATCGAAGTGTTCTTTAAAAATAATGATTCCGTAACCCAGACACAGAGGGTATTTAGGATGTTCTATGGAACTGATGCCGTTCCTGATCGAAAAGCAAGCCTGGGAGGAGTTTCAAACGTGAAAGCCAGTGGGTCTGCATTACCAAGGAAACCATGTAGTCGTCCTCGGAACATTAGAACACCTGAGTATTGTACAGCGAGTCCGTGGGTCCACTGACCGGGAGGAAGTTGACGTCATTCCTCCAGAGATGACCAACAGAGTGATTGAAAACTTTAGAGAACGGCTTCCGCAGTGCATCGCAAATAAGGGGCGCCACCTGAGTGATGTTATTTTCAAAATCTAGTGGATAAAAATACTAGATTCATAGCACTTTTCGAAAATAATTTTTTTAATTGCTTTTTTCGTTTTTATTACCCTTTGAAATGTGGGAGTTCATTCTGCCCCACCCAAGACAAAATCGGGAATACGAATAAAAGGTCGTATGTAAGGGGCTTTAAATATAGGAAAACGATTTCAATACAAACAACTACGACAAAGTATTAAGCAGTTAAACCATATAAAACGGGGTGTATAATAAGGCACATTCATATACGTGTATCACAGTGTAATTTGAAACACATGTGTATAGTAAAATGAAAGTACCATATGCAATAGATTTTCTCATTAAAATTTTCCTAGTGTCAATTAATGTTTCTATTATTAAATTTTTGTAACAACTACGATTTTATTTAATTGAAATGAATACTTAGTTTACACCATGAAAACGTTCAAAGATTGTTACCCTAATGTATAGAAGAATTAAAAGAATTAAACGTTATATCAGCCATTCACAAGCCAAATCGATTCACTCAAATTTATTTTTTTTTAATTTTAGCTTCAATGTAAATGGTTGCAGTGGTTTTTCTTATGTTAATCGTTGCAATAATGCAATTCAAACGCAGAATCAAGTACTATATAAAATGACGGTAATATGTTTAGAGTTGTTTCATCACAAAAAAGTAAAATACCACGGCAGTAAGACTGTAACTAGGCAGTTACAGTCTTACTGCCGTGGAAGTAAGTACTTATGAATTACTAAACAATCATTTCAAACTTTTTTCTGTAATAAAAACATAATTTGAAGACTGAGTTTGATTTTTTTTTAAACTTTCAATCGATCAAAACCCTTAATCACAAAAAATTGGGATATTAATAACGATTCCTCCAAAGATATTCAATCTGAAATATTTTATATGACTTTAGATAAAAGCTGCATCTGCAATAATATATTATACAATGTATATTTGAATTTAAATATCAGTGGAATTTAATAAAATACAATCCATTAACTCCCTTAGTCACGCAAATATTTTAATAATAATAGCGATTTCTTCCAAGGATATTCTATCTTAATAATGTTATATGACGTTCGATAAAAGCTACATCTGCAATAATATATTATACAATGTGTATTTGAATTTAAATATCAGAGACATTTCATAAAATACAGTATATTAACACCCTTAGTCACACAAAAGTTGTAATAATAATAACGATTCCTCCAAGGATATAACATCTTAAAATTTTATATGACGTTAGATAAAAGCTACATCTGCAATAATACATTCTACAATGTGTATTTCACTTTAAATATCAGAGAAATTAAATAAAATACAATGTATATATTTTTATAAATTTTCTCCACTTTTTACTTTATGGAGTGAATTGATTTGGCAAGTTAGCGACTAAAATAATATATAGCAATATGAAAAAGGTCGCAAAGAGGGAAATTTATATCGTATTGGAAGAAATATCAAAGGAAAAAATATTTAATACAAAAGTTTGTAAATGCAAAACAAGTATCGTTAACTACAAATGGTCATGCATAAAGTCTCTGTAAGACCGATTTGGAAAATCAATAGGCTCGGTATAAACACTATATTTATTCAACATACGGCACGAGTTTAATAAAATGTTTATTTTCCTTGCATTGAGAAAGTAGATAAAATTGCAGATAAATATTTCTTAAAAATATATCCATAAAACACATCCATACACATTTTTCTAATAAAGTTCTTGAAGGAAAGACAAAGACGTAACTGAATTATTAGCTTATTCGAACATCCCGGGATCTCTGATAATACCTCACATGCACCTAAATCACAGTTTTGCTTATTTTTCTACTCAAAGTAAAGTTATTGAATTATCCATCGATACTGCAGATTTTTAATCCAGTCAATATTTTAAAGTATCCGGCTACGTTTAAAAAGTCGATTTTGATGAAAATTAAGAAAATTAATATAGTTCTGTTCTTTGAATCATTTCTGTTTCTAAATCTGCTTTTATTTTTTTTCTGGGTGATCATGGGAAATGAAATGGAAGTTCTTTAAAGAGCAGCTTCTGTCAATGTCAATACAAGTGAAAATTTAATTGTGTTTTCTGACGAACACATTTTTTATCAAAAATGTATACGACTAATGTGATAACTTAAAATATAATCATAATATGTCTATGATATTTTCCAGTTATGCTTTCCATAATACTAAGAATGTAATGAACTAAAGATTGGGCTCTAGGTATATTATTTGTTTATTTATACTTGTATTTGTAAGAAAATCTCAGGCTACAGAATGAAATTTCACATGCAATTTCTGTCATTTCTCATGAGATTATCATATTTATAAGCCTCAGTTCTATATATAATCACTTGTAATTGTTTAAACTTCAAAATATTGATTGGTTTATAGTTCATTACACCCACGAGAGCCTTATGTACATGTGATAAAAAATAAACTATTGTGACAATTGTTATATCTATTGTGATAACTTAAAATATAATCATAATATCTCTTATGATATTTTTCAGGTATGTTTTCCATAATACTAACAATGCAATGAACCGCAGCTTTGGCTCTAGGTATATTATATGTTGATTTATATCTGTATTTGTAAGAAAATGTCAGTGGACAGACTGAAATTTCACATGCAATTTCTGTCATTTCTCATGAGATTATCATATTTATAAGCCTCAGTTTTGTATTTAATCACT
Source organism: Dolomedes plantarius (assembly GCA_907164885.2). NCBI lineage: Eukaryota > Metazoa > Arthropoda > Arachnida > Araneae > Dolomedidae > Dolomedes > Dolomedes plantarius. Next base: position 104,656,385 of record OU015500.1, read on the forward strand.
TGTAATTTTTTTTACTTCAAGATATTTATTAGTTTGTAGTTCATTACACCCACGAGAACCTTATGTACATTAGGGTGGAACGAAAAAAACTTTTTTTTGAATTTCAATATGCTCTAGTTTTCAAAAGTTGCCTTTTAACAAAATAAAGACGAAAATTAAATATTATCGTAATTGGTGCATGTTTTCAGTTAGCGCACGAAGGGGAAACTTTTGGTTTTTATTAAATTTTTGACAAATTTCGCAATTATTTTAAAATTGAATACACTTGCAGTACGAAAAAGTAGCAAAATATGTAATTTAAACATTCCTTTTAGTCAGGAGATCTGCTAAACAGATTATATAATACGTTTTACTTCATAAAAATAGTACACATAAAGGCACTTAAGGACGAGGCACTTAAAAGACACTCGGACATCACGGTGGAACGAAAAATTTTGTTTTCGGAATTTCAATATGCTCTAGTTTTCAAAAGTTGTCTTTTAAAATTAAAATTAAGAATAAAAAATCTTTTTGCTCTACTAAAATATTTTCAAGTGCCGCAAAGGGCTTCAATATGGATATTTTTATGAAAAAGTGATTATATTTGTATTTTTTGTTAATTTCTTTTATAGTATATTAAAATAATGTATATTTTCTGTAAATAAAATATTCGAAATATGATATTTTGACAGAAAATTTGCATATTCTAAGAATTTCTAATTTTTAGATGCCATAACAGAACAACTGATTTTGTGGAATTTCGCGATTTTCATCATATTAATTTTACATTAGCATATTCTTATAATACACATTGGAATGAAAGAAAAACAATTTTTAATTGACGGACCTTAGTTAAAATAAACAAATCACACTTATTTAGAAAAATATTAATGTAATGTCTATTAAGACAAAACATTATTTTGAAAAAAATATTCATGTTTTTCAACAGTCCATATTAATCACACATGGTTTCCATTACTTATTTCACTGACACATTGAATTGTTTTTTTGTTTCAAATTTTGGCATTATTTTTTGAGAATGTATTTTTGTTTTTATCAATGCATCTCTTGGAGAAGTACCACGAACGAACAAGGATGACCAGGTAACTAATTTAACAATCCTTTCTACTACTTGTGTGTGACATGGAATGTTTTTTAAGTCAATAATTTGTTTCTCGTTATCAGTTTCTTTTGCTTCCTTTATAAACAGTTTTAGTTTGTCATCAGAAACATCCCTCGTCATAGGAGGTTCTGTTACTTTAACATCATTCCATTCAATCATATCAATATAATCCTTGGCATCAAAGATTATACGTGGAACTAAATTCTTTCTGATGCCTCCTTCATTTTCCGCCCTTGCTTTTAGAATCCGGAGTAATCCAAGCTCTCTTACATGACTGCGATCGACTAATATCATACAAAGGAGGAGATTTTCCGAAGCGGCAAAGTATGCATTTCTTTGAATGACAGGGTCAATTACATTTTTAAGAGTCTGATTGAAGTAACGTGAATATCTTACAAGTTTCCACAAGTGCTTCGATCCATGGATACAAGATGGTTTCAGCTTTATGTTAAACCAAATTGGTGCATAAACTTTCAAAATTCACTCAGTCAGTATTCGGAGATTTTTTGCGGGACATTCTGTTCCCACATACAAGCGAAGTATTCGGTTTGCTAATGTAAGCCATCGTGAATGACAAAATTTTCCTGGTTTTCTCATGGAGAAATCAGAAGAGCACAGTCCAACAGATTCCATTATACATTTCTAACAAATATTTTGGGTCCACACTTAAATCATCCTTAATTTCTAGTAATGTAATGTTATTTTCAATAGGTGAAAATTCAATCACTGGAAGTTCAGAGCAGTTTTCTAGTTGTTTAAGAATTTCTCCTCCAAATTCATTTGGGCCTTTAGTTTTTCAATCTAGGAAACAAAATAGATGACATAGGGGCAGTTCATTTAAATTATTGACTTCAACAACATTCCATGTCACACACAAGTAGTAGAAAGGATTGTTAAATTAGTTACCTGGTCATCCTTGTTCGTTCGTGGTACTTCTCCAAGAGATGCATTGATAAAAACAAAAATTCATTCTCAAAAAATAATGCCAAAATTTGAAACAAAAAGCAATTCAATGTGTCAGTGAAATAAGTAAAGGAAACCATGTGTGATTAATATGGACTGTTGAAAAACATGAATATTTTTTTCAAAATAATGTTTTGCCTTAATAGACATTACATTAATGTTTTTCTAAATAAGTGTAATTTGTTTATTTTAACTAAGGTCCGTCAATTAAAAATTGTTTTTCTTTCATTCCAATGTGTATTATAAGAATATGCTAATGTAAAATTAATATGATGAAAATCGCGAAATTCCACAAAATCAGTTGTTCTGTTATGACATCTAAAAATTAGAAATACTTAGAATATGCAAATTTTCTGTCAAAATATCCTATTTTGAATATTTTATTTACAGAAAATATACATTATTTTAATATACTATAAAAGAAATTAACAAAAAATACAAATATAATCACTTTTTCATAAAAATATCCATTTTGAAGCCCTCTGCGGCACTTGAAAATATTTTAGTAGAGCAAAAAGATTTTTTATTCTTAATTTTAATTTTAAAAGACAACTTTTGAAAACTAGAGCATATTGAAATTCCGAAAACAAAATTTTTCGTTCCACCGTGATGTCCGAGTGTCTTTTAAGTGCCTCGTCCTTAAGTGCCTTTATGTGTACTATTTTTATGAAGTAAAACGTATTATATAATCTGTTTAGCAGATCTCCTGACTAAAAGGAATGTTTAAATTACATATTTTGCTACTTTTGTGTACTACAAGTGTATTCAATTTCAAAATAATTGCGAAATTTGTCAAAAATTGAATAAAAACCAAAAGTTTGCCCTTCGTGCGCTAACTGAAAACATGCACCAATTACGATAATATTTAATTTCCGTCTTTATTTTGTTAAAAGACAACTTTTGAAAACTAGAGCATATTGAAATTTTAAAAAAAGTTTTTTTTCATTCCACCCTAATGTACATGTGATAAAACGAAACTATTGCGACTATTGGGATAACTTGTAAACTATTGTGATAACTTAAAATATAATTAATTATGTCTATGATATTTTTCAGATATGTTTTCCATAATACTAAGAATCTAATTAACTGCAGATTTGGCTTTAGGTATATTATTTGTTGATTTATATCTGTATTTGTAAGAAAATTTCAGGCGAGAAACTAAAATTTCACATGTAATTTCGGTCATTTCTCATGAGATTATCATATTTATAAGCCTCAGTTCTGCATATAATCGCTTGTAACTTTTTAGACTTCAAGATATTGATTAGTTTGTAGTTCATTACACCCACGAAAGCTTTACGTACACATGATAAAAAGAAACTATTGTGACTATTGTGATAACTTAAAATATAATTTTAATTTGTCTATTTTTCAGTTATGGTTTCCATAATAATAAGAATCTAATGAACTGCAGATTTGGCTTTAGGTATATTATTTGTTGATTTATATCTGTATTTATAAGAAAATTTCAGGTGAGAGACTGAAATTTCACATGTAATTTCGGTCATTTCTCATGAGATTATCATATTTATAAGCCTCAGTTTTGTATATAATCACTTTTAACATTTTAAGACTGCAAGATATCGATTTGTTTGTAGTCCATTACACCCACGATAGCCTTACATGTGATAAAAAGAAAATATAATGACTATTGTGATAACATAAAATAAAATTATAATATATCTATGATATTTTTCAGGTATGTTTTCCATAATATTAAGAATCTAATGAACTGCAGATTGGCCTCTAGGTATATTATTTGTGGATTTATATCTGTATTTGTAAGAAAATCTCGGGGACCGACTGAAATTTCACATGTAATTTATGTCATTTCTCATGAGTTATCATATTTATAAGCCTCTATTTTGTGTATAATCACTTGTAATATTTTAGACTTCAAGATATTTATTAGTTTGTAGTTCATTACACCCACAAAATCCTTACATACATTTGATAAAAAGAAAAAAATGCGTAATTTTTTTTTGTTTTGAACCAGAGCCATTTATGTCAAAATTTACTAAATTTTGACCAAAAGTCTTCAAGTTTGTAAAAAGTGGAATAACTTTGAACTATATGTGTCATCATTATCCTATCTTGGGGCTACTTTCACTCCGTTAAATAGGACAAAATTTTGCCAGTTTAACTGTTTGGAAATAAACAGATCTGACGATAGTCGAATACTTTAACACACAAACGATTGCATGTTTAAATTTTTATTTCATTTAAAAAAACAAAGCTTTAAAATTTTAAGTCTATTCCCAAAGGGTTGATAAATTTTAAAAAAAATATTTTGGGGAAGTTAACATATGTCTAAAATCAGTTGATCATTATTTGATTTTAGTTTGTAGTTCATTACACCCACAAAATCGTTACATACATTTGATAAAAAGAAAAAATGCGTAATTTTTTTTTGTTTTGAACCAGAGCCATTTATGTCAAAATTTACTAAATTTTGACCAAAAGTCTTCAAGTTTGTAAAAAGTGGAATAACTTTGAACTATATGTGTCATCATTATCCTATCTTGGGGCTACTTTCACTCCGTTAAATAGGACAAAATTTTGCCAGTTTAACTTTTTGGAAATAAACAGATCTGACGATAGTCGAATACTTTAACACACAAACGATTGCATGTTTAAATTTTTATTTCATTTAAAAAAACAAAGCTTTAAAATTTTAAGTCTATTCCCAAAGGGTTGATAAATTTAAAAAAAAATATTTTGGGGAAGTTAACAGATGTCTAAAATCAGTTGATCATTATTTGATTTTAGTTTGTAGTTCATTACACCCACAAAATCGTTACATACATTTGATAAAAAGAAAAAATGCGTAATTATTTTTGTTTTGAACCAGAGCCATTTATGTCAAAATTTACTAAATTTTGACCAAAAGTCTTCAAGTTTGTAAAAAGTGGAATAACTTTGAACTATATGTGTCATCATTATCCTATCTTGGGGCTACTTTCACTCCGTTAAATAGGACAAAATTTTGCCAGTTTAACTTTTTGGAAATAAACAGATCTGACGATAGTCGAATACTTTAACACACAAACGATTGCATGTTTAAATTTTTATTTCATTTAAAAAAACAAAGCTTTAAAATTTTAAGTCTATTCCCAAAGGGTTGATAAATTTTAAAAAAAATATTTTGGGGAAGTTAACAGATGTCTAAAATCAGTTGATCATTATTTGATTTTAGTGCGCTGTATCTTACGTGGAGAGACTTAGAAAAGCACATAAACTTGCCGTTATTGAATTCTTTGCTTATCTCATATACACAAGCTGGCACTTCAAAAGAAACATTTGAGATTATATGCTCTATTTTGAGCAATGTTTGAGTTAGCTTATGCCTCAAAAATCTGTAATATGAAAAGCAATATAATTTACTTTGTGATCGGTGTTATAGTCCCTTGAAAGCTGTGATAAATTTTACGAGGCTTTTTCGACTGTGATATTTGATTAAGTATAATATATATAAACATACATAGAAAAACACCTTCATTTTACAGTGCATTTTAACAGAAAAATGAAATTTCAAGTCATCGTATTTAAATTACTTATTTAATAAGGTTTTTGTGCTCCAACAATTGAATATAGTAACTAACTATTAATTAGAAAAATTTATTTTTCGCTGGATACTGCCTTCTCGTTTAACAATAATACACGTAAGTGTATTGTTGGTAATTGTTATAGCTTTTTGGTCAAATTTATAAGATAAGCTGTAATGAGTTTGTATTCTATATCTGTAGCGTTGTGAAACAATATATAATTCTTAGAATGTTATATTCTTATAAATATTCACAGGACATATGAATTTGAAATAGTTAAGAGAAATATCCCTCTAATCCAAAAACTCTGCCTTTGTTTGACTGCAATTCCTTTTTAATATATATATATATATATTGCTGGCCATTAAATTTTCAACACTAGAAAGGTAAGCAAATAATAAAACTTTACTTATTATACGTATACAGCATAGTAGGAAGAAAACATGATTAAATTTGTAGGAAATTTAGGGGTATACAGGGTCCGAAATAAGTACATATAGCTGCCGCCTCTGACAACTAAAGCGGCTCTAATCCTGTTAGGCATCGAGCCGAACCGGGCTTGGATGACAGTTACGGGCAAGTCATTCCATGCTGCTTCAAGCCTATGCCACACTTCATTGTTACTAGTAACTGGAGAGCGGTTGCTGCCCAGTCTCTCAGCATCCCATGACCAGTTGTTTTCAATGGATGAGAGATCTGGAGAACGTGCTGGCCAAGGCAATAGCCGAACACCCTTTGTGTCGATGTAGATAAGGACACGACGGGCAACATTCCGTCTTGCGTTATCTTGTTGAAAGATGACGTCTCCGGGACATCGAAAGCAGGACGCAGCCACCGGTCTTAACACTAGAACCGCGGGACTTTCGATATACCTAGAACCGCGGAGCGGGTCATTTTGACCCTAGATTGTAAACTTAGAAAATATGCACAAGCGCCTAATTTATTTAACTAAAACATTTTATTTTTTAAATAATAATCAATATTTCTCAGAATTTACATTAAATAATTTATATAAATCAAGAGGAATTAACTTAATTTTTACAAAATCGTATTATTTAAAATTTTATGTCCTTGAGTATAATAACATGCCTCTTTAAAAAAATATGACATGAATTTCCTAATTTCAATGGAAAAACAGAGTATCTCTTTTTAATATGTTTAGACATAATTTCAAAAAATTTAAAATTAAAAATTTTATCAGTTACTAAAAATTTTATCACTACTTAGTTTTACAGATTATAAAATCCAATTTACTGTATGCAATTTGTACAAAACTGATTAATAAGTTTGTACATTTTCCACAGATGGGTGCTTTACATTTTGAACAGATATCTATAGTTTTATTTTCACATTTCGAAATGTGGCATCGGACTCGTTTATGCTTAATTTTTGGTTGTCTGTCATTTTCATTGGTTGCTTCACATGCTCTTTTTGCCACCTTTTTATGTCGGAAGAGAGCAAACTTTTCTCGCATTTGTTCAACCAAGTCTTGAATGAATTGCGGTCTACTAATAGATTTTCCAGTTATAGCTTTATATAAAACCCAGGCATTGATTGCAGCAAGGTCCAAAATATTACAAAAAAACCTGCACCGGCCACCTACGTGAAGCAGACTTGACTGTAAATTTCCTTGCCATTTGTTCAATCACGTCCACACCGTATTTAGTTGCGTTGTAGAAAGCGATTGTATCAGATAGTTTTTTGGGGTTATCTGCAATTTCTACATTTGGATGGAGACTACTTAGCAACAAAACGTTTTTATCTTTTTTACCTTGATAAACAGTTAGACTCATGTCTTTATGGGTTAGTACCGTAGTCGAATACAATGTGAATTTTAACATTTTTACAGAGACTAGTATTTCTCTTCTTGAGCGTTTTACAGTTCCTACAAGGCTGGTGATTTCGGATTTCAATGCCTCTGCAAGATTCAGTGTCGTGAAATAGTTGTTCGTAGTGACATTTCTACCTTTGTTCTCATATTGACTTATTAGTCGCAGCTCTACATGTTCAGAAAGAGAAACGTTGAATGGACTTTGGTTATCTTTTCCAACATACGGGAATCCATTTATCAGATATTTTGAGTCAAATCTGCAGCCAACCAGAACTTCATTCCACACTTATCTGGTTTGTTTGGCATGTATTGGATAAACCTACACCTAGCTTTTGTAGGAAATAACTGTTCATCTAGAGTTACATTAGGACCTGGTGTATAGTTAGTCTTTCAATTTTCCCTGAAACGATTCCCGATATCCGAAATAAGGGCAAATTTGTCTGTCTCTATACGCTTTGATCTTGTTGATTTTATGTAGAAGCGTAAAAATCCCATTATTTCCCGAAATTGGTCTCTTGACATTGTATTTTAGAAAAATGGTGGTCCTCAGTTCTTTGACCACAAGCTATCCAGTTCAAGTCCTTTTGCATAATATATACCACGTGCATATAAAATTTATATAAAAGCATCTATTTCTTCTAATGTTATATTCCATTCTCCTTCCTGAATCTGCCGATGAGCTTTATCTTCAGAACATTTCTTTATGTGTTTCAATATCCATTCATCTATAAAAAGTCTCCAAGCACTTGAAGGACTGTTGTCGATAACATTGCGTTTAGCATGTGGTGTTGGGCCCCCGTACTTCTTTCAAAATATTACACTTTGATTTTCTTCCTCTTCGTTTGTTCCTAATTGAGCGACATTCCAAATTGTCCCATCTTTGCCATCTTCATTATTTCCAACTTTGAATGTTATTGTCGATTTTTTTCAAATTTCTTTGCGTGTGTGTATCTTTTCTTGGAATGTTTGATTTTTATTTTTATCAGATAAATTATCATCAGTATTGCGATGAGAAGGACCAGGGATTGTTAGAGCATTGACAGAGTCATCTTCACTTTAATTTTCTTCATCCGAATCCAAATTTTATTCATCAGCAGGCAGGTATTCATCCTCACTACTCAAAATCGAATCTTGAGAAACCTTCTTTTTCCGGACCTTCTGAATCCTTTTCAGATAATTGTTTTAAATATTCTAACGCTTCCTGAACAGCAAGATTACGGCGTTGTGACATAGTTTTTATACATATAATAATTACAGAATAAAAACAACTTCAAAAGTTTTCTAAATATTCGCAGTAATTTTTCACTGCATTCCAACGTAGTTCGTGTTTTAAACCTAATATAATGACCTTGAAACTCTTTCAACCTTCACTATTGACCTTCACTATTGAAAAACCTTCACTATTCCCCCTTCTGGTACAGTCCATTTAAGGAATTCTAGGGTGGGGTAGAAGTATTTTGCAGTTACAGTTCGAGAAATTGCATCTGTTTTTTGTTATTTGTGCATTAACATTTCGTACGGGTCAAATTGACCCGCTCCGCGGTTCTAGGTATAAGTGTTAATAATCGGAAAAATATTTATGTTACGAATTTTTAAATTTGGTAAATTGTTGTTCACCTTAAAATATTAAAAGTCATAAAAGGAATTGTTTTTTCAATCGATACTTTTCGCGTGGTGATAAATTGAACATCATTTTGGGTCAAATTGACCCGCTCCGCGGTTCTAGTGTTAAGATCTGAGAAACGTAAAGCTGGCTGTTCAGATTGCTGACGACGCGAATAAGAGGTGTACGTGTCGTGTACCCAATAGCTGTCCATACCATCACACCAGGTGCAGGTCCCGTATGATGATATCGAATGCAAGCAGGCCCCGTATGTCCTCCTCGGTGCCTCCAGACACGGATACGTCCATCATGATGATGCACGCAGAACAGGGACTCGTCTGTAAGGACGACGTAGTACCACTCCTGTATCCAGTTTTGTAGTTGGGCACACCACTGTCGAAGCGCGTCTCTATGCTGCAGTGTCAATGGAAACCTCAATAATTGTCGTTGTCCAGACAGTCCGTGCTGCTCCAGTCGTCGTCGCACTGACCGTGCGGATACTTCTCGTGCTGAAAACAAACCCTATTTCTTTACTCAAGGTCTGTGATGTGGCTGTACGATCCTGCAAGACCGACCTACCAATATGTCTGCCCTCTCGGACGTTAGTGGCGGAACGCCGTTGATATTCTGCATGGCGTTCAGGATGACCCTCTTGAAACCATCGATTCCATATTCGCATAACTGTCGTTTGATTCCGACAAGTGCGAGTAGCAATATCGCGGAACGATGAACCTCATTCTCGATACGCCACGATCCTCCCGATATCGAATTCCGACAAGTACTAGTAGCCGTTATTTCTTCTTATTTGAGGCAGATCACGATTTTCTCACAAACAACCAACATTCAAATGCAATTTCCGAATTAGAAACCAGCTGCGTAACTTTCCTTTTATACAGAGTTTGAGATGCCGTTTCTCCCTCCTGCGTCATTCAATTGCGCTTAAAGGTAAATCATTTTCATATCGTAACATCTTCATGGTTGTTGCAATTTTAATGGTCAGCAGTATATATATATATATATATATATATATATATATATATATACATATAAAAATATAAATATATATATATATATATATATATATATATATATATATATATATATATATATATAAACTAAATTACCATACATACTCAGCGTAATCTCTGAATACCTTTGGAATGAGTAGTAACAGAGTAGTCGAGGCTTTGATACAATAATCCCAGTTTTTAACGATTTATAGGCTTTTTGTAGGAGGTACCTTAATTTTTGAGTAATGCGCTAATGAAAAGAATATATTTTAAGACAAAATATAAAATATTTAGATTGAGACATTGATGGAAACTCGTTAACAAAAGGAAAGAAATTAAACGCAAGGACAAATTGGTTACGTATGTATTTTTAATCTAATTTAATAGGTATTTGCATCATTAAGTTTACTGGAAAGGCTTTTTTTCTTTCTTTTTTTTTCTCTAGTGCCCATTGCTACTATCTGTCAGCTTGGTGCGAACCATTTTTGTTAACAACATAATCATTACAAAAAATAAATAAATAATAAAAAATGGTGGCAACTTAGTAATATGGCTAAAAAAACGAAGAGGAAAAAATTACTAGTTTTTTTCAAAGGCCACAAAACAGCCAAAATTTGTTTATTAAGGTCTATCTATAGAGCTATACGCTTAAGCACTATTTATTAATTAATAACATGAAACAACATGAGAAAATTAATATGAAAAAAATTAGAAGTTTAAAACATTTAATTCAATTTTCAAATTCAACTCTCATTTTGGTAAAATAAGGAAACGTAAACGGAAGAGAGTAAATATTTCAAGCAAAATTCCAAAATTCATATACTATCTTGTAATATAAAAACTCTCATTTTACCCAGTGTTACTCAAAATAAACACCAAAGAATAATAAATCAATGAAGAAAATTTAATTTTAAGCCTTACGGAAACACAAAAATATTTTTAAACTCTACTAATTAAAAACGAAAAGTTTTCTAAAAAGTAAATCTGGAGGAGTAATATGATTTATACCTTTTTTTCTGTTTCTATTGCATTTATTTTTCACCCCATTACCAAAAACAAAAGAGGGGGAAAATGCACACAGAAATATTTATTTATTTTACTTTAAAATAATTTTCAGCAAATATTTCCCAAGAGTGAACATGATTTTAATGTTTCCCTTGCTTTAGGCAGGAAAATAATGGTCCCATCCGCGTGGATAATTGAAAATTCAATTTAGAGAGGACCTGCGCGGCTTAAATCAAATCTTCAGAATGTAGTACAACCATGTTAGTGTGCAATAAAAATCATTCCAAACATAGTTTCCGATAGAGCAGAATTATTTACCCACTTTCAAAGCTGTAATGACTTCGAAATGTAAAGAGATTATTTCAGTTCACTCCATGGATGCAAAATATTTTCCGAAGTGTGCCATGCAGATTTATATATAAAGATTTGTTTCTTTATCCCGGAATACGGCTAAATTGAAAATTTAATAATAGGAGTTAACTCGGTGCTTCCTGTGGGAAATGCGTCTGAATAGTTTTGATGAACTTTAAGATTTTTTTTTTAAACCCTGGTATAAATAGCCGAAAATCTGTAATATTTAATATATTTCATAGTTTATGTATTACTAGGGGTTTTTAGAGTTTACCTTTATGTAATATGCTGCAGTTATGCACAGCCCGTGTAGGCTGATTGCATATAATTCTATAGAGGTATTTATCCGGAAAAGAACTGTGACCGGAAAAGAACTGTGATCCGGAAAAGGACCTTGTGATCAGCCCGCACCCGTAGTGGGGCTGGACTCAATTTTAAGTGGAAAAAGCCTCCCCAAATACAACCATATTAAGTAAGATTGACGGCGTCGTTTACAAGTCATTAGCGGAGTGTTCAATTTTAGGTAATTACAGCCACCACAGGGAGACCAGATGTGCCGACATACCACAGTAGCTGACCGGAAACCGCGGGCTTGTTTCCCACGCTAAGGTCGAATCCTCTAGAAAATTCTGAAATTTTCTGAAGAGGAGATATAAAAGGAAGAAAGAACAAAGGGGAGACAGAACGATGGGACGTGCTTCCTGTCTCAATGCTGGGCTTTGGATTGAACTCAGTTATGACTCTATCTCTCTCTGGTTTTCGAGTGATGATTGTACTTTTTGGAGAAATGTTGTATCATAGTTGCTGTAAATATGTATGAATAAATGCGATAGCAGTATTTATGTAAGGAAATAGTAGTTTATGTGTCCATGAAAACGATAAACGCGATACATAACCACAAGGTCGCCGCAGACCTGTTTTATTAAGAATAAGTAGAATGAAACTCTTAGTAAATTATGGGTTGTTAATAGTACACTCAAGATTTTTCAAGGAAGGATTCGGTATCCATGATTCCGGATTTTAACTGATCATGATTGCATAGCCAAACATCTGAGCCACTTGAAAATTCTACAGAGTTCTTTCTGCACTATTCGTGATAAATCTCAAGTTATGGACATTTTTCATCTGATCTGTGAGACAATGTTGGGTCGGGATCTCTGTAGCCGATATTGGGGGTGGGGGTGGGGAAAGAACATGGAGCAATTAATACGTCCTGTTTGCTGCTCCTCTCGCTTTCCTTCGTTTTACTTTTTTTCTATGACTGTCCACTAAAACAGATCTGCCATATAAATATCGTTTCAGAAATCTTTGGCAAGATTTGTAATCGACGGGAGGACATGGACTTTACCCATATACTGAGTTCACCACCTCTCCTTCTGCCCTCAGCTCCAGTGTGGGAGAGATATTTGATAGCTAGGGAACTTTTGGGTTCATGGACGTTTTACTTCTCTGTGGTTTGTTTGTTCTTGTTTTTAGTTTATACAGACTTGTAACCCGCCAGTAGAAATTTAAAAAAAAACTAAAAATTTTTCCTTATTTTTCCGATTTGTGTTCTTGTTGCTTTTGTTTATTGCTTGTCATTGGAAATAGAAAAAAATTATGCAATATGTTGTGATTTTAAGTTCTGCGGTTTTATGACTACTAATACAATCCTTAACGTCTAAAATATTTTTTCAGCTGTTAGTAATGTAATCGCAGATGATTTCAATTCTTTTCCTTCTCTCTGATTTGTTGCCGTATCAATGATTTCTATTGGATGTCTTATTAAAAGTTCCTATTGGCTCTCTCTGGGATAGTGTATAAGTTTAAAAATGCATGCGATGTTCTTTTTAAGACTGTTTGTGTCTATCTGTGTAGTAGCTTGTATATGTTTGAGCTACTGTTAATAAATGTCTTATTCCCCGGTCCATGGAACTATTTAACGAAGATGCTTCTCTTATTCTAACAGCAATGCAACTGACTTTTCAAAAATTTGAGCTCATGAAAAGGTAATTTTCAAAATTTCCCAGTTTCATTAAAATATCTCTGTGACTAATGTTTGTCTGAGGTCGCTTTCCTTCCTTCTGAACTTTCATTGACTAATGACTCTCAGTTTTATTTCCTCTATTCTAAGTTATTAAAAATACACGATGAAAGTCTACGGAGTTGATTCTCGTGTATTATATGGGTCTTAATAAATGTTTGGAGTTTGAAGTAGAACTTGAAAGTTATACATCAGCGTGAATTTACAATTTATTCAAGCTTCCCACACACATATTAGCCCCTAAATCAGACAATATTCAGATATATGATGCACATCCTATATATGTGGAATTTTTTCATATATTTACAATTCATAACATCTGGGATTTTAACTATAGGCCCCCTTTTTAAAAACTCTGTATCAAATCTGTGGATATATGAATATGTATGTAAATTTAAGTACTTATGAGAGTTAGTATTTTTCGAAGTTTTTAAAAGATTCAGTGTGTTAATCTCCGTATTTCAATTTAGGTGAATAAAGTTTTAATGCACGAGTAAAAAAGAAGAAATTTCCAGAAAGAAAAAAAACAATCATAAGTACATGAAGATCAGACACATTTTAAAAATATGTATACCGCGTCTGTGTGCCTGTGCATTTATATAGATATTTATACATCGATTACCCATCAAATGAATCTTTTTTTGTTTGCAAGGTCCTGAGATAGCCTAGTTATAGCGCGTCGGTTTTCGGCACCGAGAAGAACGTTAGAATCCAGACAAGCGTCATTAAATACCTCCTTGTCTAGGCCGGATATGGGCACTTTAAATCCGTAAACCAGAAAGTATCTCTATAAGGTCACAGAGGGTGGGAAAGGGTGTAATCCCCCCCCGGTTGTCACCCCTGGGGGTCGCTCGGTCAAAATGGATGTGGCACCTGGCTGAATCAGACTCCTACCCTTGTGGTGCCATTACACACGGAGCCGCATCCCTTGCCCCCAAAACCCTATACGGACGTGGCATGGAACACTTCTGGCCACGCTGTGTTAACAACAACAGCAAGAATTTCTTATAATCAGTGATTTAGGGTGAGTTTATAATGTACTTATAGGCTTTCAGGAAAAAGCGGTAGCCAAAGTCGTAGGTAAGCCACCATTTCTTCAAATATTATACCGTCAAATGCCGTCTTCTTTCTCATGAACCTAAGACTTTCAGCTGGATGGAAAGTTATCGCAATGTTTTACCACCGGACTTTCTTGCAAAATTCCGCCTCCATTTTAATGCTCCTATTTTCAGATTTCTTTCAAAACAATTATAAATATCGTAAAACAATTTTGGAAACAACAAAAAAAAATAAATCAAAATTCACAAAATCTGATTTTTTTTTTCTTTTTTAATTAGAAATTTTTGATCCCACATCACTAAAAATTTCCAACTTGAGATTAAAAAGGGAACACTTTATCTTATGAAAAAAAAAAAAACATTTTCTACAATCACGTAAACTTATCCTTCCCTAATTAAACACACATACCAATAAAAAAAACTGAAAAAAACTGACGTAAGAACAACACTGACTTGCTCCCGTCTTTTAAGATTAGAGTACAAAAAGTTACAAGAATGGATTTAAGGATTTTGTTACTTCAACATGGGTTTGTTATGCTAATGAAGGGAGATTTTTTTCCCCGGTTTCTCTCATTTTTGTTTGAGGAATCAAATGTAAATAAAAAAAATACAACCAAGTATAAGAAAAACGCTCGAATGTTTATGTAGAACTATTTAAATCAAACAGGGGGGGGGATATTATTTTTTCGGTTTCGTGATTTCCTTTAATGTTATCTTATTCATTTTTCCTCGGGCTCGTCCAATAAAATTGGTTTTAATATCGCTTTTTGTTTTTACTTTCGTTTAAAATAAACAATGTCTAAAAAATTAGCGTATTTACTCTTCACGCTTGCAACGCATTCAAATGCAATTCTTCAATACGTCAACAAAAGAATTCGCAGGCTTGACTACTGACTGGAAATTTTCAGAATCAAGTAAGAGAAATTCTCTTTTTCCAATTGTTTCACGATAACTGACGGTTTTGTTTCGGGCTAAGGGGCCCATAATGAGCGTAGAAATTTAACTATTGTCAGTTTGGCTCCCTAGAAAATACTTGCTTTCGTAGGAATGCATCACTTGTCGGTAATATGTATAATAATGGCAAAAGTGAAGTATGTAAAATTTTTTTTCCAAAACGCTTTTAAATTTTCAGAATCCTTTTCTGTCTGTTTTAGTGAAAGTGCATTAAAATTTAAAAATAAAACCTATAGACCTTTCAAGAATCGAAAAAGCTTTTAAGCATAAGAAGACATTAAATTCTACTTTACTTATTCAAATAATACGCTTGTAAAATATACATAAATATTTAGAATTGTAACTTGAATACTTTTCTAGAAAAATATAGCAAAAGAAGTAACTAACGTTATGATTTATTTTTTTATATTTCAATGAGGATGCGTACTATAGATAAAGATATTCATTATTATAAATATTTTATAAATAGATGTGTATATATATATATATATATATATATATATATATATATATATAAGGCTAAAATATGGGGGGGGGCGATCGCGCGACCTTTAAATGGTATTTTGATTATAAAATATTGGATTTTGCAATTAAAGTCTGGGAGTTCAAATCAGCAGCGTAATGTATTGCAGTGAAAATAGCGCTTAAGGTTCGACTTCATTCAATTTCGAAGATCCACATGGGAGAATTTTAAAGGACGTATAGCCTTCAGCTTGGCGCTAAGTAAGAAATGCTTAGATCAGCGAAAAGAACATTCGATATGACATTACGTATAAATAGCCTCTTCATTACCTCGGTCCACATTTGTGGACCTTCGCTTCTTAGCTTCTAAAAACATGCCATGAGAAAATTTGTAGTTCTAACCTCGCTGTTACATACGTGGATGTTCACGTTTTCTGGCAATTCTAATAGATGGCTGCAGTTGTACGGCGTTTGGGTAGAATTTCACATTACAGAAGTGATTTTCCAAAAATGACGTCATCTCAGCGTGCACGAAAACGTAAGTAATTTTCATTATTGTATAATTTAGTTATTCACAAAATAATTTTATTTCTTTAAACTTATTAGTTCTATCATCTGTATGAAACTTTTTATTTTATATTAACCTAATATTAAAAACTAATATAGTCAAGAATATGCAGGTACACGTGTGTGTACCTTCGTACAAATGGCTAAATTGTGACTGTGATAGTGATCATGTGAAATCCCATTGTACTATGAGTATTAATTTTATATCTATTTAGTAATATTTTTATGGGTATTTCAGTTAAGTGTTTAATGTTTAGGTACATCTAATACCTATCTTTCTGGATTTTTTTTCCATAATTTTGAAATTTTACCCCCAAAATTAGATAATTTAAAAAAAATAATGTTAGCTAATTTTCAATATATTTAGATATTTTGCATGGTTTGCATGATTGAAATAGTTATGAAACTAGAATTTAATATAATATTTGAATAATATTTATAATAGCATATAATTTGAAAAAAATAATGTTAGCTAATTTTGTAATGTTATATAATTTTTAGGAATACTGACTCAAGAGAAAATTGAAAATATTTTGCAGCAGAGTGACTTATCAGACATATCTAGTGATAGTGATGATGGTTGGCCCATTTCTAAAGAAACGACTATCAATGTGTCTGCTATAGATCTATCATCAGATAGCGATGATAGATCTACGGCAATATGTGCCTAATAAACCTAATTGTCTTGGATTTAAAAATCTTGTTTTACCTGCAGTAGATGGCTTAGTTTTAGATTTTATTATCTACGATGGTAAAGGATGTGTTCTTGTCGAAGATATGAGTAATTTGGGTGTAGGTGATGGCACTGTTAAGCGTCTTTCTGAAGCTATTCCTCAAGATTCTACGCATATAATTTATACCGATAGGTATTTTACTGGAATTAAATGTTCAGAATATCTTCTTGAACATAATATTTTCTTGACTGGAACTGTGAGGAATAATAAAATTGGAATCGCTCAACAGAAATTGAGAAGTAATAAAGAAATCAAGAAAGGTGCGTGGGCTGAATTTGTTTGGGATGATGAAAAAGTGTGTGTGTTGCATTGGAAGGACAATAAAAGTGTCACACTTTTATCAACATGTGTAGGAAGTGAACCAGACTCAAGCTGTCGTAGATGGTCTAAAGAGGAGAAGAAAAAAGTTAGTATACCTCAACCTGCCATAGTTTGTTCCTACAATACTTCTATGGGTGGTACAGATCTTTGTGATAGGTACTTAGCCTATTATCGATGCACAGTTAGAACAAAAAAATGGCCAATCAGTGTATTTACTCATTTTGTAGATCTAGCAATCTCCAATTGTTGGATTCATTATGTACGCTATCATAAAGCAAATAAATTGAAACATATGTCCCTTTTGAAATACGGAATGCATATTGCATTAGTACTTATAAAATATGAAGGAAAAAAAAATGTTGTGGCACGTAGAGGAAGACGTAGGATTTCTTCCTCAAGCTCAGAAGAGGATGATGTTCCAAGAAAACGCAAAATTATAAATCAACCCTTGAAAGCAATACGTCTTGATAATGTGGGACATTTTATAAGATATATGGACGATAAGAACGCTTCAAAATGTCGTTTAGCAGGATACAAATCGAGAACAAGAGTTATGTGTATTAAATGCAACATATACTTGTGTATCCTAAAGAACAATTGCTTTGTGAATTACCACACACAATAAGACATTTTATTTGCTAATGTATAAATGTTTAAAAACACAAAAACCATTGTGTGCGTATTTTAGCAACACGAAATAAGCCATAAACTGTGCATTTTAATTTTTTGTCATAATGTAATATGTCAATAATAATTAGTTGTACTTTTTCGTTTGAAATATTAAAGCATTGCACTTAGATAAAAATTCAGATTTTTTTTTAAAATTTGATTTTCTTTCTAAACAATTATTAAATACATTCATTATTATACTTAAATTAACTGTAATACAATAATATGTATATTTGTACCTGATTTAGATAATATTTATCATTTGAAATATTTAAGTATTTTTACTTTGTTAAAACCTGAGGTACACATAAGTGTACCTAAAATTATTGGCCCCCTAACAGTAAAATTTATGTTTTCTCTATTTTATTATGACTTATGAACGTAAAGCAGAAATTTGGAACTGTTAAATATTTTTTTGCAATATTCTTTTATACTTCAGTAGTGAAGAGGTTAATGAGCGTCGGTAGCGCGTTAATAAAACTTAAGACCAAAGAAGATTTTCAGAGCCCTGGAGAGATAGCAACGGGTAAAGACGTGTTCTGTTAGGCGCACAGATTTTAAAAAGGGATGGGGCGTAATTCTTCAAGATTGGAGCTGGGACCGTTTAAGAATTTCAATAAAGTTCAGTGTGTTTAAATTAGAGTCGTCTATCAGTTGTGTTCAGCTTGGTTTATTGCCTTTCTTAGAAGAGTTAAATTATGATGACGAGTGTCTTCGCCACCGGTTCACGGACTGCTTCATGGTTCTCCAGAGTTTCGGATTGACGTAGTTAAAATGGGCGTGAAGAAAAACCAGATACGACATATATATATATATATATATATATATATATATATATATATATATATATATATATATATAAATATATATATATATATATATAGAGAGAGAGAGAGACAGAGAGACAGAGAGATAGAGAGAAAGATATAGATATATATATATATATATAAAGAATTTTTGCATCGCTTTTAAACTTTCAGAAAATGTCGTAAATAAATGTATTTTCTGCCTCTATACAGTTTGCTTGCCTTACAAGATTTCTGGCACTCAGTGACAAATGGTAAGGTATACGGGCTAAGGGCCTTTTCACATAGGAGTCCGGTAGCGGAAGCTTTAAATTGTTGAAATAAATTGAACCAATGACAAATCTCCAAACGATTAACAACGAAATTTTTAACGCCTATGATTGGTTTATTTCCGTCTCGGCGCCATCTTTCCTTTTACGCTTCTGCTACCGGACTCCTATGTGAACAGGCCATTAGGCATACAATATTTCGCTGGGATAACAGAGATACCAGCTCGAAATTCCCTCCAAAAATGTTATATAAAAAGCATTAATAATTTCTAAAAAGACACAGCTTGTAAAACTTATTTTCAAAAATCAGGTTTCCGCGGAAGCGTATACTTTTTTTAAACTCTTGTCCAAAATGTGTCTAAATCGGGAGATCAGACCTGTATATGGAACAAATTATATTTTGATACTTTTGCCATGCGTTTAGATCATTGATTTAAGGACAAGATGTAATTTTCCCTTCTCAGTTTTGATGGACATTGGAAATAAATTTTTAGCTGCATGCTCCTGTATGTCCATTCTCAAATTCTTGTATTTACGATTTAATTAACACTTCCACTTTAAGCCATAAATTGACAAAACGGGATGCAGACATCAACGTGCTTGACAGTTTAAATCACATTTTGAGAGAATACGGCCTTTTTCTCCAAATACTCTTGAGGCTGCCAAATCCCAAATACACAGAATTATCAGTGATAAGAACAATATTCCACGGATCTGAAGTCTACTGACGAAGTTCATTGTGAAACTGATGTATTCTCTTCCTATAACTTTTCATTGACATGTGGCTATCCCATGAACGTTGTACTTAAAAACCCAACTAGCTGAATATCCGTGCTTAGCTACGAAGTAGATTCAAATTAAATACAGCGGTCAATGTATGCAATTAATGCATATATATATATATATATATATATATATATATATATATATATATATATATATATATATATATATATATATATATATATATATATATATATATATATATATATATATATCTTAACGGATATCTTTATAGACAAAATAATGCAGAAGAAAATATTAAAATTAAATACAATGGTGAATGTATGCAATTAATTTGTATGTTTAGTATCCATAAAACATACTCATTTGAATTAAATTCTTAAAAAACTTCCGCCTCAATTAGTCTAGAGGTTAAATTTTATCTTTTACCGTATTTTAATATTTTTTGTCAATTTATTACATTGTTATGCACATGACACAAAATCAATTTGAAGTACCACAAAAAGAAAAGAAATCTTGTGATTAGCATTTAATAGATTTTAAAAATTAATCTTTAAAAATTCACCAAAAATCAGAAAATGGAGGTAAAGATTCGATAAAGATTTCATTTTAAAGAAATTTTTATGGTCTTTCTCGTGATATAAATTTTATAACCCTCAGTAAATTTTATAACCCACCCTATTTTAAACGCAAACTTAAAAAAAAGTTACAAAAAAAGCTCAAAAATTTAATTTAAGAAATCTAAAAAGAATTTTTTTCAAAAATCTTTCTTAGTGCACCCCTACGCTATAAGAAGAGAAGCCATGCAAAATTTCAACCCTTTAGGTCCAGCAATCTGGTCTGTGCGTTATCTGTCAATCAGTCAGTCTGACAGTCAATGAACTGTTTTATATATATATATAGAGAGAGATTAATGCAATTTCTTATAGTCTGAGGTGGTATAAATGAGCATAATTTGATATCCTTCGCTATTTCGACACTTCAAGCAGGAATTTCGGTTAATTTATTTCTGATTATATTCAGCTGCTATCAGGACCGTGCTGTTTTCTTTATAGTTTATCTTTTGAAAGTTCATTTCAATTTACTGAGGACATAATAAACAGCTGATGCATTAAACTTTATATTACTTACAATTTGATGGAAAATGCATGAACTTTTTTAATTAAAAAATTCTCGAGTAATTAGAGATAATTTACAGATTATTCGCTTATTCCAAAACATTTTTTAAACATTTATTCTACAAATAAAAAGATACTGCATTAATTCTGGAAAGAATAAAAATTGTTGTCTGCAATAAAATATCTTCTAACCTCTGTATTTCCCTCAATAACTCACGTTCCTCGCATTAGTAATAGAAATAATTTTTTCCTGTTGAAAATTTATATACGTTAAAATTATATTTTATCACGTATTGCGTATTTTTAAACATGAACAAAAATTCAATACACTTAGTATAAAATTTTTGTAAAACGAAACTTTGGTCATATTTTTTTTATCCGTAGTGTAATTATTGATAGCATGGCACATCTTCCATTGAAATTATCGTACTCGAATCTTTAACTAAATTTAGTTTCATGCGCCTGGAATAAAAATGTTTAGTTACGCAACTTTAATTTTTTTCTCTGTGTGTGTGTGTGTGTGTGGGGGGGGGGTTAAAGCGAGTTAGAGTCGAATTGAACTGCTAAAGGGAAGTTGGAATTTATACTTAAACTAAAATTATTTCACATAATTCTTTTTAAAATATGAATAGAAAATGTTGAAGCGGAAAATATCTAGTTATATTTTGCTTCATAATCAAGAGAAGACTTCAATTTGAAACCTGTTGACTGTAGGGTAATCAACTGTGAGGCCAAACATTTCTTCTTTCTTCTCCTATCTCGACATGAAATTATACCTTGAGTGAAATTTTTGTGAATTAATATTTTTCTTGCATTCAAAACCGCTATTTTGTTCGACTTCATTTTAATTTTTTTTTCAATTTCTCCCCTATGCTTATTTCATTTTAGTTTATTTTGTGCATAAATTTATTTATTTTGACAAGGGAGACGATCGCTTCGTTTCTGAATGAAATATTTGTAAAAGGAGCCGTTTTGGCATAAAGTTTCACTGCAGTGGGAGAGGAATCATGTTTCGGCTGGAGAAAATTTTGAAATTAATTCAATGCAGTTTTTTTCTTCAATTGAAACAGATAGTGACGGATTGAATAATTATGGAAAGCCAAAATTTTTCCACGTAACTATAAAAATGTGGGAAAAAACTACAGTGCATCAATACAATAAAATTGTCATAGGTTTCTACCAAACCTTGAAATTAAGAACGAACACAAGCTACCTTCCAGATACGAGATAAGCAAGTGGTAACAGCACTAGCAGAGAGATGTATGACATCTACAAGATCTGAAAGATTGTGTTTTGTAGGACTGAAATATTTTAATAAATGGATAGATTTACGAACCTCGGAGCGTTAGCTGAAATTTTGTCTTTTATCTAATTTAAAGACGAAATAATTTGCTTTTCGAGAAGGAAGGAAACATAATTTAGATAGCACATCAAACGAGTTTTATTTCTGATCAGCCAGGATGTGATTTATAGCACAAACATCAATAATAGTGTTTAAAAAATCTGTGTTTTTAATACATCAGAATTTTAAATAAAATGCTAGCAAGATAGAGCTAGGAAGCTAAAAATCTAGAAACCTCAGAGTGATTCAGAAGGGATTTTTTTCATATGTTATAAAAACAATTATATGAAAAATGGGTCCAAAAATTTAGGTGAACATGAAAAACTTATAGATAGAATAATTTTTAACAAAAGCCTGGATATAATACCTGGATATAATTACGAACCTCGGAGCGTTAGCTGTAATTTTCTGTCTTTTATCTATTTTAAAGACGAAATAATTTGCTTTACGAGAAGAAAGGAAACATAATTTAGATAGCACATCAAACGAGTCTTATTTCTGATCAGCCAGGATGTACTTAATAGCCCAAACATCACTAATAGTGTTTAAAAAAACTCTATGTTATAATACATCTCAATTTTAAATAAAATTGTAGCAAGTTAGAGCTAGGAAGCTAAAAAACTAGAAAGCTAGAAAGCTCAGAGCAATCCAGAATGGATTTTTTTCGTATGTTATAAAAACAATTCTTTGAAAAATGGGTCAAAAAGAATCTAGTTGAATATGAAAAGCGTATTTATAGAAACATTGTAATAAAAGCACCGTATTAAAAATATTTAAAAATAGGAAATATTTAGATGCAAATGCACTCATGGACAAAAAAATTAGCGCACCAAGAAGGAGTCGTCAAAATGAAACGAAATTTTACATACGTAATGACTAGTTTGATATAAGTAAATGACAAGAAAATCAAAGAAAAAGGATAATTTATTTCAGAGAAAAAGGCAAAAGAACGGAGGAGTTAATACTCCGTTGGACCCCCTCTAGCGCGAATGCACGATGAGATATGATCGGGCATTGAGTCATACAAGTTCTGTATGATGTCTTGAGACATTTCGTTCCATATTTGCTGTAACCTTGCCTCTAGTTCGTTCAAACTCGTGGGATGCCCAACTCGTCGTCCCAAATGATCCCAGATATGCTCGATTGGAGACAAATCTGGGGATCGGGCAGGCCAAGGAAGGGTAGTAACAGTGCGGAGACAGTCTTGTGACACCCTTAACGTATGAGACCGAGCATTTTCTTGTTGAAAAATGGCTCCTGGGAGCCGTTGCATGAGTGGCAACACATGTGGTTGCAGGATTTCATGAACATACCGCTGGGCTGTCATGGTGCCACGGAGCAATACTAGGGGTGACAGTGTATTGTAGGCAATGGCACCCCATACCATCACACCAGCTGTGGGAGCGATGTGTCGCTGTACAGCAAAGGCAGGATTGAAGCGTTCACCACGGGCTCTCCACACACGAACACGATTGTCATCACTGCCGAGATTGAATCTGGATTCGTCGCTAAAGACGACTTGGTTCCATTCCGCTGCAGTCCAGACGGAGGCGTCGATGGGTGGGCGTCAAGGGCAGCACACGTAATGGGCGCCGCGATACCAACTGTCCTTCAGCCAGACGCCTTCGTATGGTTCGAGAAGACACAGAGGACCCTAGTGAAGGTGCTACCTGTGCCTGGATGGCGGCCGATGAAGCAGTTGGCTGTACACGTGCATTTCTTACGATGTGGTGGTCTTCTCGACGACTGGTCTGTCGAGGGCGTCCTGAGCCTGGTCTTCGTGTACATGACATCTCTCGGGTCCACTGGTCCCAACACCTCTTCACAACACAATCAGAGCGGCCTAATTGACGAGCTACTCGCCTAGCTGACCACCCAGCTTCCATCATCCCGACGATTCTCCCCCTCTCAAACTGCTACAACTGCTTATATTGTCTTCGAACATGGCGTAATGGCATGTCTATCTCAGATCTTCCTTTGTAAATGATTCAGCACACTCAAACAAGCTTTGGTTACCTGTTTTATACTCCACAGAGTACGATGTTCAACGCCCTTTACCGGCTATACGTAATACGCAATCACGCTGCATTTCTAATCATTTGCATATCTCCCCGACATGTACCTTCATTGCAAGTTTCGTTACGATCCCGCAATTATTTCTTGTTGCGCTAATTTTTTTGTCCATGAGTGCAATTAATTAAAGTAACTATAAAATAACGATTAATATAAAATAATAAAAAATACCGATTAAGTTCTAGGTTTTTCAATTAAACTATATTGATGTATATTTCATGAGTAAATTTTATTAGCCATTGGGATTTTCTATTGCTAAATATGTTAAATTTTTGTACAATCTGTAGTTCAAAATTTTAAACATTCTCAACTGTTTAATGCATTCTTAGCAAAATTTTGCATTTTAAGAGCTTATCGTATTTAATTTAAATTTATATGTTTCATATTATTTAGAAATCATTATAAAAAAATTCAGGTAGTCTCTTCTAACGAAATACCGCGGGTTATTAACGTAGGATTACTTAGCGTTGCTTACCTCTTTTGTATGCATATATGTGTGTGTTATGTATATGTGTATCTATATATATGTGTGTATGTATATATATATACATATATGTATGTCAAAATTTTGACGCATTTTGGTACTTTTTTGTTTAACATTTTACTGCTGCCAAAATTATAACTCGCGAGGTACAGACGGACGGTTTGCTTTCCAGAGGACCGTTAGGGAGGAATGTAATCCTACGTTAAAAATTATCCTAGTCATTAACTTAATAAATTCACTTCAAAAACTGGGAAAGAAACGGAATTAAAAATATATCGTTTTTTCTTTCAAGAAAGTGTTCCAAAAAGTAATATGAACGGCTAAGAGTGGCAAATTCTTTTAAACTTATTTGCATTGGTTAAAAAAAAACCTTTTTTCATTGCTTTGAAGTTCAGACAATGGGAAAATCTTTGACAAAAGTGATATATTAAATTTCGTTTATTTATTTTATATGCTTGGGGTTTCTGAAAGAAACTGAATACAGGTTTATGCAACTTATTACTGGCAATCTATCAAAATCAAGTTTTCATTGTATTATGTTTAAGCGTTATATGTATATTTGTATGTCTATTGGTCTGTTTGCAGGTATGTACGTTCGTTTGTCTGTTTTTTTCTTTGTATGTTTGTATGGTTGTTTGTTTTTGTGAATGAATCACAGATTTTGGATCTCTGTTTATTGAAATAATTCACTATGCTGAAAATTTGAGATTGAAGATCCTAAAAGAGTCGTGTCACATAAGTTTCAATTAACTGCAGTTTTTAACATAAGGAATAATTAAATGTAAACCCAATGGTTAAGGCAATCATGGTACAGATAATTGTTAAATGTCCTTCTGAGAAAGTATAAATTTGTAGTTCTTATTATACTTCTGAACCTCGTCTATGATTGAAAATACAAGAATTATCGGCCGGAAGATGGTCTAAAGCCTAGGGCGCTGGTATTCGGTACCAGAGTCTGTGGGTTCGAGTCCCAATGTTGGCATGGATGTTTGCAGACGTTCGGAATCCGCTTAAGGGTCGATTTATACAGACACGTAAAGGGAACGTAACGGGAACGAGCCGAGCCCGGGCGCCGGATGCATGTGTTTATACAGAGACGGGAGTAGAAAGTGGCGGGACGACAAACAGTAGATTAGTTGTATTCTAGTGAAAGTGATTAAGACTGATAATATGATAGTATTGTTTGTTTTTAATTAACAATTTAACATTTTTTTTTCTACCGAATTTGACGTTTTCGTTTATTTTTATTACAAATTTTATTTATGTTAATAAGTATTTGTGCAATTTTTAAATAAAATATTGAAAAGTGATGGGTGCGTTGTTGTCAAGATTTTACGATATATATATATATATATATATATATATATATATATATATATATATATATATATATATATATATATATTAAACTTTGTATGTAAAATTATAGCAATAAAGTCAATAACTTCACACTGATGTTCAACTTCAACCCGCAAGTTTTAAATATAAAACCAGTGATCTTACAAGATTATTTGCAACCGAATGTATATTTACGAAATAGGATATAGAACTTATTACTTTTAAGTACATTGGCGCACAAACTGTTTTGAAACAATTGAGGAATTTAGCATTGTTTTCGCTTCCAATTTTTTCAGCTTCATTCATGAAAATTAACCATTGAAATGCATTTATAATTCATCATTTCTAATTTCAAGTCTTTGAAATCACTTCTAATTTCAAGTCTTGAAATTAGAAGTCGATAAATTAATTAGTCAAAGTGTTCATGTAATTACTATTAATCTTTTACATATGAAGAAATATTAATATTGTGTATCATTAATTTTATAAAATTTCGTAGTGAGGAGTCCTTAGGAAAAGAAAATAATCGATTTCTTGCATTTTATATCCGTTCATGCATTTCTATTTAGTTACTGTTTAAAGTGTAAAACCTTAAATTTAGCTGAAAATTCGATAGTTTCAAATAACAAGTCATCTCTTTTGTTGGAAGTATACGAAAACGGCAAGCATGAAAGAGAACTGAATAGCAGAGTAGAGATAAATTTCATTAAATTCTGTAAAAAACTGTGAATTAAGTTCGATATACAATTACAAAGATAATTCATGAAATGGATTTCTTTAGAAATTTGTACTGAGCTTCATTTTATCCTTTTTTATCCTTTTTTAAGGTTTTTCTATAGTGTGACTTGTATATGAAGTTTTAGTGATAATTTTCCTGTTATTGAATTCTACTATATTAAAATAAGTAAAGGAAAGAAAAAAAAGTCAGCTGTCAAAATATATTGCATGTAAAAATTTCTAGTAATTCTTTGATTAATGCTATAGTGATGACTTTCCATCAATACCACTTGACTTTGAGGCAATCGATTTCCGAAAATAAAAAAATTCATTTTTTTTAATATCTCCATTTGAAAATATCCTCTGCAGAAAATCTTTTTGCGTTTATTATTATTTTTTTTTCACTTAAATCCGTAGTATTTGTTTGACTTTTTATAAAATATTTGTGATTCTTCCCTCTATTTTGCATACATTTTTATTTTTCACTCTACGAAACATATCAAATCTCCTATCCCAGAAATATTGAAAAAAGGCTTTTTTCGGTATGAAATTTCACTGTCATAGAAAGAATCAGATTTCAATGGAAGAGAAATTTTGAGTTCAGTCTGATGGCAGATTTCTTCTTATCCAATCATACAAAAAAAATTCTCGAAAAATTGCTGTTCAGTTTGATTGATGCTGCGGAATGCCTTCAGAAAGGGATTCTAGAGGACAAATAGATTAAAAGATTTTGAAATCCATAAAATTTACTGAAGTTCGGAACTAGTTTCCAGCCAACACGTGAAGCAACGTCTTTAAGTCTTCGGATATTTACGTATGTTGAACCGAAACTGAATGGCATCTAGTATTATTTTCAATTCAATAAGCTTCTATGTTTCAGTGTTTCAATTCAATAAGCTAATTTTATTAAATTCTGTAAAAAACTACGAATTAAGTTTGATATACATTTACAAAGATAATTCATGAAATGGATTTCTTTAGAAATTTGTACTGAGCTTGATTTTATCGTTTTTCATCGTAAATTTATTAAAGTTTTTCTATACTGTGATTTCTCTATGAAGTTTCAGTGATAATTTTTATGTTATTGAATACTACTATATTAAAATAAGTAATGGAAAGAAAAAAATATGTGATGCAGCAATAATGAAACATGAACTGAAATCTCATTAACAATCCGTCACATTCCTGTATCATTCTTTATTTTTCTTCAAAGTGAATAATTAGCAAATGATAAACAAAAGCTCTATCTGGGAGGTTGTTTATTGGTCGTCGATTTCACTAAAAGTACAAGATTTTCCCATAAAAAACTATACCTTTATATTTCTTTATTTACAAACTCTTCAAAGGGATTTTGAAGGTCGTGAACAGATGGTACAGCCTTTAAATTAACGTTTCTTTGACAACAGTCATTCATATCGAACATATATTTATCTATATTTCAAGGCACACACAGCAATTTCTAAACATTTTAGAGAAGCATGTATCTTGTAAGAAACTAGGATTTCTGGGTAAGTCTAAAATATTTCATAAGCTATCTGATCAGTCGAATCAGTTAATTATCAGTTTAAAGTAGGAGAAACGTCAGCAGACGTCCAACATTTGATATACAGTCCGGTAGTTATTTTACTGCTTTTTCATCTCTCGTAAATAAAAATTCATTTACCAATGTTGGACAATATCAAGTTTAGTCTCGATAATGCAAGAGTTTGTAAAGCAAATATAAAGTTTGTTATAGATTTATATGTATCTTGCTTTGGTTCTGCCACTGAAGGGAATATTATTTATTTGTGTTTATTTTGAAACAGTGTTGACCAATCAGCTAACAAACTTTACACGATAAATTGTTTATGTATGAAGAAGTATTTAATTTTTGTCTTTTACTTTTAAGACAGCTTCCAAAATAAAGTATTGTTTAATGCAATATTTAGAAAAAAATATACGTTACTTTTAATCACAAGAACTGAGATCGGGGTAAAACTGGACAAAATGTTTCGTAACGTATGATATACAACTAGCATAAAGATATATCAACCGCTGCTTGAACAGGGCTCATAAATGACTGAGATTTGACGAAGAATTTCTCATTCCCCCCTCTCTCTTAGATATACACTCAGAATATTTCAAAATCCCCTTTTAATCTACTTTACTCTCCTTTGAACTGCTATGTTTTCTCCTTTTATCATGTGCTTAAAAAATTATTCTCATAATAAATTCCTTACCCGTACTCACTACAGTTGCAAATCTGCAAAGTTTTGCATATTTACTTTGGAGTGGGCAGTCATATCTCACTTTATAATCAGCTATCGTAGCATTATCACAAACTACGAATATTTTGGATGTTTCTAGGGTTTATAGGCATCTCTCAGCACTGTTTCTTTTTTTTACTTTCTTGTAAGGTCTTTAACATTTCACCCTGTTAGAATAAATCATGTAAAAGGTTACATCTCTATTTTTAGAGGTTTCTTGAACATCTACTTGTATTTAACTCTAGAAAAAAAAATAATACGAATCAAATTTTGTGCTTTCTCTGAAATTTTGTTCTTCACTGATGATTTAATCATTGGTATTCTAATATATATTGGTATTCTGATAATATGCTTGTGTATCACGCGTTTTTAAATTAAAGAGTAGAGGGACTCAGATGCAGAATAACTGAAGGAAAAACATTCACAATGTCTTAATTTTATTTTTATTTTTAAATGGAGCAAAACTAAGTTTAGACTTATTTTATTAGTTTTGAAAAGACATTCCTTTGACATAGTATCGATAATTTCTTCAGTCTACATCCTAGAGTTTTCATTTCTTTCTAAAACGTTAGCTTTTCTTTTCCATTTTTTTCTTTCTAAGTTCAGATTCTGTTTTAATCGTTGATAAAAATGGTGTATTAAATTTTGTTTTCTTATATCAAACGTTTTCGATTTCTAAAAGCCTAACGTTTGATATCTGATTACAGAAAAACTATCAGATTCAAGATTTGAAATACAGAAAGAAATATATATATATATATATATATATATATATATATATATATATATATATAGATAGATAGATAGATAGATAGATAGATAGATAGATATTTAAAATTAAGATGACTAAAAGGGCAGATGTGACCATTTAATACTCCTATAATCTAAAATAAGATAGACATATAAAAAATAAGCAAAAACGGATGTGGAGGTGGTATAGTTGATGACTGGGGGGGGGGGGGTAACGATAGCAAATACCAAATTGCTATCGTTATCTTTATCTGTCTCCACCAATTTAAGATTTTTAGGGTAAAAATTAATATCTATTGCATTTAAAAACCATAATACCTTCACTTATATCTTCACTTATTCAGATATATACCTTCACTTTTACGAAAGAGGTGTTACGGTTCATAATGAACTTATGTTTTTTCGATAGGTAGATCGTATACTCATATGTTTTAATGAAAACTTAAATGCAATAGATATTAATTTTTACCCTAAAAATCTTAAATTGGTTGAGACTGATAAAGATAACGATGGCAATTTGGTATTTTTGGACTTGAGTTTAAATGTTAATCTAAATCTAATATCATACAGTCTATATGATAAACGCGAATTTTACAACTTTAAAACTGTTAGGATTAGGAATTGGAAGAATGCTCTACATTTAAATATGAAAAGCAATATAGTTACTAACCAGTTAATATGTTGCCAACGTTTACATTCAAACACAAAAACTATAGACGTCAGTATAAATAAATTCATAACTATAGCTATTGACCAGGGTTTTCCTGTCAATTTCCTCGTATCAATTCTAACCTAGTTTTCTAATTTAGATAATAAAGATTGCGAGAATCTTTTTAACATATGTTGGCAACACCATAAATTTCCCTAATACGGCAATATTTATCCCTATTATGTCTATAAATGTGAGTGTGCTCGAGTTTCGTGTCTCTTGCTTGGTGTAGAGTTAAGTATTTTTGTATCGTAATTTTTGTAATGTATTAGTTAATGCGTAATTATTTAATTGATTAGTATTATTGTACTTCCGTATCGTAGTAATAAGATTTTTTCTATATTAAAAAGTTAAAACACTATTCATCTTGTAATTATGTTTTAGTTTACTTTATACGTAAAAATATATAGTTTAACTTATCTGTTTCATCCCAAAAATTTTTTTCTTCTTCATAATTGTTTATAACGGTCTTGGTGTTATAGCTGACATCCGGGAGTGTTGCCTGGCATTAAACATGTTTAACCGGGGTTGGGGGGTCACAATCCCCCCCCAGTCATCAACTATACCACCTCCACATCCGTTTTTGCTTATTTTTTATATGTCTATCTTATTTTAGGTTATAGGAGTACTAAATGGTCGCATCTGCTCTTTTAGTCATCTTAATTTTAAATAACTATATATCGTAAATTTTTTTGTGAGCAGCTTAGCGCCTAAAATTTATTTACTCATTTTTTTTCCTATTAAGTAATTTACATTTCTAAACTATATATATATATATATATATATATATATATATATATATATATATATATATATATATATATATATATATATATATATATATATATAACTTTGATGACAAAATATTTCTCAAAAAGATTCTTAGATAACCAATATATACACTGAAGTGCCACTGAATAAGGGATACCTACCTAGTAACGAGTTGGGCATCCTCTGGCTTTGATAATGGCTGCCACATGACGAGGCATAGATTCAACAAGTTTCTGGAAACGTTCCACGGGAATGGCTTGACAAATATTGGCTAAAGCTGTCTATAATTCAGTAAGGTTCTTTGGTGCTGTGTGATGGCCTTTCACGCCTTGTTCCAAAACATCCCAAAGATGTTCAATAGGATTTAAGTCTAGGCTTATAGGTGGCCAATTCGTGACAGAGAAGTCAGAGGAATGCTCATCCAACCAGCCAGTAGCCAACCGGGACTTGTGAGAGGTACAGTTGTCTTGCTGGAAAACTCCATTACCGTGCGGATAACAGAACAACATAAACGGATGGAGGTGATCACCCAGCAACTCTACGTACCGAATTGCATTGAGGGAGGTTGGTACACGCACCAAAGATCCCAAACTGTGAAACGAAAAAACACCCCAGACCATGATTGAGCCACCATGCCCTTGTACAGTTCCAGCCAGGCATGCAGGATCCATGGCTTTATGAGCCTGACGCCATATTCTCAGCCTCCCGTCTGCGTTAAGTAGTCGGAATCGAGACTCATCACTCCATGCTACTCGTTTCCAGTCCTCTACACTCCAGTCTCTGTGCTCTCTTGCCCAGGCAAGACGTGCAGCCCGATGGCGAGTATAGAGCAATGGTACTGTCGTAGGTCGACGGCTCCCGAAACCCATACGGTGAAGCGAGCGTTGCACAGTCCGTTTACTGACTGTACGACTGGCACCGTCATTAAACTGGGTGGTAATTTGAGCTAATGTTTGGCTTCGCTGGCTACGTACAATGCGCCTGAGCCGTCTGTCACCACGCACTGTAAAGGTTAATTGTCCTTTGCAATTTGCCCGATCGCTAGTTTTTTTTCCACCATGCATGTATTCTTGGTATACTCTTGACAATGTCGACCTTGAAAATCCTAGCTGTCTGACGATTTCGGAAATTGAATGGCCCATGCGTCGCGCACCTACGATTTATCCGTGATCGAAGGCGTCTAAATCAGGCAGTTTACCCATACTGGCAATTTCAACAACTAATTCAGAACAATCACAGTACGCGCTATATATGCAGTTACCATAGCGCCCTAACTTGCGCATACATGATGCGCAGCGCTAAGCAATTTGCATAGGCTTTGCTATCCCTAATTCAGTGGCACTTCAGTGTATTAGAGAACTGAGATGTTTGAGAAATAAAAATATTGTTACGTGTAAATAATACTTAAAAAGATGCAATCTATGCATCTATACACCTGATGTGTGTATCCACCTCTTCGATTTTAAAGTAAATGTAAATTCTTTTAATTTCACACTTTAGAGATGATATACGTATTTATTAAAAGTATTTATATTATTATAGTTATTTTATGTCTTTGACAATCAATTTAAAGGAACTATGGGTTAATTATAATTATTATCCGCAAAATGAAAGCATTTTTCTCAAACTTAATAAAAGGAAGAATGGTCACTTTATTGCTATGTAACCTAGAACCATGTTAATTTGTTCGGTTATAATATTTGCAAATTGTTCGGCTTTCATCTTTTACGATTTCGTAACTTATATATTATGTAAATCACTACACGAAAAAAAGTTACATAGTATATAAGTTTGTTTATTCCTTAACTGAAACAGTTTGGCCAAGTTCTCTAAGAGTATGGTTAATCGACAATAATACACAAGCTTTAACAGCATAACGGATAGATTTACTCACGTTGCATCAGAGTTAATCACTCAAGTGGCTAAGAGTTAATTAATAGCTTCTCTAAATCAAACACTCTAATATAAATTTTTAAAAAAATTTTCATAATTACGTAACTAGGACAACATTGGCACATCACGGCTTTGTGCCCCTAGGAAATCTCCTAAACACTGACAGTGAACTAGTGTTCGAATGGGAGTTTAAAAAACACAAAAGATTGAAAATGGGTAGAAAAAAAAATTAATTTCCACACACGAAAATTGTTCTGAGCTGCAGGGAATCAAGTGATAGGGAAGTATGTCATAAGAAACGGGAATAGAATAATAATTCAAGATGTGAAGAAAATGTAAATCTGAACTTATGACATCCCGCAGTTTTAAGTATATTGTACGCTCCTGTTCATACCATCGAGTTTTTCAATTATGATTTTCTGCTAAGGGTTGCTCGCTTAACATCGTTTCTCGGCTCTTCACCCAGAATTCTAATGCAAATTTTGATATTTATGATAGCACGTTGCAGTAAAATTGTATCTACTGTTCAAAATAAAAATTCTATTTGTCGAATTATTTTTAATATTTTGGGGGTCGAATAGTACATAAGTCTGAATGAAAACAGTACATCAAAGATCAAATTTTCTGAAAAGAATGTGTATACTATAATGCTAAAAGTACATTGGCCACTCTACTGGACTTTGTTTATCCATCCGTTAGATTTTAGATTTTATACCTATATGTGTTGCACTCGTTTATTTGTTTCCCAAGAACATTCAGAGATTACTACAAGAGTTCATCGACGCATCACAATATCAATCTTTCTTGTAATTTTCAGCAAAAGAAATAGACCGTAATGCTTTTACCAGTATTCTTCTGATTTTGAACCACACGAAACATTTCTCTAATGTATTTAAGAGATATTTTATAGCTGGTTTACCATCAATAGGGAGGTAACGGTGACAAAGCTCTGAAGGGCAGTATAAACAATTAGAATTCAATATAAACTTAAATACGTTTCGGGCCATATCAGGTTCCCCGAATTCTGATTTTTTTTCTTTTTTGTAAGAGTGGTAGTTTGACTCGGGCTTTTAATAGAAGACTACGCGTAATAGATATGGCTGGATAATGTGAATAAGTAAATCTTGCATTTACAATTTCAGTAGTAAAGGAGCACTACATATGCCAAAACTTTTTAAAAGCCTTCGCAATATCAAGAAAAAAATTTCTCGTTATGTCCTGGAAATTAAATTCTGTATGAAGAATAAATAATTTTATATGAACTGGGGGATTGTCTAATTTATATCTCACGTTGAATGTTAATGCTTCAGATAAATGAATCTAATTATCAGAGAAGTAGGCATTCATGTGTGGTATAAAGAACATTAATCGGTGATCTTATAGTAAACTAGCAATCGAAAGGAAAGTTTTTAGAGAAAATTATCGTTAGTACTACGTTATACTCTTAGGCCTAATCAGCAATAAGGCAATTAGATCGTTGCAGCGTAAATGACAGAAAATTTTTCAATTTGAGGTACATTTTCGAATAACAGGATCAAAAGACTGCTGGTTTTTCCTGCTTAACCCATTTAAGACTGGCGTTGCGAAAACGTAACATTAATTTCTGTATTTTTTGAATGCATGTTCTAAGTTTTGTACGTCTGAAGTAACATTTTAATTTTATTCTCTATACTTTAATTGTTCATAATAAATTTTTTGCTTCCACATTTGCCCGCTTTTAGTACTTGGAAAAATTGGTTTTTTTTTTTTGGTGTTTTGAAAGGAAAAAAAATGACTAATTTCAAGTAATAACTGTAGATAGCAGCACATGTTAAATTTCCGATTTGATGCTTGTTTCGAGTTTACTAGAGACTAAAGAACAAAATGGCTTCAGGTAAGGCATAATTTTTGTTTTTATGTTTCTCAATTCATATTTTTAAAAATGTTGCGAAAACGCAACATCAGTCCAATGTGTATTACTTAATTCCAATGTGTATTATTAGTGCTGCCTAGTTTTTTATGCAGTAAATTGGTATTTTTTGCATTTCAGATAAGTTTGTCTCTAGAAAAAAGCGATTTTTGACATTGGAAGAGGCATTGGAGTATTTTCATGAGCAAGATGATGATAATTTTTCAGAATCGTCCTCAACAGAATGTAATGATGAATTATAATTCGTCATTATCCCTCCAGATCCGGATTATTTGACGGATAAAGAAGCTATTGATGATGATATTTTATGTGAAAAGTCGAATCACCTAAAGACATTGCAGGTGAAATATACATTTTTTTCTGATAAATGTAAAAGTAAGCAATATAGTAAGAAAAAGGAGCATATTGTATGGGAAAAATGGAGACTCTACATGGATGTAATGAATTCTAAAATAAGTTTATTAGAGTTTAAGAGATCTATATCTTTGAAAGAGACATATCTTTGAAAAAAAGGCTTGAAGAAATGAGGTGAAATTCTGTTTTACCTGAAACTTCACATATTGGAAGACCATCTTCAATTTAAAATGTAATTCTCAACGAAACTCGGAAAGACCGCATGTGCCATATTATTACTAAAAATAGTGAAAATAAACAAAAAAGATATAAACAATGCAAAAGTCAAACAATTACTGTATGTAATAAGTGTAATGTACCTCTTAAAGCGAAATGTTTCAAAGACGTGAAATATTGAAGTGTTGAATGCCCTGTGAAAAAAATTAAAAAAAAAAATTATATCTTTTTGGACTGACGTTGCGAAAACGCAACATTTTGTAACTCTCGTAAAAATAATTTTAATTTTATGGAATCAACTTATTTGTGTAATTAATGTTCTAAGAAGTGTTAAAAACTGTTTGGTGCATTTCCAATAAAGGAAACATAAAGCAGTCTAAAATGGGTTAAGTTGAAAATTATATCTGTCAAACAACGACCTTCTAAATCTTACTTAAAATGATTCTCCAAGGGTATAGGAGCTCTTGAATGATCTATAAGCAAAGAGAGGAACTGGCACGATGTACTATATTTTTATATGCAGTGTTAATAGTTTGGGTATATGTATCATATTTGCAAAGAGGCGGTCATTCGAAGTATTAAGAATAATATTTTCGGCCGATCTTATAGTGCTAAAGCTCTCCAGAACTACATTAAATGGGTACAAATGTAAACGATTTTTATCAGACCTGAAACGACTTTCTCTGAGCAAAGAAATTCTTCCCTCGATACACCGCTGAAGGTATATATACATCTTCCTTTCTAATTCGATTTTCCGTAATTGGGGGAAGAACGTCTGACAGACCCATAAATTTGGAAAAGGCAAAAAAAGGAGGAAAAACCCATTAGCCGTAGAGGCGAAATAAATGGACAGCTAACTAGGTAAAGGGAAAGGAAACCCTATTTGGGGGTGCACTCTGTCATTAGGTGCGGCGAGCTTTTATCACGCCAAATCCGTTTTCCCCGCCCACTCCATTGAAATGTTATACCAATCGCAGGGAAAAGATGCCGAATGCCTGTTGCTTGCAGTAGGAAAGTGACGGAAAGCTAGCGAGGTGTCACTGCAGATAATATTAGACGTTTATCTACTGGCCATATAAGATGTGCTATCAACTTAAGTAATCGCAGTATTACTGTTCCTATTCTATTACGACACTTAAATATTTCGTTTCACAAATGGAAAATAAGCAGCAATTTTTTACCTTGTCCTGGAATTTCCAAAAAACTTAACAATAACCTAACCTAAGCAAAAGGGATAGAAAATAATCACTTTTCTTTAGGTTAGGGTTTAATCTCTCATATTTCCTCATAAGCAACGTAAAAACTTTTAGTACATCGCTTGTACTGTAACCTCAGAACTTCAACATACATCTTATTTCATCCAAGCAACACGATTATTATGTACTCACCCTAGTAAATTTCCGTTTATGCATATACACACACTCCTAAATATACTATATATATATATATATATATATATATATATATATATATAAGTACGTGTGTTTGTGTATATATAACTAATTCGGACCCAGGAAGGAGTCGTTACGGAAGGCTGTGTATTCTTTTAGTCGTTGGCTTCAGTGGTTAGTAAATCCAGTCAATAAAGTCCAGTTGATGGAAATAATCATTTTATTCAATTAAGCCCATTATGGGCAATTTTAATATTTAGTTATATTTACTAAAATTTAATATTTAGTATTTTAATATTTAGTAAAATGTATAAGAGATATAAAGAGTTGGAGAATATTTACAGCAGCTGTACGCATTGAATAGAAAAAGGGGTTGTTCGGCTCGACTAGTGCAAGCCGTTATATTATGCTTAGTGACGCGCAGTTTAGACTCTCCTAATGATACAATGGGAAGTGAGTTTCATTTGTACACGTGACCGCACACGTACAGTATATGAGGTGATATTCTAATGGGACAGCCAGGAGCCAAAAACAGAAACGGAAATATTTGTACAGGGGGAAAGACAACCATTAATGGCATAGAAATGTTATAAAATAGTATAAATAATATCAGTTTTCCCCCGTTGATAGCTCTGTTTTGTACAGTTTTTACTTCATCTTATCTATGTGATGAATGGATTGACAAGAGTACAGTGCATACATAATACGAATATGTTTGACCGTCCACACCCAAAGGTTATATTCCCAAAGGTTATATTCGGCATATTTCCTGTTGATACATTGGCCTGACAGTAATCCTCTCAGTCGGGGCACACAGGCAGCCCAGAGGGAATAAATGTTCACCCAGCCAGCCACCAAGTAAACTTTTAACTAATTTCCAATTAAATATATGTTTCATCCAGCAACATCGTAAAAACTAAATTTACCCTCGCGGTTAATATGAAAAATATGATACGGTCGCCAACCTGTGGCGATATGACGCCAATATGACATTGCAAATTGAAGAACCTTGCGGTGAAAATTAACACTGCCCTTTCTGGCAAACCCACAATACACGCCAAATATTTTGCGCAAAAAACGGCTTGGCGGGAAACCGTATCATGATCTTTATATTTACAGCGCTCGTATTACCATTGCTAATGATTGATTAATCTATATCTTTATTAATCTATATCTTTAAATATCCTAGCCCTTGTTCCTGGTTACACCCGGCGTTGGCCGAATTTTATTTTCATTTTTATTTTTTTCCTCCTTTTTTTCTTTCTTCTTTTTTCCCCGTTTTTCCTTTTTTTTTGTTTTACAATAATACAATTACGCAGTGTACTGTAATACAATTATACATAATATGCAGTGCAATAATACAGTTATCCATAATATACAGTAATACAGCACAGTTACAATAATACAGTTATCCATAAGATACAGTAATACAGCACAGTTACAATTATACAGTTAATACATAAATATACAAATATATTATATACCGATGCATAAGTAGCAACACATATACAACAATATATATAATTGTACCGTCCCAGTAACACAGCAGCAGTAGTTACTACATTAATATTTCTACATTAATATTACTTACATTAATATTACTACATTAACATTACTTACATTAATATTACTACATTAATATTACTTACATTAATATTACTACATTAATATTACTTACATTAATATTAATGTAGTAATATTAATGTAAGTATTACTTACATTAATATTACTACAGTGCATACACAAATTGAAAGAACTGTTCTTTTTTTTAATTATACTCCATCTAAAATATCAAGCTGTGAAGGGAGCAAAAGTGTCCTTTAAATATTTGACCACGATAATGTTGCAGAAAAGTTTTTGCCATTATTCTAATGAATTATTGTAGTTTTAAACAGAAATGTAACCATAACATTCATACATACACAAATTCCCCTGGAAATCAATCGATTCATTGGGCGTAACCTCAAAAGACCTCAACGCCTCCGCAATACTGATTGCGGTATCTCGGCTCAAGAGAAAATACAGGAGCAATCGCGACTGAATTGTTTTCCTTTCTCAAGAGAAAGTTATTACCACGGAATACCCTCCTTCGTAAAAAGATTCATTTGCATAGATTGACAGTTTAAGGGGACGGAGGTGTCTAGAAAGATGCTTATTTTACCCTCCCAGTGTTTGCCTTTCATTTTTAT
Organism: Dolomedes plantarius; assembly: GCA_907164885.2. NCBI lineage: Eukaryota > Metazoa > Arthropoda > Arachnida > Araneae > Dolomedidae > Dolomedes > Dolomedes plantarius. The sequence continues at coordinate 104,695,905 of OU015500.1, forward strand.
ATAGAAAGCAAAGGCTTTGTGCGAAAACTCGTGGGAGAGCTTTCGTTATTAATAATTATTCTCGCTCTACAACATGACGGAGATATTGGTCCTTTTTGTGCGAGGGATATTAAAAAATATTCCATGCCGGAGCTAAAATGCGCTTAATGGGTTATAGGGAATAGGTTATTGCATTCCTCGACATGTATTTATGAAGAGCACGGCTGCGTTTAAGATATAATGTTCTTCATTCTTCCATTTTTCGTGGGTAAACACTGGGAGCTACGAACAAAGAAGTTGTTCCACTTTCAAGAAATTTTCCTTTGAATATTTAATATTTTGGTTTGTCTCTCGAATCTAAGGTAATGTGCAATAAAAACGAAAACACGTTCTCAAAACTGAATTCCGTGCGATTGTGTTTAATTCAACACATTTCATGGATACCGAAGATTTTGGAATTGAAACTCGTTAACAGACAAATAATGTTATACAAATTACTGTTTCCATCAGAGAGAAACTGCTGTATGTTTGTGGGATGAATGGTTTACAAATGAAGTTTATCACAACATGTATATGTGATAAGTTGACGAAGAACGAACATTCTACAGGTTTAGAAGAGATGCTGGAGTCTGTTCTGGACATTGTTAGGATTTTTAAATGTGTTTTTGATTTATTTTTGTGCTCCCAAATATATATGGTTGTTATTATTGCAAGCCATCTGTATTGTTTCTTGATGGATATCTTGAGACATTCTCCTTAATTGTTAACCAATTTCTTTAGGAACTGATGGAAGTACAGAGAATTTTTCTAAAATTCTACATTAACTTAGCAGTGACAGATTAATAAAAGTTCTGAAAGCTACTGTAACCGAACATTCCTTTTATCTATTAGTGGACGTACTAAATGACCTATTCCGTAGTAAGTTGTGTTAGTCATTCAGGAGCATAGGCGTAGCGTGCTTCTTACTTTTTTCTTTTTTTTGGGGGGGGAGGGGAGGGACACACGAATTAAATTCAGTTAGAACCCTCCTACGCGCATTGACTGCCGGACGGTCTTTAAAATATGAAATATTATGATTTTTTTAAGTTGAATAACAATAGACTTGAAGTTTGAGTAGTATTCAAAAGTTGTGCAATGCTTAAAATAAATATAATATAAATAAAATAAGAAAATAAATATAGCATCGATTTTTTGTTATGGATCATATCATTATTAAAAACTATTTTCAGGCTTAAGACATAATCTGAATCTTCAGTTTCACAGTTTTAAAAAGCCGAAATAAACAACTTTCTTAAGTTTTCTACAGTTTTCTGATTTTAACTGAAATTCTATTAGCGTTTAAATATATTTCAAGTTAAGTTGGGGTGTCCCCCCCCCCCGACGCTACGCCTATGTTCCGAAGACCCATATGGATTTATTGTTCACCTAACATAAACTTATCAATAACCTTCAAATCTTTCATATGACTTTGCGTATATTTCCTCCTTATTTTTTTGTGGTGGAAATAAACTCCTTTACGAAGATCTAAGAGAAAGTCACTCCTCTGAAAGAACTGAAAACTCGGAAATCGAATCCCTTAGATTAAGATTCCCTATCCTATTTTAAATCATCGCCACGTATACAATCCACAAAAGTGACCCAGGATTGTTTTTACAACATGAATGACATTTACATGCATGACAAATGCATAAGGTACACACTAATACGGTTTGACATTTAGTGCCCCTCTTTGACTTTTTGGCCTGTTTGAACAGCCATGGAACTTCAACACGTTTATCATCGATTCGATTCATGTTGACAGCATTATTTAGTGTATTCGATTTTGCTTTTGTGTCCACTACCTTTCCGGTAGTGGTTACTTTTCTAATTTGAAGAACGTTACACGTTTTCTGCAAAGAAGATTAAGATCGTATGGTAAGATAAAAAATTTTCATGGCAGACCTGTGATAACGACGTTAATAGAGAAACTTCAAGATCAGGTTTGTGAATTACTTAATGTTTTCTGATGGCCGCTTCCTTGGAGTGAAATAAAGTTTTCATTATCATATCAATATATACAATGGTTATTTTTTCAATTTTTTAAAATTTTAACTGTTTATATTTTTGTTTAGAACTTACACTTTTTCCGATCGAAAGTAAAATGTCAACTTTCCTACCAGGTGTTTATCTTGCTTTTTCTTTATTTCCCTTTTTTGGGGGAATAGAAATATTCTTGAAAATTTTAATGTTTAGAACATATTACACCCTGGCAAGTGACACAACTTAAAAATTGAGCATTTGAGAAAAAATCAACTGGTCGTTGATTTTTTCTCAAATGCTCAATTTAAAGAATACTATACAGCTTGAATTAGCATTAAAATAAAACTGATACAACTGACCTCAGGTGGACCAATTGCCAGATAGTGTTCGTGCACGATGGGGCACTTCATATATATTTTTCAATGACATAACCTCAAAGCTGCCAGTTTTTGACTTGTGTCACGTTTCTTGCTAGGTTGTGATTTGTTTCATATCTATTTTTCTGTTGGTTGACGGCAAAGAACTAGTTTTTAAACGAGGATCTTCAATAGTAGCTCTTCAAGAGAAGAGAATAAGGTTGCCTGATTTCGCTTCTACCATGATGATGGTCAAATGGCTTTTGCAATCGGTAGCAGAATCTAGGACACCGAGTACTGCCGTTGGCACTGGTATCTGAAGTACTCTTAAATGAAACTGTCTCCTCCGGTCTTTTTAACCATCTTAATGCAACACCAAATTTTACAATAAATCCATTTACAGAAATAACGTCTGTGAACACGCATAGTAAGATTTTGGTATCAAACAAACAACACCTTTATGAAAATGGGAGGAGGGATTAAATGAAAGCCTTAATTGAATAGTGTTCCAACTCCACTTTAAAAAAGTGGAGTTAGCCTCACTTTCATGTTCATTCAAATCGGTTCTATCTTATTTTTGAACTGGTATACCTCCAGCTTATTTCTGTTGCCAACAGAGAGCATTACAAATTAGACTTCAGAAGTTATTTCTCAGCACTCATTAGACTCCACGGCTCTGTATCTCAAAATGAACAAGAATGGAGTTGGACCATTATTCAAATAAGGCCTTCAAGTAAGCCTTGCAAAGAATCTCCTTGAACTGATACCATGGGGATCACCAATACAGAAATTTGGTTTTAAAAAGATAATTTCAAATAGGAAGAGTGTGAAAATGATAGGACAATAAGAGAAAGCCAAATTAAAACTTAATAACTACCTACTAAATAAGACCTATTAAATCTACTAAATAAAGACAGAATATATAACCTTTGTCCAGAAAGTTCGGTAAATGTGTCTTTAGTTACAGTGGATACATTCACCGAAAGTTCATGCTGTTCATGTTGTCTTATATGAAACAGCTATTACTGTCCTTCGAAGTAATCCCCGTAGGCGGTAATGCACATCTGGGAACGGCTGTACATGTCTTGAAAACTCCTGGCGTAGTCGTCTTTTGGTATGGTCTTCAGTTTGGTCGTAGCATTACGTTGGATATCCGAAATTTCCGAAAGTCTGGGACCTTTCAGGACTGATTTCAATTTGGGGAACCAGAAAAATTCCAGGGGAGATAAGTCTAGGGAGTTGGATGGGTGATTCAGGGACACAACTCGCCTGTTGGCCAGGAACTGTTGCACCAGAAAGGCAGTATGTGGCCAGGCATTGTCGTGAAGCAGGATCCAGTTGTCTTTCTTGGCGTACTGGGGGTGTACCCGATTGATTCGTTGCAGCATACGTTTCAGTATATCCCCGTACTTAGCGACATTTAACGTGGTGTCCTCAGGGAGGAATTCTTTATGGATGAGACCCTCAGATTTTCGCCAGAGTCGAAGAAAACAACGAGCATCGTCTTGATGCGGGTTTTCTCACTTCGCATCTTCTTGTTTTTCGGCGACTCTAGACCCCGTCACTCCATACTTTGAAACTTGCGGTCGGGGTCGTACTTCAGGCACCAGGTCTCGGCACCCGTGACAGTGGTTTTCAGGAAATTTGGGTTTCGATCCGCCATGTCAATGAAGTCTCCACAGGCGTCAAGACGAATTTGCATTTGCTCCGGCGTCGAAGTGTCGGGCACAAGTCGGGAGCAAAGCTTGCGTTTACCCAAATCCTGGGTCGGTGTGGGGCGGGCCGTCTCACGACCAATTCCCAGTTCCTCCGCTATTATTCGCACTTTCACAGGACGATCCTTGGCCAACAATTCCTTCACATTCTGTACGTTGTCAGGGGTGCGTGCAGTTGCAGGCCGACCACTTCGGGGGGGGGGGAGTCTTCGAAGGTGTACGCTCTCCTCGGAAGCCTTAAACCACTCATATACGCACTTGAAGGTGACAGCACATTCTTCGTAAACTCTTAGCTTTTCATGAGTACCTTTCGCTGATTTTCCAAGTTTGAAGCAGAAATGCATATTCGTTCGCAGATCCATTTTGGAATTTCGACCGAGCTCAAAACACCTTCACTCTACAATGAACTGTTTCCACACGATAAGCTAACTCGCAGCGCCGCCCCTCAGGAACTGCTTCAGACCAGTCTTCACCTGTCCGGCACGGTATGCTCTCCAGTTACAAACTCTTACGACCGTGAACATTATGACATCAGTCAATTGAATTTCTGGCCTAAGGTTGTAGAAACGGAATCCTGGGGGCTCAAGCTTAATTCTCATTGCATGTTTTAAATGATTAAGTTCGAGACGTCACGAAGTTCTCATGGCCGTACTATACTTGAGAAAAGGGCATGACTTTTAGGCTGCTCCCCCAAATGGGAGATAGATGATATAGAAGTGGATAAGAACATGTTTTATTGCACATTTGATGCCCTAATTACGATAAATCTAGCTAAATTGAGCAATAAATATAGTTTGTGTATAATGGAAACATTATAGTAGGGAAGAAAAGAGTTTAATTCAAACATTCAGATGTGACAAAAACCTCAAAATAATCTCTCAAAAATTTGTCTTTCACGTGCCACGACAGAAACAGAAGAATCACTATAAGTCAATATTTTTTTAAGGGCTGGAGCAGAAAAATCGATCAAACTCTCTGTGTATCGAATTCTTCCCCCTCCCCAAATAGAAAGAAAATGGGAGGCAGACGATTTACTTCATCCGTATATCGCCCTGGTGTGTGCGAGGGAAGGAAATGCGCTAAACTAGGTCAGTGGAGTCATAACGATAAATAAGCGGGACTTCCGAGAAAAATGAGCGGTAAATTGAATGCTGGGTGGAAGTTGGCTTTAGTTTCGAGAAAGTAATAATTTGGAAGCTGAGAAAACTTTCACTAGTACTGCAGGAGACTTTTCGACTTTTGAAAACGGATGATTTTCGGAGCGCTAACTATATAAGCCCATTAGAACAAAGCTGGAAATTGAAGGATAGTTAGAACTTACATGTCGTTTTCAGCGAGTAAATGGTATAGAGGCATTAAAAAATTTTTAAAAACGTCTGCCATTTATTCGTGATACATTGTGACATCAATAAATCGGTATAATTCTTTTTTCTGGCAATTTTTGTATAATTTTATGTTAATCTTTGAGACCTTCTATTATCGGCACTTTGTCAAGCTTTTACGTGGCCAATGTATTATGGCAGATGTTGATGTATCCGAAAAATTCAATTTTATGTTTTAAGGTGATAAGCCACACTTAAAATTGGTTCTTTAATGTGGCAAAAGCTGATAGTGGAATTATGAAATAATACTAAGTTATTCCTATTGGAAAATGCTGTTATATATAAAAGAGGTACTAGTTGGTCCTTTATTGAATATTTTAGTCCCTAATTGAAAAGTTTCATTGAAGTCCAGCCATATGCTCGAGGTCGAATATGAGTATTAACTAAAGGATATTTGGATTGAAAAACTTAATTGAGCGATTTTTAATTTCACAACAAAAGTTACATTTAATTTGCCGAAAGCATGAAAAAATGACATATCGACATAAAGCCACAGAATTAAGTCAAGGAAGTTTCTCAGGGTAGCCCTCTGGTAGCGCACTGGCTTTCGGGGCTAAGGGTGCTAGGATCGAATCCCAACACGAGCCATCAAAGAACTCTGTGTCTAGGCCGGATATGGTCACGTTAAATCCGTAGATCAGAAAGTCCTTCTAAGAGGTCAGAGAGGGTGGGAGAGGGTACGATCTCCTCAGATATCGCCCCTGTGAGTGCTCGATCAAAATTAAGGTGGCAACTAGATAAGACGGATTCCGACCCTTGTGATGCTATATAAGCCGGAGCCGCACACTTCAGCCTGAAGTCGCATTAGAGGCAACAACAACAACAACAACAAGTCAAGTATTTTCAAACCCGAGATCTTATTTTTTTTTCAATCTAACGTTGAACCAAAATCCAACAAGTGCGTTCGGTAATCTCTGTGTGATACAGTGCTCTAGGTTTAGATGTTAAACAGGTTCATTGATTAAACTAGCAATTACGATTTTGCGCAGGTGGCAAAAACTTAAAACCAACATTGTTTATTGATTAAAATGTGGGCATTCTTTGAAAGTTGTATATTAAACTAAGTTATTTAGAAATTCCACTACGCTGTACTGATTAGTCTGCAAAGGTAAGCTTCAGTTTAAGGCCAATGCAGTATTTGTTTATGTACTTGTTATGGAGCCGTAAGTTAATTTCGGGGAGGTGCAGATACTTTCAAATGCTCTAATATTAAATGTTTAAAATTTCCCAATCATTCGGATTTTCCGATTCATTCTACATGCTTTTCTATAATTTTCTACTGCAGTTTTGGAGATTTATATCTCCTAGGGAACGATGATAGTTGCGTTTTAACATCAAAGAAAAGTCGAAAAATACTTGAAATATTTTAGATGAAAGATAGCAAATAACCGACAAGTAATCCATCTCTTAATTTGGTCTGCCTGCCTTGATGTATCAAATTTGTCTCTAAAATATTCTTAAACTGGATAAAGAGCGAAATCCCCATATCTGGAAAACTCAACTACTCAATTCATTTCTCTGCTCGATTAGAGATACAGTTCTCAGTGCTGATTAAAATACAACCGGCAGACGCTACGGAAGAATTGTAAATGTGTCACTCACCTGGGATTCATTAAGACCGGAATCATTTTAAACGATGTCCTCTGATCTTTATGCTTGGATACTTATCGGCTCTCTCGTTAAATCAGGATTCATTCATATCCGAGATTTGAGATAAGATTTGGATAAGCGAAAAGGACTTTGCTAGCAATTAGAGGACATACTGGGAATTTCATTTCGAGAAATTTATGAGCAGAAAATTATGAAATCGATTTCTCAAAGAGGGAAACTTTAATTAGATTGAAAGAGTTCATTTACGATGGTTTAAATGAAATATTCTTGTGAGTGCTTTAATTTTCCATATTTTATTTCGTAGTTTAGATATACGTAAACTGATTTATCTAGCATTACTAGTTTTCATTATTTCCTTTAAAAATCCGGTGAAACTGTATATTGGTTTCACATAATACTTTAACTTTTTCAGAAGATGTTTAAACCCACAGGATTAATACTGATGGATATTACAGACTATGATCGATATTGTCTTGAGGTTTACAGTTCAGCATAGAGTTAACACCTGACCTGGTTCGAGCTCACATGGGCATTCTGCTAATGTGGTGAACAGGTTGAAAGTTTATCAAAATCAGGTGTAAGAAAATTTGTCCCAATACGCATTTTCGCTGACTTCATAACTACCTGCATTTCAGGTATACGTATTCCTAATATAGGTAAAATTAGTAATCTTGACTAACTTGTCAGTTCAACTACAAAAAGAATCTGCCTAAGAGACTAAAAAATAATTATAAATGTCAAGATTTCATCCATCTTAGGAAGATCCTAACGATTATAAAGGATGACTTTTAGAACTTTTATATAATTAACGGTTGCAACTCTAGATATTGTACAATATACGAAGGCCTTATTTGAATAGTGGTCCAACTCCACTTTTAAAAAAAATGAAGTTAGCCTCACTTTCATGTTCATACAAGTCATTTCTATCTTATTTTTAAACTGGTTCATCTCCAGCTAACTTCTGCTGCCAACAGAGGGCATTACAAATCAGACTTCAGCAGTCATTTCTCAGCACTCATTAGACTTTAAGGCTCTGTATCTCAAAATAAACAAGAATGGAGGTGGACCACTACTTAAATAAGGCCTTCATATATGAATTATGGTTATTAGTGATCGATTTTCAGGTATTTTTAAAAACTCAAGGCAAGGAAAATTGTTTAATCCCAATGATGGCTAAATGGATTTGTGCGCTAGTCTTCGAATTTCGAGTCTATGGATTTAATAAATCCTGTGGAAATAATAGAATTTTATCTGCTTGTTCAAGTCAGATTAGACCTTCCGGTTGCAAAATATGACCGTAACTCTCTTAATAAATGAACCAACTGAAAGTTGTTAAGTTATCAAAAGAATAGAAGTAGCGTGCTTCTAACTTTTGGGGTAGCACGAATTAAATTCAGTTAGGGCCCCTCCCTTGCGCATTGACTGCCAAACGGTCCTTAAAATATGAAATATTATGATTTTTTTTAAAAAATTGAATAACACTAGAATTGATGTTTGAGTAGTATTCAAAGGTTATACAATGAGATAAATAAATTATATATATAATCGCCGTTGTCTCTGTATAACACTTCCGGCTGTACTCATCTTTCAATTGAAGCCCTCAGTAAACAAACAGCCAGTTAGGCTTAATTTCAATTTCAGATGTGGATCAGAATTTTTTCTTACCTAAAAACTAATATCTTCTCCATCAAATCACGTTTGTTCAGCCTATTTTTCTATAAAACATTCAGAACAAAAAAAGTGGATGCGTTTAGCTGTATATTTAACAGTTTTTAAAAAATCTGTTTACTTTTGCGATGAATTCTGAAAGTACACAAACTTGAATGTGCATGAATCAAGTAGCTCAAGTACTCATATCGCGTATTGAGCTGTGAAAAACTGGATGGCAGTCTACTATTCCAATCGCATGCAAAACTAAATAAATAAAAAATAATGAAAGGGTTTGCTTTTACAAGGTGTGGATTAAATGCAATATTGTTAGATAATTCGGGATATTTTTTAACTTTCATATACTTTTATCCATTATGACGTCATTATTAGTATTATGACGTCAAAATGACGGGTTGGATGGCAGTCTACTACTCCAATCGCATGTAAAACTAAATAAATAAAAAATAATGAAAGGGTTTGCTTTTACAAGGTGTGGATTAAATGCAATATTGTTAGATAATTCGGGATATTTTTTAACTTTCATATACTTTTTCCATTTTGACGTCATTATTAGTATTATGACGTCAAAATGACGGGTTACCTTCTAGTATAATATAAATAAAATGAGAATAAATATAGTATCGAATTTTTATTATGGATCATATCATTGTTAAAAATATGTTAAGGCTTGAGACATAATCGGAATCTTCAGTTTAACAGTTTGAATAAGCGGAAAAAAACCAACTTTCCTAAAAAAATTCTACAATTTTCCGATTTTAACTGAACTTCTATTAACGTTTTAATTTATTTCAAGTTAAGTTTGGGGGGGGGCACGTGCCCCCCGGATGCTACGCCTATGATCAAAAGGCTTGCTTTTGTTTCCAGGATTTGAAGACAAGCGCTTGTATCAGATTACAACTACTTTCATTTCTTTTTTTTTGTCTGAAAAATGTTCACTTAAATTAAGCATATACTTCTGTAAGTATGCTGAGCGTTTCTTTGTTTCTGGTTTTCAGCTACATGTTATTTTTCCATAGTTGTGTTTCATGCAAGCAGAAAAGGTTTCTATTGATTTGCGGTGGAGTGGGGGGGGGATAACAATTTTTATAAAGGTTCTATTTTAGATGGTTTAAATGGAAAATGCCTGTCGATCGGCAATAAGATCGCTTTAAAAATAACACATAATAAAAGTGATAAAGTTCTTAATAAGCTTGTTTTTGTATCCGGGGAAATACAAGCAATCTCATCTGAAATGATGTTTTTTAACGTAGGATTACGTTTCTCCTAACGGTCCAACGGAAAGCAAAATTTCAGACGCTAAAACCGTCTGTCCATACCTCACGAGTTATAATTTTGGCAGCGTGCCAAACCCAGTCTGTATCGCTTGGACATGCAGTAAACAGTTAAACAGAAAAGTACCAAAATACGTCAAAATTTTGACATACATATATGTGTATATATATATATATATATATATATATATATATATATATATATAACAGTTCCGTAACTGACTCACTGACTGACATACAACGCACAGACCAAACCGATGGACCTAGAAGGCTGAAATTTTGCATGGCGATTCTTCTTATAGTGTAGGGGTGCACTAAGAAATATTTTTAAAAATTCTTCTTAGATTTTTTTAAATTAAATTTTTAAGCTGTTTTAGTAACTTTTTTTAAGATTGCATTTAAAATAATAATTTGAGGGTTATAAAATTTATATTACGAGAAAGATCCTAAATATTCCTTTAAAATGAAATCTTTTTCGAACCTTTACCTCGATTTTCTGATTTTTGGTGAATTTTTAAAGATTAATTTTTAGAATTTAATTTATTAAAAGCTGATCACGTGATTTCTTTTTCTGGTACTTTAAATAAATTTATCGTCACGTGCATAACAACTAAATAGACAAAAGAAACATTTTTTTCTTTCTAATGCGGCAGACGATTGGATATTATCAAAAAATAAATAAATATCCTTTACGATTTATATATATATATATATATATATATATATATATATATATATATATATATATATATATATATATATATATATATATATATATATATATATTACATCAATTGTATACATTGATCGTCACATTTATTATAAATATATATATATATATTTTTTTTTTGGCATTAATTGCATACATTGACCGTTGTATTTAATTAGAATGTACTCCGTAGCGAAGGGTGGGTTTTCAGCTAGTATATATATATAGATACATATATGCATAACACAAACATGCATATATACATACAAAAGAGGTAAGCAACGATAAGTAATCCTACGTTAATAATCCGCGGTAGTTTTGTTAGAAGAGTCTACCTGATTTTTTAAAAAAAGTCTATCCTTTACACAATAGTAATTAAAGCAGTTTTGCTAAAGAGTTATTTTGTTTCTAATGTATTCAGTAGATCTTGTGTAGCAAAAGATGACCGAAGAGCTTTTAGCCAACTCAACTTAATGTATTCGGTGGAAAAGTCATTTGAGCATCTCGTTAGGTGCTGAGTTGCTCCCGAGAACTCTGAGAGCTCGAATTAAACTATTGCATTTAGAGGTCTTTCTTTTAATTTGTCACGTTACTTGTATCAGCAGTGGTTACTTTTTGTCTGAAAAAAACTGTCCTTGTTCTAAATTAATAAACGTGTTCCCCCAGCTAGGCACTCCATTTTTTTCAATTTTAACTGTGTAATGTTTTTAGTTGCTAAATCTAAACAAAAATATGATACAGATGCGAAACGGAACTGCAAAGTCTTATGTGTTCCAGGAGCCCTTTTTACTTAACATCTTTAAATCCTTTTTCATGCGTTGGCCTGAACAACTGCATACTAAAAAAAGGGATCTGTGGCAGTGCTAAATGAAATGTAAATTTTAAGTTAGTTCATTTTCATCTCCCATTAAGGAGAGTTTAGAAAAAATGTTATTCGAAATATGTATTTATGCGTGCAAATGTTTTATAAAAGAAAGTGTTGAGTAATTTTGTAAAACCGTAAAAGAAAAAGTGAGCTTTTATTATATTGGCTAAAGAATAATTCTTTGTTTTTTAAATTCAGATACTGCAAAAGAAGAAGTTACTAAACGAAAAAAAATCAAAAAGAAAAGTTCCGCAATTGGTTATAAAAAAAGCTTAAAAAATGTACGCAATAAACCGCCAAGTTGAACAGAGACAATTTAACCACTTTTGTTCAAAAAATAAGAGAGCCAGTTTAAAGAAAATTTAATTTCGTTCAGCGATATTTAAACCAAAATTCTGTCACTTCTTCAAAGAAATTCCTCGAAATTAATTCCTTATTCTCCCCAGAGACACCGTTTTTTTCCTTTTTCTTTACAACTTTATTTAAGCAGAAATCAATAAAATTTTCCCTCGTTGTTCGTTAACCAAACTCGAAAATTTAATTAAAACAGTCTGTATTATGAAAAGTTTTACGGCATAAATACCGAAAAAAGAATTAAAGGCTTCGATCTTATAATTTGAGTAAATATTTTAACTTTAGAGTAAGTTCATTAAAGCATATGTATATTAAGTTTTATGATATTGTCGCAAGATGAGCCTGGAAGAATTTGCGCGCTGCGCCATAAAACAAGGGTTTATGGCTTTCAATTAAAAGAATGCGCCCTCAATCTGTTGAGGCCTTACAGCACAGCTTTATCACTGATGCACAGGAATAGGTTAGAATTAATTGAAGGCGGTTTTGTTTCAGCCCCACATTTCATTAATAAAAAAAAGAAAATTTAGTTTTGTGAATGTAAAGAGGCTTGCTTTTGTTTAGAAATACTTGAACAACCTTGCGCTAGACCTATTATCATAAATGGAAACAAAGTATTGCAGTTGTAGAATAAATTTCACCGTTTGTAATTTTCGTGGCTTTAAAATTAATCTTGCGTTGTAACACGAAGCATATTGGCGGTGTGTATGAGAGCCATTAAATTTATTACAGAAAGAAGTTTGGAATATTCTTCCGCTACATAAAAAGCAAGATTTGACGCTATGATATTATGCTTCCAGATCTATCTTTCTTAAAATAATACCTAGAGAACTTTACTCACGAGAAACTAATAAAATTATAAATAGAAACTTATGTGAATACTTTTGAGGCCTTTGACTTATCTCATTTCAATATATATTAAATATATCTACTTACAACAACAAAATCCCGTCTGTCTGCCCGTTCGCAATACATTCATAAAGCTTTTTAACGATTTGCACCACTTTTACGGAGTTATTGTCTAGTTTCCCACTGAAAATATATGTGATAGAACAGAATTAATGAAAGTTTATTTTACAAAGTCATTATTAACTCCACTTCTCCCATAACTTTAAACTTTGGTTTTCTACTTTTTGAGGTATGTTTATTAAAACCTTATCCTAATGGATAAATTTACCTCATGCAAATTTTATTTTTATATACTGCAAATAATTTTTATATTTTCCAATGGTAATATAATCTATATATATATATATATATATATATATATATATATATATATATATTTAATAGTTCCGTAACTGACTTACTGACTGACAGACAGATAACGCACAGACCAAACCGCTGGACCTAAAGGGCTGATATTTTGCATGGCGATTCTTCTCATAGTGTAGGGGTGCACTAAGAAAGATTTTTGAAAAATTCTTCTTAGATTTTTTTTAAATTAAATGTTTAAGCTGTTTTGTAATATTCTTTAAAGTTTGCATTTAAGATAATAATTCGAGGGTTATAAAATTTATATCATGAGAAAGATCATACAAATTCCTTTAGAATTAAATCATTTTTGAATCTTTACCTCGATTTTCTGATTTTTGATGAATTTTTAAAGATTAATTTTTTTTATTTAATTTATTAAATGCTGATCACGTGGTTTCTTCTCTTTTTGTGATACTTTTAACTAATTTTGCGTTACGTGCATACCAACGAAATAAATTGACAAAAATATATATTTTTCTTTCTAATGCGGTAGTCGATTGGACATTATCTAAAAAAATATTAAAATACAATAAAAGAAATGTTCCTCAAACTGTGCTATTTTATTTAGTATGTTCTATTAGATTTAATTTGAATATTTTCTTCTACATTATTTTGTCTATAAAAATTACCGTTACGATTTTTTTATATATAAATAAATAAATATCTATATATATATATATATATATATATATATATATATATATATATATATTGCATTAATTACTTACATTGGAGTTGTATTTAATTTGAATATACTCCGTAGCGAAGCAGGGGTATTCAGCTAGTGCAAATATAAAAAGTATAAAATATGAAAGCCTTTTTTGGTTTATGATAATTGATGTTTTGAAATATCGTTGTTGTTTTTTTTTTCCTCAAAACTGTCTTATGCTTAATCGTAAAAGCAGAAAAAGCGAATATTTTTTAATAAAACTTCAATTTATCTGAAATGATCTTGAATATAACAGAGTTCTCCCATTCTCGATTTAGTTTTGATCTCCCCAATTGGTAAAATTGCCTTTAGTCACGAAAAAAGTATCTTAATGCCATGAAAATGTGACGGGCATTCAGACCTCTCTGTTCATAAACTATGCCTGATCGCCGCATTCGTATGACCTCTTACGTGGCGTAGGACAATACTATAAAATTCGCAGAACCCCTGAACTATTTCCAGCACTTCGACTTACATCTCGTGACCGGTCCAGACGACATTTATGATCTGCAGTCTACCCCGCACGATTCTGCAGTGGATTTATTTGATCTCTCCCTGGTACACAACTGCATGGAGCTTTAAGGAATGAATTCGCGTGTACCTAGGAAACGCTTAATGCGTATAACTTCACAGCTTATTTGGAATTGCACGGCAATGCTTGGCGTGGAAACAGATTTTGGATTCTTTTAAGCCATCTCCAAGCGAGTGGTGAGATCATTTAGTAGCCATCCACGTCCCCAGGGAAATCAAGTGTACGTTCTAAAAGGTAACCTCCTACTTTTATAAAGGTCATTTTTTAATACTTAATGAGCACAATGTAAAATATGTTTGTATTAAAAGAACTGCGCATTGATTTAGTTGTCAAAATGTCAAGAGGGAATTAATTAAATGAATGAATATATTTGAAGCATTTTCCACCTTTGCTGAGGGCAAAATAACAGTGAAACCTCTCTATGGCGGCCAGTCATGGTTCCAAAAAAATAGTGTTTATTTTGTGTGGTGGCCGTCATGAAGATATTTCTTCCATAACATTGGCTATATGAGTCTTGAATTGATTCTGAACAAAATATGATCGCTTAATTGTTTATTTATTGTTGTCTAATGCTGAGGCATTTTGTTATTCACCGTGATTTGCAGGCTACTTTACTATGGAAGCACCGTATAGGTGAGCCAGCATTGCTCCGTATAAGGGCCTGTTCACATAGGAGTCCGTTGCGCTGCGTTAAGGAAAAGATGACGTTGAGACGAAAATAAACCAATCATAGTCGTTAAAAATTTCATTGCTAATCGTTTGGAGGCATATTTGTTTATTTTCATCTCAACGTCATCTTTTCCTTAACGCAACGCAACGGACTTCTATGTGAACAGGCCCTAAGAGTGTCAACACGGGAAAGACTAAATCTTATTCGGGATTTAAACCCAAGCCCAATGCGTGACAGCTCAGAACGCTAACCACTACACCAAGGGGGCGACATATAGTCGTTTATAGAGGTCACCGTCGAAGAAGGTTGGCCGGCAAAAGGAGTGTCACTGCATAAATAAATATATTATTTCTTTATACACGTATAAATAGTTTCAACTGACGTAAATACTTTCCAACAGAAATAGAAATACAGTGTCCCTGGCGTCAATTCTTTTTTTTCGCAATTTAAAGCAGTTTCAAGAAGACAAAATGGCGGAACGTTTAAAGGGTTAAGATGTTACGCACGATTACCATACCGTTTACTAGTTATTGACTGGAAACTCAGCCTCCTGCAAAAATTTAGTTGATTCACCTACGCGGACTCTAGCCGGACGATGGCCGAATGGCTAGGACGCTGGAATTCGGTACCAAAACCTGTGGGTTCGAATCCCACTCTTGGCATGGATGTTTGTAGCCGTTCGGAATCGGTTTTAAGCAGTAGGTCCCGGTCTAATTAGCCCTCGTATAGCAAAAATTGACCGTAGCGCACCAAACCAAACCAAAACCTACGCGGACTGTGTTATCGTTGTTTATTTGGCAATTTCGTAATCTATATGGTGGACAAAAATTAGGCTTTCGAATGTTGAAGAATTACTTGGAAGCCGCAGTTACAAGAATTATATCGTTAAAAGGAGGAAGTTAATTAAAGTGACGCGTATAAACGTCTGGTGAAATTTTTAATGGATTATTTTTCCAAACGTTAGAGAAAAAAAAATAATTTGAAACTACCAAAGATTGAACATTTCCTGGTGAATCTATTACCAATATACGACTTAGAAAAACGTGAATGAATAAGGTATGAACGCATAATAGGGCTCACGTAAATATTCTTGCATAAGTTATTAAGCACTCAGGTATTGTTTTATATATTAGTAAAAATCCCCATAACAGCAAATGAATTATATAAATTTAGCGCTCTGATTGTACTCTAACCTTATTCAGAGAATTTTACACACCTAACTCCTCTTTTTATTTAATATGTTATCCCAATGCACAATCTCCCACTCATACTCAAAGCAAGGACCACTTGTTGATCTGCAGCCAAAATAACCTGTATCCCCTTTGGAAGTCTATAGCAACCCCCCCCCCCCCTTCTCCTCCTTTAATAGACCAGGAGATTAAATTTACAGCACATTAAAAGATACAAAGGTTCGGTTACCCCAAAATTAACTTTTTATTTTAGTTGCCTTAAAGAGCTTTAGCATCAATACATTCTTCAACTTATTTGAAAACCTGACTTTGACAAAATATCAGGACAGTAATCTCGAAGCGTAGCGTACATATCTACCAAATCCCCTCACAAACCACTTTATTTATTCATCTTAATAACTATATGCGAATCTCTAAATCGAAATATAATTACTAACCCTAAAAATGCTAGACTATACAACCGTAGCTTCCAACCATTTATCGAAAATCGTACTAAAGATTCTATACACTCCCAGAAAATTATTCTCCGGGTTTTCAGAAAATAACTCTGACGGTGCCAGCCTTACCCCCTTTTCCAATAAAGTAAACAGTGCGAACCGAGCACCCCCCCTATACCTTCAGGGGGTGTAAAGAGTGTCGCATGCCTGATTGACAGAAAGCACTTTATTAGTTTGGTGGAAAAGTTTCCGGGAGTCAACATGACGGTTGTGGCATCATTCCAGGCAGCAGCCATATTGCGTGGTGACGTATCCGTGCAATGTCCCAGAAGTTTTAATATTTTCTTTCACCAAAATTCTAGATTTGAGTTTTACAAGATTTGAAAAAGTAAGAACCATAAGGGAATACGCATATGTTTGCAGATTAATGTGTTAAAATTTATGAGACATGTATAAAATTCTGTCACTGCATCAGCATCGAAGTATTTCAATTTATTTTCCCTGGAAATGCTCGTTAAAGGAAATTATAATAATATAGCTTTATGACTTATGCTAATCAATGGTATTTAAACTATACCAATTTTATTCCAATTTTAACTCCACATTTGTACTTATATATATATACCCACACAAAAAAGTTCGTTTGCACTTTATGGAAACGATTTTGTAATTTATTTTTGGCATTTGCATTTGGAGATAAAAATATGGCAACTTCAGAATAATCGTCTGCTGCTGTTTTGTTTTGATTGGAATGTAAAGTAAAAGATTTATTTTGAAAATGGTTTATAAAATTGATAAATGGCTCGAAGGTTAGGTAACTGCTCTTTCCGAGGACAAATATTCGTATCAACACATTATAAAGCGGTGTACAAATCGCGGTTATGGCATTCCAAAAAAAGGTATTTATAATATATTAAATATGAAAGGGAAAAAAAGTCTAACTGAAAGTAAAAATGAAAACATGACCACGAAACCTCATCCTAAGACTGTTCGAAATCAGGTAAATATCAAGAAAGTGAAGTATGTGATCCTAAAAGAAAATCTGCCGACTCAAAGATACAATGCATCGAAACTAGGAATATCTTCTGGCACTGTAAGTAAAATCATTCATAAAGATTTGAAGTTAAAAAAGATTTTTAAACCTAAATTTCATCTGCTTTTGCCAAAGCGTATTGCCGAAAGAAAAACAAATCGTAGAAAATTATATGTAAAATACGTAGCATCTGAAAAATGGAAATTCGTGGTAACACTAGATGAGGCATGGGTTATGGCATACAACTCATTCCTAATACTAATAACCGACTCACATGGCCGACGGCGTCGTTTATGTGAGTCGGTTAGTTCAACCCTATGTACTACTTGATCGCAACTGCGGTGCCGCAACGACACCGGATCGCTCGTGTGCACCGAGCCTTAAGGAGTAGATAACGGCGAAATCAACCCTCTTGTAGGAAAAAATATGACCGTAACGCTCTCAACCAATCAACCATGTTATGTGCATAAAATACCAATATTCTTATCTGTCAAACATTTTTTTCAAGTTTATCCGTTATATTCTTTATTGACCAAATTTCCATCTATTAAAAAGTAAGGTTTTACAAACTATATAAAAATTTGTTTTTTTGGCTTATTGTACGGATATTTTTAGAGAGTTTAAATTTAGCACATTGGTTGGAATTTTCCCTAACGCCGCTTATTTCATGTAAGGTGAATAAAAAGAAAGTCATATTTACTATATCCTCCATTAATAATTTCCGATGCTTAAAATCTTTCAAAGCAATTGACAATTTTTCAAGGACATATAATTTCTTCAACTGTTAACCAAACAATTCCCTAAATGTTTAACCCCATAAGTTCAGCTTTAGTTAAAAAAAAAAAAAAAAAACCTACCTGTTTTGGTTGATCGAGGGTGGTCTGGGATCACATAGATCACATATGCTATTAGTTACAGCTTCTTTTCGTATGTATTAGAGGATTTTCGATAGTGGCTTAAGCAAATGAATTTGGTGTAAAGAATTATGAGATTTCAGTTTGGACATGTTTAAATAGGAAGACATTGATCAGTAGTTATAATTAAGATTTTGCTTTATCCCCTAGAGCAGTGATTCTGAACCACTGTGATGAGGTACTTCAGCGTGTCGCCACTGCGAATTATTTTGTATGCCATTTTTAAAAATATATTATTGGTACATCAATTAAATATCCAAGTAAAATTCTCTTAAATTTATCTTATTGTTAGTGCGTCGCAAAAATCTTTAATTATTAAATGTGTACCATAAGGAAATAAAGGTTGAGAATCACTGCCCTAGAGAGGCTAGGAGAGGTATAGGGGGGATATTGGGGTAAAATAGAGGTTGCAAACTGTGTCATTAGTTTAGGGTGATGATTCCTATTGATAGAAAATCAGATTTTTTAGAGCAAATACAGGTAAAGTTTCAAAATTTTCAAATATTTTTGAGAGAACAATCATAGCTGCTCATTATGACTTTTGATTAAACATCACTCTTTTATCCCGAGTAAGGATTCATAACAGAAACGTTACCCGGCGTTCAGCCATAAACGACCATATACAGTGGAATCTCGATCGATCGTTTTCGGATCCATCGTTATTCCGTATGTGTCGTTCATTTTACCCAGTCCCAACGATCATATTGCTTTGCTATGTTTCCGCATCTATCGTTTTCCCGCATTTATCGTTCTTTTCAATCGGTCCCTTGAAAAACGATCGATCGAGATTCCACTGTACTCAAAGTAACCAGTCGCTGGCGTAATTCCTGAATACACCGCCGAGGGTCCGCTTGTTCATGTTAATTTTCGGCCTTAGGAGCCGTGTCAAGGAGTATAATTAACCCCCGACGGTTGGTCCCACCGGTTCCTATATATCCCCATATAATCCAGAGTAAATAATATCAGCTTTGTTTTAGAACTAGCTGAAAACCCGTACTTCGCTATGGAGTGCATTCAAATTAAATATAACGGTCAATGTATGCAATTAATGCCAAAGATATGTTTAAATATATTTATAATAAATACAACCATCAATGTATGCAATTGATGTAAAAAAAACGAAAAAATATATTTAGAAAAAAATCGTAACTGATATTTTTATAGACAAAATAATGTAGAAGAAAATATTCAAATTAAATCTAATAGAACATAGTACTAAAGAATATAGTACAGTTAATATAATACAGTTTGAGGAACATATCTTTTACTGTATTTTAATACTTTTTTGGATGATTTCCAGTCGTCTGTTGCATTAGCAAGACAATTTTTTTTGTCTATTTCATTGCTATGAACGTGAGGATAAATTAATTTAAAGTACCAGAAAAGGAAATCACGTGATCAGCATTTAATAGATTAAATTCTAAAAATTAATCTTTGAAAATTCACCAAAAATCAGAAAATGCACATAAAGATTCGTAAAAGATCTCATTTTAAAGGAATTATTATGATCTTTAACGTGATATAAATTTTATAACCCTCAAATTATTGTTTTAAATGCAAACTTAAAAAAAGTTACTAAAACAGCTTAAAAATTTAATTTAAAAAAATCTAAGAAGAATTTTTCAAAAATCTTTCTTAGTGTACCCCTACACTATAAGAAGAATCGCCATGCAAAATTTCAGCCCTTTAGGTCCAGCGGTTTGGTCTGTGCGTTGTATGTCAGTCAGTCAATCAGTCAGCCAGTGAGTCAGTCAATGACGGAACTGTTTTATATATAGAGATGAAAAGAAAAAATGATCTTTAGACAGGTCATAAACAGTTCTGAAAACGTGCTTAAAGACTACTTCATTTTTGGTGGTTCGGTTTAGATCGCTGCGGTCAATTTTTGCTACGCTAGTGCTAATCAGGCTGGGATCCACTGCTTATCACCGATTCCGGACGGCTACAAACGTCAGTTCCAAGAATGGGATTCGAAATGACAGACTCTAGTACAGAATGACAGCGCCCTAGCCGTTCGGTCATCGTCCGGCTACTTCAATTTGTATCAGAAAAAAAAGTAGGAACTATGATGAATAACTGTCTAGATTTTAATCAATCGCGTTTTTAACGTAGGATTACGTCCCTCCATAACGGTCCGCGGTGAAGCAAAATTTCAGAAATTAAAACCGACGTCGCAAGTTGTAAATCAAGAGTGGCAGTCTATTATTTTAAAAGTTTTTTTTTTTGTTTTATTCCTCTTTCTCCCTGCATACTTAAACAAAATCAATGAATTTGGTGTACCATTTTAAAGACTAAGATATTCGCTTCCTGCGAATTGTTGATTTCGAATTACACAATTTTTCTTTCCCTAGATGGTGCGTGCTAGCTTTTTTTATTTTATCATTATCCTTCGCACTGATAAAAAATCGTTAGAAGAGACTACCTGAATTTATTTTTCCTCCTCTCCTAGTACTGTTAGTAAACATTAAATATGTGTTCGTAAGGATGTATCCATCAATGTAATTGTTTCCTTCCAATCTTACATTTTTTAAACCACGGGGACTAAAAAATGACAGTAAAATTCTCTATATTAAGGTTGAGGTTAGAGTCCATCGGTCCTTTAGCGAACGATAACTTTTTTACACAAAATATAATTTACTTTTAAATCTTATTCCATGAGTTAACATGAAAGCGCAAATGTATGTGTCTGCAAAAAAATAATATTCTATCATCAAATTATTTTAGAAAGATAATAATGAATAACATTTCAGCTCCAAAAAAACATTTAATGTTGACTTTTGAAGTTAATTTTAAATCACTATAAAGCAAATTACATAATATTTCCTTTACACATTCAAGTTTTATGTCTTTATGGTGTTATTTCTTCATGATTTCTTTTCCGTTATGATTACTGCCTGCACAAGAACGGAGAAATATGTTGAGTGCATTTTCTAAAATCCCACTTAATATTTATACAAGATCCTTCAGGGTATATTGACATCTTTTAGTTAATATTAAACTTAAATACATTTGCGTTCTCTGTTTTTAACTTTAATAAAAATATTTTCCTCTATTTTAGCGGGAGTTGTTCCAAGAACAGTATTAGCTAAAAGTAAACAGCTATTCTCATTTTTGCTAAACATTTGACTGATTATAAAATAAACTTCTCAATTTTCAGAAATGTTTTTTTGTCATAGAATGCGCATGCAGCGAAATTTTCATTAAGTTTTTCCAGTTCTCCTGTTAAAAAAAAAAGAAAAGAAAAAAACGAGCGTGAATTTTTCTTTCAGGGTAAAATAAAAAAGGAATTTTCTATGTTCTCCCGAAAAAAAAAACGAAAAAGAAAATAAAACCACCACCGCTTTTTGTCTAATCAATCATGGTGACTTTTTCTCCAGGGAGAAAGTTTATGAGTTGCCTAAGCGATGCAAATACTTTTGGGCGTTTTTAATTTCCATTCGCTTTCGTGTCGGGTTTTGTAATCATGGTGAACCCTAAAAATTTCGAAGAACAATACATTTCTTAAAGTTATTTAACCTCATAATGAAAAAAACATATACGCAAAGATTTGGGTAGTATTCACATAGTTCTCTCTCATAAGAATTAAAAAATTATTTTAATCCCTGAGTTCTCCCTGAGTTGTTTGTTTATGAGTTTTATTCCCTTTCTTCGATGTCTTTGGTAAACTGCTGCTAGCAATATTTTAATAAATGTCTATCTATCTATAAAATATTTAGATTCTAAATGTGTGTAAATACAACAGAAAATAGGCCCACCACCAAATTAAAGAAGAAAATAAGATGACTCTGAGAGAAAAAAAAATCAGGTTAGGATATATCGTATTAATGGTATTTTTATAAGTTATAGTTCATTTTATCAGCACTAGAGGGGTTTTTTAAGTTTCCCTTTTTTGCTAGATTATGCCTTTTGAAAAGATGTCATTTACAATCCATAATACAAATCACCATCCATAAAACAGAAAAAATACGAAAAAAAAACCAGATTTTGTGCAAAAATTATTCCAGAACTTGATAGAGGTATGATCGATAGCTTGTTGAAAATATGATTATTCTATATCATAAAAACTTAAATAACAAATATTAAATTTAAAGGTTCAATTTCAAACAAACATACGCTCATTTAACATTTTATTTATTATATCTGTTATCTTAAAAGACTTCTTATCTTTGTTTCAGCCCCCAAAAAACTACTTTTTTAATAAAATAGGAGCTAACTCTGTTATGTTGGTATAAGGGGAAGTAAATAAAAGGTAAAACTTCATTTACTTTTGAGCATTTACGTTTGGACGAATTACTTGTTTAGAATCCCAGTATTAACGTAATTTAAGACACTCTGTTGAGAAGAGAGAAGTTGATTTCCAACATTATGTTCGAAAATTGTTTTTTTCCACATATTAGTAATACGAACAGATTAATCTATTTTATTAAGTCATCATACTGTAAGCCAGTTCTGGGCCACGTGTAACGAGTAAATTTTTCATAACGTATAAATTATAAGGGATAAATTATAAGGGACGGAGTTATCAATAGATATTATTTTTTCTCACGAAATTTCGAGAGTTGTCACAAACCTGAATAATTTTCAAAAATATTATTACTCTATCATTCTATGATTCCATATTTCCCACGAGGCGAAGGAACTGTGCATGCGTAATTTCAGTGAAGATTGAACAAATACAAAAAGTTTTACAAGTTGTTTCAAGAATAAGAACATACATAGAAGGAAAATAATTATATCTAAATTACCTACTTACATAACTTATTGATGTTTTAAAAAAATTTCTCATCTGTTGTTTGTTGGAAGTCCATACAATGTTAACATAATCGTTTACTGTTGTGCGTCATTCATTTAAATACCACTTAATTCCTAAAAGATTTACAATATTGACTCATGATCCTGCCTGTAGTGGGAATTTAATTCACGACTCTTCACTTCAAAGCCAGTATCCAAACAAGTCGATGCAGGAGCAAATAGTAATTTGAATATCCTTCCTAACAATGCATAAAACTGTTTTCATTTTGTATTTTTCATCAACTTAAAAAGTAATCTTTGCTCAACATAATTGCTCGAACCATCACGACTGTTTTGGGTGTAGATTGCCTGCAGTCAATTGTTTGTATGGTTAGTATAAGCACCTGTTCATCCATGGACCAGTTATAGAGAACCTCTTTGTAAGCCTTATTCTTTATGATGCAGTCCACATCATACATTGGTTAGAATTGCGACTTTCCCCAAAATGGTCTCGGGTTCGAATCATGTTTAAGACTTGGAAGCTGTGGCAATGTATCTTCATTGTTGGTTCATCAATATTAAGCTCCAAGATTAAAATATCCAACAAAATTTCGTTGGGGATCAGCACATGACCTCAATGGCAAAACTGACCTCAATGGCTCTTTTTGCTTAATTTTATTTTCTCTGGGAGGGCTTAAGCACATAAATTTAATTTACCCCATTCCTACAAGAGAGGAACCCTCTTCATGCTTGAGTTTTCTTACTGTAGACAGGCATATTCCGCTATTTCTCCTATTTGAAACAAAAAGTTTAATGATTTTCGCATTTTTTAATTGTGAAATCACATATAATGCTACCTAGTTTGATGTAGAAATTTACTGATTGGTACAAAAATAAATACACCTAACCCACACTTCTGCTTTATTTCTTTGTTTTATTTTCGTGTGTATCTCTTTACATTGGCTTGCACATATCACTGCCCTGCTCAATATATTGGTTTCCATTTTTTCGAGTTACATTCTAATTAGTTTGGTGTCTTCATAACCTAGGAGTAGGGGATAACCTAGAAGACAACAGGTAGTCTAGATTCACCTGCAAACCAGTGCACGGAAATTTATCAAATTCCTTAACAAGAATATTTATTATAAAAAAATTGGACCGGTATCCACATGAAAACTGCCTACAGTATTGCAATAATATCAACACAACATTAAACTGTGTGTAACACCAGTATTTAAATATTTCGTATTTCGGTGAAAATTTGAAATATGTTTGGGTTTAGTATTGCCTATTCACCGTTATATTCGGGTACAGAGGACACAGTAGCCATTTTTCATTAGGATGAATAAGATTTAACAGGAAAAATTACAGTTAATTAAGAATTCTACAGCCGTAGTCAATGATTAAACGAGTTTCCTTCTAACTGCCAATAACCGAGTCTTTGAAATTAATAGAACACGGGTCGACAGTTTAACTATTCAGTGTTTCGGTCCAATATTGAAATTCGGTTGGATTCAGTCATGCTGATTCATGATTAGCAAACCTGAACTGGAAAAATTATTGCAAATTAAAAAATGTCACTCGACTCAATGTGCATTTTTCCTAACATTCATTAATCATTAATGTCTGTAAAATTCTAATACATTTCAACATAAAAATTCTCATGGCCACCTACTTTTTTCTTCCTTCGGAAATTCTATTGTATTACATTACTAGAATTACTTGAATTTATGGGACGATAGTGTCACTTATATTATATTATTAATTTATATATATATATATATATATATATATATATATATATATATATATATATATATATATATATAATATATATATATGTATGTATGTATGTATGTGTTTATATATATACATATGTATATATGTATGTATTTATATATATATGTATATATGTATGTGTTTATATATATATATGCATATATGTATGTATATATATATATATATATATATATATATATATATATATATATATGTATGTATATGTATATATATATATGTATGTATATATATGTATGTATATGTATATATATATATGTATGTATATATATGTATGTATGTATGCATGTATGTATGTACAGTGGAATCTCGATCAATCGTTCTCCGAATCATCGTTTCCCGTATCTGTCGTTTATTCCACCCAGTCCCTCCGAACATATTGTTTTGTTATGTTCCCGCATCTATCGTTTTCCAAAATTGATCGATTAGTTCAGTCGGTCCCTTGAAAAACGATAGTTTGAGAGTCCACTTTATGTATATATATATATAGTATATGTGTATATATGTATATATATATATATATATATATATATATATATATATATATATATATATATATATATATATATATATTATAATAATAATAATCTACACTTTTGTTCTTATATGAAAATTAAACATGTAAAATAAATTATTGGGGAATTATTAATTTGAACAACTGGTGCAAAACTATGGATTTCCATCAAGCTTTTGTATTTTCTGGTCCACAATACTTCTATATTCTCTCTATGAGCTAAATCGAAGGAAAAAAGTGTTCTCATGTCCTCGGGGTAAAAAAATCTCCCTTCTTTCAAATCAATCATGGTGGCTCCTTTTATTCCTTGGGGAATGAAAAAGTTCGAATTCCGTGCGTTGTCGAAATGATGCGGAATACTCGAGGTGATTTTAATTCCGAATCGCTCTGTATTTCCCCTTTTAATGATGAAAACTATGTATAAAAATAGGCACAAACAGTTAGTGGAGTAGAAATGTTATTAAGCTTACGAAGTAAAAACCCATAAGGAATTAAAAACTACCTCCCTTTTTTTTTTTACTAGTTTTTCCAAAATGCATCCATCAGATTTATTAAAGATAAGAAAATAACGGGATACGAAGTATAAAAAACGCAGTCTAAAGAAAATCATTAATTTTTATAATTTTTTCCTGTTTGGGTGTTTATTTAAGGTAATAAATTCCGGATAAAGAATCGATTGACATAATGACCTATGAATTATTACCATGGTATATGTCCCTAATAAATAATCAATTTTAACTAAACAAACTACAAAATTTTAAAAAATCAAACTATTGATAATATATTAAATATGGACTATTTGCACAACAAATGTCAATCAATCAGTGTAGTCCCAACTCAGTATAATCATTTAGTTTGTGTGCATTGTAATCACTACAGCAAAAGATGCTGAATAATGCCATAAATTTAATACCACCGTGCAACTGATTTAAGTTTAAAAACGGGAACTAAGGTAGCCTAGTTGGAAGTGCATTGGACTTCGGACTTGGGGTACTGGTTTTCAATACCGAATGGCTTTAAATACATATTAATTATGGTCATTTAAATATGTAGACCGAAAAGACTTTCTATAAAGTCAGTGAGGTTGGGACAAGGTACGAACCAGCCAGATGTCTCCTTTGGGAGTTCTGAGTTCAAATTGTGGTTTCATCATTTTCATCGGCAAAGATTTAATTGCGTAAGACCTAAGTTCTTATGTCGGGTCCTGTCAGGTGCATTGGAATTATGAGAACTCAGTGAAACAAGTTTTGTTAAAATCCGAACTCGGATAAATGTATTCTTGCTATTTAAGGATGTAATTCCAAATGGCTACTATTTAGTGATCAGGGAGCATCCTTTTTTTACACTTATTTTATTGCAAATTCTCATCATAAAGATTTCAGCAATTACACATCATTAAAACAAAAATAAAATTTGACGAAAAAATCATCCTTTATAATGCACAAAATTTCAATGGTAACTCATTAATACTACAACCATTTTTAATCCTTATTTAGTACATATATAATTAAGCTATTATGAAAGCCCGTTTACAGAATATTCAACCTATTTTACTCACATAAAACTTGTATAGACCTGTAAACCCAAAAACAAATTTCAGGTAGTCTCTTCTAACGAAACTACCGCAGGTTATTAACGTAGGATTACTTATCATTGCTTACCTCTTTTGTATATATATATATATATATATATATATATATATATATATATATATATATATATACCGGATGGCCATAATTAAACTGACGGTGCTCACAGTGTTCTGTAGCGCGATCTATTTGCGAGAATGACACCACATTTTGTAGGAAGATTAAACAAGACGGGGGACGAAGGATTCCGCGAAAAAATAAATTAGTTCCAAAAGTCACCGCTAGGGGAATATTTGGCGCTACGATGGACCTACGATAAATTCCGCTGTGAACCCACACCAAACAGTTACCTTTGGTGAATGTAAGGGAATTTCTGTGACTGCATGTGGTGATTTGTCATCCCAAATTCGGCAGTTCTGGGTATTCACAGTTCCATGCAGGTAAAAGTGGGCCTCGTCTCCCCATAAGATTTTCCACGGCCAAGCATCATCCACCTCCATTCTGGCAAGAAAGGTGAGAGCAAAAGTCAATCGCTTATCATGGTCGGGGTACAGTAACTCCTGTACACGGCTGATCTTGTACTGATAGAAGTTGATAATCTTTCGTAAGATTTTCCATACCGTACTGTAAGGCATATCCATATTCCGAGCTAATCCACGAGCACTAGAGGTGGCAGCAATATTGTCTGGTCCTCTGTCGACAATCGTCGTGGCAACTGCTTCGATTGTATCCTGTGGTACAGGTTTTCGTCCTCTGCCTGATTGAACCTTCAGAGAACCTGTTTTCTCAAACGTCGCAACCATTGCTTTTAGCCCATTAACTGACACAGGACCGTTACCTTTACGCATTTTTTGTGCATTCTAAAAGCACGAAGAGCGGCTGAAGCGTTGCACTGGTTGAGGTAAAAGAATTTGACCAGTAACGCACGCTCGACTAAAGAAGGAGACATTGCACATAAACTTTCAATCCGATTGATTCGAAACGTAACACATTGCCTTTTAAAACCCAAGCAGCTGGCACTGTGCCAATGGATGTAACGTGAAATTTGAATAAAGAACTTCTTCTTCTCAGCGTACGTGATATTGCAGATCACGAGACTTTATCGGTGTTTATGTAGATTTTACGCTTTTTTAAAAGTGTTGCCATATTGCACTTGAACTAAATAAGAAAATGTGCATAATAAAAGGTAATTTTATTCCGTATTAATTTGCATTTGTAACACTCTATTTTCTATTACACAGCGCCAAATATTCCCCTAGCGGTGACTTTTGGAACTAATTTATTTTTTCGCGGAATCCTTCGTCCCCCGTCTTGTTTAATCTTCCTACAAAATGTGGCGTCATTCTCGCAAATAGATCGCGCTATAGAACACTGTGAGCACTGTCAGTTTAATTATGGCCACCCGGTATATATATATATATATATATATATGTGTGTGTGTGTGTTATGTATATATGTATCTATATATATATGTACGTATGTATATATACATATATGTATGTCAAAATTTTGACGCGTTTTGGTATTTTTCTGTTTAACTATTTACTGCTTGTCCAAGCGATACAGACAGTGTTTGGTACGCTGTCAAAATTATAACTCGTGAGGTACGGACGGACGGTTTTAGCGTCTGAAATTTTCCTTTCAGGAGGACCGTTATTGAGGAAAGTAATCCTACGTTAAAACACGCTTCCACTTAAAATTTACAATAGGAATTATGTTTGGAAAATTTAGTTTAAAATTAGATGGCAATTTTTAGGATGTTTTTTAAGATGTTTTTATTTCCAGTTTTATTCCACGGAAGTCACCCTTATTTAACATCCCAATAATAAACTGAAGATGCATGCTTTTAAAGGTACATGATAATGCTGATAAACCCGTAAATTGAAGTACTCATACCTTGAAACCAAATCTTTGACTATGACTGTTGTTGATTATGTGCGAGATATGTAGCAGAAAATACGCCTATTGGATTTAAAACAATCAATGTGCTACTGTAGAATTATATAAATATTTTCCAGTCTATTTACGTGTGTCTAAATGGTTTGTGGTTATATGTTTCCAATACAGGTGGATATCCGTTACAAATCCTTCATTTAAATATCTTAGGATTATAATATCCGAACAAGGGAAATGTATTTATCTTCCACAGCATAGAGAAAAACGATATCATATCTTAAGGCTGTTGTGTACTAACCCAATTCGATTCGCTCACCTCAGTGTTAACCTATGGAGAAAATGTGTCCACTATTTACAGCTACATAAATGCTGATAATCCAATAAAAATGATATTTTCAGATAGCCTGTACTTTTCTGTACATTGCAACGGGATTCTTTTTATAAATTTCGTCCACCAAAGGAATTTATGAACGTTTAACCCTTCAGCGGACGTGCCAATTTTTGGAACACCAGCAGGCGCGTGTGGCACAAACTGCAACGTCTCTTTCAACTTTGATTATTCCTTTTGTAATAAACTCTTTTTTTAAATTGAAAATAATAATTCTGAGTTTTATGAAAACATATAAAATGTTGAAAATATTGAGATATATTTATAATTAAAGGCCAAAGAATGCACATAGAATCACCTTATTTCAAAACTGTCCCGTTTGTTGGATCCAATGACAACTTGCGAATTGATTCCTATTATGTCCACAAACCTAAAAAAACAGTGAGATTGTCCATCTTCGTGATATGCGGATATCGTGTAATAGCTGCACATTGGATCGAGTACATCAACTCCTGCTTTTTTCGTATTGTAATCCAGTATAATCGCTGGTTTACCACGGTTAAACCACGACTAACAATGAATAGAAAGGAATACAAGGGTAAAAAAATCAGACTTGCATTTGAAAGGGTGTAGCTATAAATAGAAATGCTTTGAACATTCAAACCTTACTTGTAAAAGCAAACCATTCAAAATTACGATAGTGTTGCACTCTGTACACGGGTGCGCCCTCTGAAGGGTTAAACTATACTATACCAGATTTTTCCCCCAGAATTACTTAAATTTTAGAATATTATTTGCATTTTTTTAAAACGAAAAATGCAGCAAGTTATATAATTTCTTTCGCTTTTACTGAGTACAGTTCTGTAAAAAAAAAAAAAAATCCTTGAATCCAATACTGCAATCTACGGACACATTTTCTCCATAGGTTAACACTGAGGTGAGCAAATCCAATATGGTTGGTAAACTACAGCCTTAACGAAATGCTTAGAGATAATGTATTTGCAGAGAGTAGCACAATATTTATTACTAGAAGGTAACCCGTCATTTTGACGTCATAATACTAATATTGACGTCATAATGGAAAAAGTATATGAAAGTTAAAAAATATCCTGAATTATCTAACAATATTGCATTTAATCCACACCATGTAAAAGCAAACCCTTTCATTATTTTTTATTTATTTAGTTTTTCATACGATTGGAGTAGTAGACTGCCATCCAGTTTTTTACAGATCACTAAGCGATATGAATACTTGAGCTACTTGATTTATTCACTTTCAAGTTTGTTTACTTTCAGAATTCATCGCAAAAGTAAACAGATTTTTAAAAGCTGTTAAATATACAGCTAAAAGCATCCAATTAATTTTAGTCCTGAATGTTTTATAGAAAAATAGGCTGAACAAACGTGATTTGATGGAGAAGATATTAGTTTTTAGGTAAGAAAAAATTCTGATCCACATCTGAAATTTAAATTAAGCCTAACCGGCTGTTTGTTTACTGAGGGCTTCAATTGAAAGATGAGTACAGCCCGGAAGTGTTATAGAGAGACAACGGCTATTATATATATAATTGTAGACTTTTTTCAGCATTAATTCAGTTATAGCAAATAAAAAATTATACTGATTCAATATACGCTGCAATTACCTCTGCAGTCATATTAAATTCAAATACATTACCTTAAAATGCTTCGTCAACAGCTGAAATTATGTTTTTTTCCCTCCTTCCACACCAAATGAACAGAGTTCGATTTTCGAAATTTTCGCTGACACTTAACGACCAGAAAGTGTGTTCTCTTTCGGGTATCAATTCCGTTTCCTCAGGTCACCATGCCGCAAATGGTCGGGTAATGATTAAATCGATACATACATGCTCGATTCAAACGCAGTCCCAGATAAAAACGACCCACTAACACCGTGAAAGTATTTTCCCACATTTATTAGTAGTATTTATTGCTGTATGATTTTTTTTCCTGTGTATTAGTTAATGCTTTCAGTTATGTGTAGTTTAAGTTATAGCATTCAGGGGGAAATTATTATTTGCCTTATTTGAAAGTATTTCCTGTGAAGTAGATAAATGAAATTAAAATGTTTCTGTTAAATTCTGTTGAAATTAAGGCTTGCAATTCTTTTTTCCAGAATTTAAGGGGAAATTATTATTCTGCATAATTTTAAAGTATTTAACGTGTGGTAAATATTTTTAATTTATATTTTTCAATTAAATTCTGTTGAAATTAAAACTTTTTTAAAAATTAAATGTACCTATTTTCACTGTGTCATGTCGTCTGATGTATATGTAATAACGAAGCTTCCATCTGTATTGCTGCAATTTACTTTGTTGCGCATCTCAGATATCATATTTGAACAAAAAGAGAATTGCCACATTATTTGAGCTTTAAGTTTATAAGTTCTGAAAATCCAATTCAACCTTCGCAGATCTCTCGTTATATATTCCTTTTCCTAATTACTTCAGTTTAATACGCAGTGTTTTTGGATTAAAAATTTTTTTTTTTTGTCCATCAATATGGTGTACGTTAAAGAAGATAATTTTCCTATTTTTAAAAAAATTCTATTAAACCTTCACTAAAAGCAAATAATCTTTACAATAAAAGATTCCCTATATGATATTTTATAGTTCATTATAATTAATTGTATGTGTTGTTTGTGAATGCAGGGGCAATTGTCCAATCAGATATTTTTTTTTTTGTCCATCAATATGGTGTACGTTAAGGAAGATAATTTTCCTATTTTTAAAGAAAATTCTATTAAACCTTCACTAAAAGCAAATAATCTTTACAATAAAAGATTCTCCATATGATATTTTATAGTTCATTATAATTAATTGCATGTGTTGTTTGGGAATGCAGTGGCAATTGTCCAATCAGATATTTTTTTTTTGTCCATCAATATGGTGTACGTTAAGGAAGATAATTTTCTTATTTTTAAAGAAAATTCTATTAAACCTTCACTAAAAGCAAATAATTTTTACAATAAAAGATTCTCCATATGATATTTTATAGTTCATTATAATTAATTGCATGTGTTGTTTGTGAATGCAGTGGCAATTGTCCAATCAGATATTTTTTTTTTGTCCATCAATATGGTGTACGTTAAGGAAGATAATTTTCCTATTTTTAAAGAATAATTCTATTAAACCTTCACTAAAAGCAAATAATCTTTACAATAAAAGATTCTCTATATGATATTTTACAGTTCATTATAATTAATTGTATGTGTTGTTTGTGAATGCAGGGGCACTTGTCCAATCAGACATTAACACTTAATCCGCGAGAACCGTTGTTTTCTTTCAACTTGGACACAGCATATAAGAACCAACACCACCCCCTGGTGCCACCTCAGCGATAATAGGGGATCATACCTTCTCTCACCCACTCTGATCACATATATGGACTTTCCGGTCTACGGATTATACCTCATCATATACGGCGTAGGCACTAAAATATTTAATGGCGTCGTCGGGATTCGAACCAAGAATCCCCAGTTCCAATGCCAAAGAGTTACAACTAGGCTATCTCGGGCACCTTACAGTTGTATGTATGTGTGAGGAAAAGGTCATAAAACATATTCTATCTATATTCCCATTATTCTCTCTTTTCCCCTTCCATGATTTTGGATTTGTTTCTACAGAAAAAGCCCTATTGCCGTCTCTCTCCAGTCGGATATCAATTCTTTAGACTTTGAAAACTCTATAATTGAACTATTTATCCTCAGGTCCTATTTTGCATCCATATTTTCTATATTTCCATAGCCAGTTACCTAATCATTCATACTGTGATTTTTGCAAGCATATATCCCTACGTTTTGGCCTTTGTTTAAACATTTATTCTAAAAAACCAATTTATTCATTAATCTATATATATAAAACAGTTCCGTGACTAGCTGACTGACTGGATGAATGACAGATAACGCACAGACCAAACCGATGGATCTAAAGGTGTGAAATGTTTCATGGCGATTCTTCTTATAGTGCAGGGGTGCACTAAGAGAGATTTTTGAAAAAATCTTCTTAGACTCTTTAAAATTGAATATTTAAGCTGTTTTTGTAACTTTTATTAAGTTTGCATTTAAAATAATAATCTGAGGGTTATGCAATTTATATCACGAGAAAGATCATAAATATTTCTTTAAAACGAAATCTTTTTCGAATTCTTACCTCCTTTTTCTTATTTTAGGGGAATTTTTAAAGATCAATTTTTAGAATTTAATTTATTAAATGCTGATCACGTGGTTTTTTCTTTTTGTGATACTTGCGTCACGTGCATAACAACGAAATAAATTGACAAAAAAATATTAAAATGCGGTAAAAGATAAAATTTAACCGCAAGACTAATTGAGAATGTTTTTTAAGAATTTAATTGAAATTAGTACGTTTTATGGGCATTAAACATACAAATTAATTACATACATTGACCATTGTATTTAATTTGAATATTTTCTTCTACATTTGTCGTTAAAAATATCCGTTACGATTTTTTAATAAATATTTTTTTTAGCATTAATTGCATATATTGACCGTTGTATTAAAATAAATAAATAAATATATATATATATATATATATAGGCTTTAATTGCATACATTGACTGTTGTACAGTCAATGTATATGAATGGACTCCACATGCCAATAATAATGATTTCCATATTTTTTTTATGAATATGGAAATCATTAATATGAATGTACTCCATAGAGAAGCACGGGTATTAAGATAGTCAGTATATATATATATATATATATATATATATATATATATATATATATATATATATATATATATACTGTATATATACTGTATATATATATATATATATATATATATATATATATATATATATATATATATATATATATATATATACTGTATATATATATATATATATATATATATATCCCATAACCCTTCTGAAATGTATAATGATGAATCCTTACTTTAAACCTTTCCGAAAAATTTATTAATCTCTCTACTCGAATGTTTTTATATTTTCAGATAGCCCAGTCATTTACTTAAAAGTCACCGCTAATAAACTGTCTTTAACCTCTTCTATTCCTACTACTTATACTGAAGATTCGTCGTTTTTTCTAACGCCCCCAGCTGGAATCGTATTCCAGACCAGTCCATATCGGCCAGAGGATTGAGAGGTGCAACACCTGTTTTATAATAGCACCACAGGGGTCGGAGTCCGATTTAGCCAGGTGTTACCTCCATTTTGTCAGACCACCCCCTAGAGGTGTCATCTGGTTAATCGTACTCTCATCCACCTTCTCTGACTTCGTACAAGGGCTTTTGGTCTACGAAATTAACGTGCTCATATCCGTCGTAAACACGGAGATATTGACTTGAAATTTTCGGGATTCGATCAGAGGACCCTCAGCACCCCGAAATCTAACGCGCTAGCACTAGGCAACCTCAAACCCACTTATATAGAATATTTTCCTTATTCTACACATATTTAGGAAAAGTGTAGCTTTAAAATGCCAATCTATTAATTTTATTTTCAAGACATCGAATATTTCACAATTTAATAATATTTTTAAAAAAACTTTTTCTCACACTCACAGCATTTAGCAAGATGAATAAATTGAATTGATGTTTTATAATATAGCCCCGCCTTCAATCAAAACTTTCCGACAAATTCATCGCACATCGGCGGAAAATGAAGAATCCATAACCGCCGTAAAAGTCTATCCCAGAAGGACATAACTTCTTCCACCCCTCAACACACAAGCCAGCGGTTTCCGCACCAAAAAATTCTCTGGTCTCCACGAAACGTCCCAATTCATCCTTGGTCAGCCAGGAAATATATGTGTGGTCCGCACACAGTCCGTTGCCCGGGCAACCGTTGTCAACAACACCGCTTCGGATCCTATTTTTGGGAGGAAAACATCTCTCTGTGCCAGGAAGCCCATAAATTTGATAAAAAGAGTGGAAATAATGGCTTTCTCGCTGACCACAGAGCGGTCGGGAGTTATCTCTGAAAAAGGTTCTGTTCTTCGAGCTCTAGATGTATAGGAGTATCGATTTAGTCATTACCCGACCATTTTCGGAACCAGGAAGGAGCAGAATTCGATACGCACGCGGGGGAAAAACACTTTAACAGGTTGTTGAAAAGTCAGGGAAAGTATTTTGAAAGTTGTATACGGATAAAGCAATGGACGAAAATTTATTTGCATTGTGTTTAGCTTAGCAATAATATCATCGCCGTAATTGCCCGAAAGTAAATCATTCGCAATTACTGCACCCTTTCTTAAACTATATTTCTTGGGTATCCTGTTAGGATGACATAAGACTGTAATATAAACACTCGAAATCTATGCATGGTGATATTACGGACGTCAAAACTTACTAAATTAAATTTGAGAGAACAGGAGACATTTAGAGAGTCTAAAATGTGTTATGCCAATCTTAAATAATTCACAAACTTCGTCGTGGTATGATATTAACGTTGGTTAATAATTATTTCTTTTTGAATAATTTACTGAATACAGTTTTAAATATTCGAGTTCTTTGTACCTCCAGGATGGTTCAGACAGTAGAATACCGGTTTCGAGTATTAAGTACGCTAGCATGCACCTAGGTCCTTCTAGAGTCATTTTACAAACGCATCCGAGCACAAAAAAAAGCGAAGCTTGTGACCATTTTACATGAAGAGCAAAAAATAATCCTTCATGGATTTTTTTTTGTTTGTTTGTAAATTTAAGAAATAAATTAATTAATCAGGTAGATGCCTACATCTGTATTATTGGCCTAATCGGAATGCTACCTATAAGAAAGTAGCCCTGTACTTCATTAGTTAATTTAGGATGGATAATTTATGTGAGGAAGAATTAGATAACACTGCCGCATACATCCCTGCAGCAGTTAAGTTGCCCGATTAGTCACTCTGAGGTTTGGAGATCCGAGAGTGGATGATTACCCTTGCTTGACGTTTGTTACAAAAAAAAACCCATCATCCTCTGATCTTGCTTTTGTAAAAACACGTTGTTTGTTAGCCGAACATATGATGCACGCTATATTTTGAGACTTAATACTCACATGGGGAATTGGTTAACGTTCTGAGCTGTCAAGCAGTGAACTTGGGTTCAAATCCCGAATAAGACTTGGTCGTTTCCGTGTCATAGGGAATAATTCTGGCTCACCTATAGGGTGCTCCCATAATAAAGTAGCCAGTAAACAGCGGTGAATAACAAAAGGCGAATGTCTGATAACAGAGTGCCTCCGAATTAGACATATATATATATATATATATATATATATATATATACATACACACACACACACACACACACACATATATATATATATATATATATATATATATATATATAGATATATATAGATATTTACATATATATATATATATATATATATATATATATATATATATATATATATATATATATATATATATATATATATATATATATATATATATATATATATATATATATATATAGATATTTACATATATATATTTGAGACTGTTACTTTGTTTTCGAAATTCGTATAGCTACCAAGAAATTAATGGATAACATTGATAAAACTTTACCACTTGTATCTAAAAATTTATTCAAATATACATTACATGAATTGAAAAGGAAAAAAAAAACTAATCGATAATATGATTTACGTTAGGAGCTAAAGAATGGCATTTTCTGGAAAATAAAAATGACTTTCGCTAATCATGTTCAAATGGTTTGGAAACAAGGAATGTGTTGCATAGTTATTCAAAATCACTTATAAAAAAGGAATTGCGATTTTTCCAAGCCACATTAGTTGCCTAAGAAATTTAAATCTTGCAGCGAGGAAAAATGACCCATATTAAAATTATATTTTAATCAAAAATTAATTTCAGCGTAATCGTTTCTCATTTTCCTAAGTTTGAAATTTTTTATTGGTTTTTGTCATCATATGGATAATTTAATCAAGTCAACGTACAAAATACTTAACTAGAATATTTAATAGGAAATTAAAATTATGTATCAATATTTTGAGTATCTTGGATAAAACAAAAACCTGCAGAAAACCATTAAATGTTTTATTAAAAAAATCTAAGAAGAAATTAAATTATGGATGCAAAACCAGCCTTTCATTTCAAGCAACCAAGAGGGGGTGATGTTTTTGTTGATATTCGTTTGTTTGTTTTGAGATTTTCAACTCGATTTTTGAAGAAGCCGTACGTTTCTTCCTTCGAAATTGGTATAGATTTATTTTATAGGGACGCTACCGATATTTTTCTTTAAGAACATTATTCACTAGTTTTGGTGCTTTTATTTCTTGCTTTTCTTATCTATGTTATCTTTATTATCTATCTGTTTCTATAAAGCTAACAGATGGATATTGACAGAACAAGATAAAAAATCTCTTAACTACAGAAAACATAATATCTTAGATTTTTATACCTGTTTTCTCAGAAGCGTTTTAAGATTCATGAATAACTTAAAGTAAATAAGGGTTAGAGTACTGATACGCAATACTGCAGGTGCTGAGTTCAATTGCTTATCTGCCATACTTCTTATCACGACATATTGCTTCTTTTTGAGTGATGGACTCAAAAGATTTTCGACCAAATTGAGTGGTCATTTGTTTTGTTTTGTTTTTATTTTCAATAGGGGAGAATATAAGGCTAACTAACAGCTTGATACGGTCGGTCAGTGGTGAGAGTTTCAACAACGAATTTTGAAGATGGACTGCCACATATACAGGGTGATCATAAAAAACTTTGCCTATATATTGACCTCTAGCGGCTGTTCCGGTCAACCGATCGAGATGATATTCCAGATATAGTTATTCAGAGGTATGAGCTCGGGATTCTGTGAACGGCAACCAAGTGGCGTTCACGGTTGTGGTTATAAGTACAGAAACTCGAAATTTTCGAATGGCAACGCCCACTTTTTACCGTTGAAAAATGCTCAGCCCATGCGAAAACCCTAATGAAAGTTGGAACGGTACGTGTATCACAAAAAACGGACGCATTATGCACGCACATAAAACAACTCTGCGAACGGCCCGTGATGGCACGCATGTGGAAAATGTGTAATCCAAATACAAGTTTTCTTTGTCCGATCTGTGTTGTTACCAGTGATTGGTGCCTTGCCTCTGTCATATGTAAATTTCCTCCGTGCGCCCCGGTCGTGTTTTTGTTGACTATTCGCAGGGCTGTTTTTTTTGCGTGCATATCGCGTCCTTTT
This sequence comes from Dolomedes plantarius, assembly GCA_907164885.2. Lineage (NCBI taxonomy): Eukaryota > Metazoa > Arthropoda > Arachnida > Araneae > Dolomedidae > Dolomedes > Dolomedes plantarius. Next base: position 104,734,632 of record OU015500.1, read on the forward strand.
TTGTGATACATGTACCGTCCCAACGCTCGTTAGGGTTTTCGCATGCGCTGAGCATTTTTCGACCGGAAAAAAGGGCGTTGCTATTCGAAAATGTCGAGTTTCTGTACCTATAACCGTAACCGTGAGCACCAGTTTGTTGCCGCTCACAGAATCCAGAGCTCATACCTCTGAATAACTATATCTGAAATCTCATCTCAATCAGTTGAACGGAACAGCCACTAGAGGTCCATATATCAGTTTTTTTATGATCACCCTATACTTGTTTTGGCTAAGGGTAGCTTTCATAGCGAGAAATTTAAAATTACCGGATGTGTGAGAAGTAGGGATATTAAAGAGTATACAGTACGGGGGTAAAAAATGAATTCTCATGCACCTCTTTTTTCATACATTTTAAGACTTTGGACTAGTAACAGTATATTTGACATCGAAACAAAAACGCTATAATAGTTCTACGCACGTTAGTATGTATGTGAAAAAATTGAAAGAAATGTTAAATACAGTTCATGAATTGTTATGAAATATTTAAATTTAGTAAAGTTATATTTAAATTTAGTAGTAGTTGCTTTAACGGGTCTCTTAGAAGTAGAGGCAAATGTGATCTTTATTCAAATGATATAAAATTGCAGGCACTCTCGTTGTCTTGATTAGGAATGTAGTAGGTTATCTGTTATCTGTTACATTTCAACTGTTGTTTTCAAAAATGTCAAAAAATGAAATTTATTGACTGAGATATAAGCTTTCTGACAAATTCCAAAAATCAGAAGGAGCATTTCTCTTTTAAGAATAATTTTCTGGTCCTACCATTTCTCTAAAACTTGCTGTCTATCAATTCGTTTTCAAAGAGAAGTTTATCACTAAATATTGCAAAGCTGTTCCGTTTGTCAATTGCTGTCAAAGATGTTCTCGCACTAAAAAATTTCTGTTTTGTATTTTTATAAGAATCCTTTGTGATCATCTGATCGCAGAGGATTAAACTGGATGGTATTAAGCCAAAAGTAAACTGGATGATATTTGGCCTATAACGTATATATTATTTTACCTTTACCTTTAAATTTTCAGAAAAATCATTCAAAGATGCACACATAGATTTTTTTCTTGGTATATTTTATGCCTCGATCTAATAAGTTGCATATTTCCGAGATTTAATACTTAAAATAGAAATTTAAATGTGGAGAAGTTGCGAGTATTCATAAATTTTCTGGGTTTCTTAAAGTTTAAGATTTTTTATTGCGAATTTAGAGGATATAATTTTTCCACATTTGTTTTGTATACATTTCGTCACATGTCTTAACACATTGTTGACCTGTACCGAGTAAACTTGTGTATTTACACGCAAATGTTGAAGACAATTTTGAATAAAGGAAAGTCATATTGGAGAAATGTTTGATCAACTGAACATTGCTTTCCTTAAAAACTACTTTTACAATAACCTGAATCAGTTTCAATTATATTCTCAAATTTTAACATTTAAACTGGGAACCCCAGACCCCTCATGTAAAAAAAACAAATTTAAGAAATTCAAAATGTTGTATTTTATTCCAAAATTTTAGTATTTGCCGGTTAGTGTATACAAGGTGCGTCCATAAAGTAACCGGACAAATTTTAATAAATAAGAAAAATATTACTCACCTTCAAATAAATTTATCTCCTTGAAATCCCCTCCTTCACCAAAGGAATCTATACAATTTTTCCAACGTTTCTTCAAGTCTTTGAAACACTGTTTATAGGCGTTTGAACTGATCGTTCGCAAAAACGCGTAACATTTGATTTAATATCCGAGACGTTTTCAAATCTCTGTCCTTTCATGGAAACTTAAGCTTCGGAAAAAGGAAAAAAATCAGCTGGTGATAAGTCGGAAGACTATGGTGATTTATCACTGTAACTGAATGCTTAGAGAGATATTGTTGTACAGAAATTGCTGTATGGGGCTTAGCATTATCGTAAGAAACCATTGCCCAGAATCAGACATTTCCGTCCTAACACCCCTTATCCTGTTTCTTAATCGAAAAAGAACCTCCTTGTATAAATACCGATTAATTATTTGATTTTCAGGAACAAATTGGTGGTGAATAAGTCCTTTGTAATCAAAAAATGCAATCAGCAATCACCTTATTCTTTGATTTTGCATCCGTGCTTTTTTTTTGTATGGGAGAAGACGTCCTTTCCACTGTGCACATTGTTTTTTTGTTTCTGGGTCGTATTGTAGACACTAGGTCTCATCTCCTGTTATAATACACTTTAAGAAATTGTTCTCCTGTTGCGCAGTAGTAAGGAAATCTTCACAGCAAGCTTTTCTGTTTTCTTTTTGCTGTTCTGACAAAATCCGAGGCACCAATCGATCACAAACTTTTTTTGTTATTAGATTTCCAATTAAAATTAATCTACAACTTTCCAAGTATATCTGAAAGTTTCTGGGTTGTTACTCGTCTATTAGCTTTTACCACAGAACGACTTTTCTCCACATTTTCCTCATTCTTTGAAGTTGAAGGGCGCCCTGCCTTTGGTTCATTATAAAAATGCATCACTATATACTGTTGGAATCATCTCTAAAGTTTCGGTAGCAGATTTACCTAATTTGTAACAAAATTTAATATTATAACGTTGATCCATTCCGAAGCAAATTTTTGTACAATGCCTTCTCAGTAAATGAAAATTACTACGGCATTTTGATACGCAAACGACTAAATAACCAGTTTAAACTGACTTTAACAAGAGTTGAGATGTGACTCTTTATAGCCAGGTGATCATTCTTTATTTTTTTTTTATTTTATCGTTTGATCTTTTAAGGTGACTGCCTACGTTGAAAATGCCGTTTTTTGACTAGTTTGTTGAATTTTATTTTTTGCAAGAATCGTGAAATTCAATCTTTTCTCTTTTCAAAACCGTTTTGGTTTTCATTCTACATTAATTAGAAGCAGACTTATAGCTATTTTTCAAAACATCGTCTGATACAAAATTGAAGTGACACACAACTTTAAATTTTCTCAGAATTATGTTTTTTAGCACAAATCTCTACCATTATCATAATATCTCACATAATAATGCATAAAATTTCATAAAATTTTCAGGAAATGTTTTAGATACTATTGTTAATGAGATGACGCACAATAATTGATGTATGATAAATAGTTTTGTTGTTTGGGGCTGTTTTTATAAGGAAAGGAATGACGAATCGGGGAAAATTTTCATATTGGAACATAAAATTATCTGTACTATTTTTGCATTTTTAAATTTCTCTTAGATTGAGGGTCATTTTGAAGATAACTGTTATATGTATCATGTGTGAGAAGGAAATTAAAATAGTAGCATTAGAATCTTTTGCAGAGTGATAGGCGTTTTAGCTAAATTTCATTAAAAATTACTTCAAAGTGACCAATTTATAAAAAAATATGGTATTTACAGGCAAGTTTTTTTGTTTTTTAAATGCTATTTTACCATAAAAGACCAAAAAATCCTTAAAAAAACATTTTTTTTTTTTTTTTAAAATTGGCTCTGAACGTAGGCAGTCACCTTAATTTGCCCGGTTACTTTATGGGCGCACCTTGTATTTAAATAAAATTCCCGGTGAACAATGTGTTAAAATGGAAATTTAAATTTGAAGAAGTTGCGAGTATTCATAAATTTTTTTGAATTTCTTCAAGTTTATAATTTTTTCTGCAATTTTAGAGGTTATTATTTTTTACACATCTGCTTTTTATATATTTCATCAGATGTATTAAAAGCGGTAACTAAAATAGAATGAAAATTATTAAATGAAAATGAAATTTTTAAAAAACTTCTGTTAGGCGGAATGTAGAACTTCATTAAAACTCACATGAGAATGTGGAACATCATTAAAAAATACATTGAGAGTCGTCAGAAAGAAAACCATAATTGACCAACTTGTTGGTCCATTCCTACAATACAGCAAAAGTATGAGCGTGCAATATACATCGGATCGTGATAAATCGGGGAACTGGTCATGCGTCTATTCAGACAAACGACATGTTGGAGCATATGGTAATGAGGGTCTTGGTCCATAATTGCTGTGCGGTGATGCACAAAATACTCCGAAATTCACGAAAATTACCCGAATTTTGAGCGTCCGTTATCCGTGCGTGCTTTTTGGAGTATAAAGCGGTAACGGAATAGCAGTTAATGAACTATGTGCTATAGCTGTTATGCACCAGTTAATTGCTGGAAGTGTGCTAAAATATTTAGAAGTCTGTGAAATTTCTAGAGGCGGAAATTGCTGAATTATTAACTGTGGAGAAGAGGCGGCAGTCAATGGAGTGTGAGAAATTTGAGATTTGCACGATGGTCCAGATATTAATTGTCATTAATGGTCTTTTTTTCGTTGTGTAATGGCATTTTTTGGTTGTTTTCATATAATATCAGTCTGTCATTCACTTCGTAGAAATAAGAGACCAGAATTCCGTAAGTTTACCTCTGTTTGTATTAAAGGCATTATCTATAACATAAGGTTGAATATCTGTGACTGTAAATCATATTTGGCATTTAATAGGCTGTGTTCCCCTTTTCTTAAAATAGAATAGTTTTTAACAGTGATAAAAATTACTTTGGTGATTCATTTTACTAATTTTTGGAATAAATGCCAATGCTTGATATCAGCACTGGTTTTTAAGTATTCATTTTTGTACATTTATTATTAAAGTGACTGTTAAGTTGTTTTTTATTTCATTTTTTAAGAATGTTAAAAAAATAAGCCAAATTGATTTCCTGTTGCCAAGATTTTTATAGTAAAGATTAAACTCTTACTCAATCAATAAACAAAAGACTCATTTCCACTCTATTTTAGCGTTCATCTAAAAATTGATAAAAGAAATATCATTTAGCCGTTGATGATACATTTCTTTTTGAAAACTCTCCCACTGTTATAATCTAATATTGACTAAAAATGTTTTCTTTCCAAACCAGTACCTACTGACTATTTATTTACCTGTATTTAGCAAAAAAAGGTCAAACTTAATCATGTTGAACTACGTGTTTCAAATATATTTGTTTTCTTACTCTTTTGATTGGCTTTCTGGTTTCAAAATCTCTTTGCTGGTAAAGGGACGAATTCTCACAGGCGGTACTTTGCTTTCTCTTAAAAATTATCTGACGTTTCGCCATGATATTTTGCTGAATTAATATTCAAAATGATTTGTCTTTTCGTGTCCTTAAGTTACGGTGATATGGCACTGAGAAATAAAGGTGAACTGGGGAGGAACTGGTAATAGAAACAAAAAGTATTAATGTTATATATATATATATATATATATATATATATATATATATATATATATATATATATATATATATGTAATATTTATTTATATATATATATGTTTGTGTGTATGCATATATTACAAAGGTTAATTGAATCGATTGCTGGTGAACGTTTTACGAATGACGTTTTGCAGCAACTGGTGGTAGACATCAGCCCTAGTATAAATTAGATGACTGGTTGCTGTACTGGTCATACTTGCATAAAGATAATATACATTATATGAGAAATCCTATTTAAATTTTACTGCAGTTTAAAAAGTACTCTAAGCATTTTTTTATGCTTTTGAATCAATAAATGATTCAGTATTGAAAATTTCTAGATGAGAGTTGCCAGAACCCAAATATAAACATTATTCACATTTCAGAAAAGTGTCTTTAAACAAGACGAATTATTCTAAGCAATGTATCCAAAATTATAAAGGCGAAGCAAAGCGTTTGCATCCACGATGGATAAACAACGGTAACATTGATTAATTACCATCTGAAATATACTATGTGGTGAAATCTTTGAGCAGTGTCCATGTTTTCTCTCAAAGGTATTGTGTTCTTTATTATATGGGGAACTGAAGTGTACTTATAAGGAGGTTTTCATATGGTTTAGAGAGTTTTAAACATGATGCATAACATCGATCACTTTTAGAAATTTGAAATAAATTTTTTTGCTGTAAACATTTTGAGAAATACATTAAATGGTAGGTAATTTGTTTTGTCATTAGTAGTATGTATTTAGTTTGGATATATATCTAAATAACTTCTTATGAGATACCAGCTGAATACCCGTACTTAGCTACGGAGTACATTCAAATTGAATACAGCTGTCAATATATGCAATTAATGCCATTATATATATATATATATATATATATATATATATATATATATATATATATATATATATATATATATATATATAATCGTAACGGATATTTTTATGGACAAAATAATATAGAAGAAAATTTTAAAATTAAATACAACGGTCAATGTATGCATTTAATTTGTATGTTTAATATCCATAAAACGTACTAATTTGAATTAAATTCTTCAAAAACTTCCATCTCAATTAGTCTAGGGGTAAATTTTATCTTTTACCAGATTTGAATATTTTTTGTCAATTTATTTCATTGTTATGCATGCGACGCAAAATTAATTTAAAGTATCACAAAAATAAAAGAAACCGCGTGATGAGCATTTACTAAATTAAATTCTAAAAATTGATCTTTAAAAATTCTCCAATAATCATAAAATGGAGGTAAAGGTGTGAAAAAGATTTTATTTTAAAGGAATTTTTATGATCATTCTCGTGATATAAATTTTATAACCCTCAGATTATTATTTTAAATGCAAACTTTAAATAAGTTCCAGAAGCAGCTTAAAAATTAAATTTTAAAAATTCTAAGAGGAATTTTTCAAAAATCTTTCTTAGTGCACCCCTACGCCATAAGAAGAATAGTCATGCAAAATTTCAGCCCTTTAGGTCCAGCGGTTTGGTCTGTGCGTTATCTATCATTCAGTCAGTCAGTTACGGAACTGTTTTATATATATAAATTCAATAAAGCATCTCGGAATTGCGACAGAGTCTCTGATTAAATGTATCAGATAGATTGTATATATATATATATATATATATATATATATATATATATATATATATATATATATATATATATATATATATATATATATATATATATATATATATATATATATATATATATATATATATACATATATATATATATATATATATATATATATAAATATATATATATATATATATATATATATATATATATATATATATATATATATATATATATATATATATATATACAATCTATCTCTGATCAGTCTCTGATATTTTAAATCAGAGACTCTGATGCAATTATTATTTTTTTTTCTAAAATCTCTGTCGCAATTATATTTATATTGGGTCGTGGCGGGCTTGTGGTACAGCGCGCTAGTTTATGGTGCTGAGGGTGCTCAGATCGAATCCTGGAGAAGCGCCACTAATTTGCCTCCGTTTGTGTCGTCCCTTCATAGGGGGCAATGCTGGTCTGCCGATATGGCGCCCCCATAATAAAATGGCCAGCAAAACTGCGAGGATTTATAGGTGAATGTCTTCGCGACGAAGTGCCTCCGCATTGAAAAAAAAATTATATTTATATTTCATTATTATTATTATTTTCTAAAATAACTACACATTGCAGGTCAGAAAAGTCCACCTTACCCATATAAACGAGTATTACGTTACATATGCTTCTCTGTTTTACGTTTTTATTTGTAATTTATCATGGTTTAAATGGTGATAAACACTATTTTAGAATTAATAATATAATCAACGAAGCTTTATTAGGCAAGGAATCGTGTTCGTTGCTTTAAAAAAATCTCTATTTACTCTCTTTCAATATACGTATTTTGATAAATTTTAGAATGAGAGTAGTATAAGAAATATTATTTTACAGCATTAAAGTCTAATATCGTTTTCTCGGAGGCATCCCTTTCCCCTCTTCAGACATTTTCCTGCAAAAATCTTAAACAACAATCTACATTTTTTTTAAATTTTTAGAGATAGTATAATAAGTGTAACGTGCTTCAGTATTGTATTTAAGGTGACTGCCTACGTTGAAAATGGCATATTTTGATTATTTTGGTCAATTTTATTTTTTGCAAGAATCGTGTAATTCAAACTTTCCTCTTTTCAAAACCGTTTTGATTTTCATTCTACATGAATTAGGGACATATTTATAGTTATTTTAAAAAAGCATCGTCTGCTACAAAATTGAAGTGACAAACAACTTTAAATGCGTCTTTCTCAGAATTATATTTCTTTTGGCACAAATCTTTACCGCTATCATGATATTTCACATATTAATGCATATAATTTGATAAAATGTTTAGGAAATGTTTAGATGCTATTGTTAATGAAATGACGCACAATTGATGTATAATAAATAGTTTTTTTTTATTTGGGGCTGTTTTTTAAGGAAAGGAATGATGATTCGGGGAAAATTTTCATATTGGAACATAAAATTGTCTGTATTATCTTTGCATTTTAAAATTTCTCTTAGATTGTGGATCATTTTGAAGATAACTGTCATATGTATCTTGTGTGAGAAGGAAATTAAGATAGTAGCATTAGAATTTTGTACAGAGTAATAGGCGTTTTAGCTAAATTTCATAAAAAATTACTTCACATTGACCAATTTATAAAATAGTATGGTATTTACAGGTAACTTTTTGTTTATTTTTTAATTTTAATGTACTATTTTACCATACAAGATCAAAAAATCCTTAAAAATAGGATTTTAAAAAAATGTCTCCAAACGTAGGCAGTCACTTTAATAACAGGAATTTATTCGTCTCTAAAATCTAAAAATCCTGCTAATGCTATTTTATCAGTACTTTTTCCCTATTGACTCAACTCAGGTCTTTATTTCCGTCCGGTACACGAAGTGTTGATCAGAATACCTAGTTTCTATACTATAAATAAATGTGTATAGGGATCGAATAAACTCGGTCTTAACTCGATATTACGCTACTCGTACAGTTACTGATGAAAACTTTGGAAAAATAATGCCCACCACTGAGTACAACACTTATATGTGAAGCACGCTATTTTGATTCCGTCTGCAACTGAGGGATAACCATTTCCTAAAGAAACACGAAATCCTTCTTAGATCTCTTTTTTTTTTCATATCTATATCAAAAATCTTTCTGCCAAGAGGGGGATCTTATCGAATCGAGGAACGAATCACAATGAGTCAATATTTTCTTAAGAAACGGAATTGAAAAATCAATATTGTCCTTTTTTTTATAGAGAGAGATGTATATTTTTCCCTACCCAACCAAGAAAAGAGCTCCCTGCCTCCTTCTGTTTGATCACAAACAGTATCAGATATCCGGTTACGCATGCGCATTAGAGGATGGAATAGATGGTAAAACTGATGTCAAGATATTGACGGGATCAATTGTACGGTCTGTGTTATGAATGAATCCCGTCGAGAAATTATTCGCTTTCAAAGGAATTTAATTTTTGCGGGGCTCATTGGAGTAAAAGAGATTTCAATTTTGTACTTGTTACAGATACAAAAGTTACTTAAGTATAAAAGTCAAATCGGAAATATTTTACTTTAAATCTCTCGTGGAATTAAAAATTTCCCTCTTAATAATGAAACTTTACGTTCCTTATCCAGATTCAGTCATGTTTCATTATTTCATCTGTCTGCGGAGGCAATTAACCTGATCTCATTAATTATAGGAGTCTAATACGATTTGCTCAAGCGTGAAACTCAGCAGGTTTTAGTAATTACCCATTTATTCATTCACAAAGATCTAGGAAAATAAAACCTTTTAACATATAGATATTTCAAAGGTGAAACGTTTCGGTTTGAACAGAAACGGACCTAGGAACACAGCATGAAAAAACTATGGTCTTTATTTATACGTTGAATAAAATTTTGTATGCTTTTTGTTGGAATAGTAATTAACAAAAAATTGTTTTGCGTTAATTTACACGTCAAAGTTTATGCTAATTCCTATGCATTTTAATTATCGCATTGTTGAGTCTTCATTTAAATCATTCCTACTTTAAACATAGAAATATAAAAAATAAAATTCGCTGAAAAGATAATTTTAGTTTAATACATTACCTAATCAAGCTTAAAGTTATGAACAATGTAATGAAATTAAATAATAAATTTTAAACTATCAAACAGAAGAGCTGAAACAACTTTTGTAAGTGAGAACAGAGAAAAGAAAACTTGGGGAGAGGCACTTTCGAATGGTAACTAAAAAGCTCTTTATAAAATTCAAAAGCCTATGAGGTTTTCTTTCTACATAATTTAATAAATATATTAATAATTAATTATAAGTAGCAAATAATACCTTAGAAAGCTGCTAGCTTAATAATATCTTAAAAAACTTATGACTAATAATAAATGCTAGCTAATAACATCTAAAAAAAATGATGCCTTTTAATTGGTAATTAAGAAAGTTCTTTTCAAATTTCAAAAGCCTATGTCACTTTTTTCCACATAATTTAATAATTATAATAATCAAATACTAACTTTCTAATAATAATTAGAATCAAATTATTGTCGTTAACTTACCTACCAGTGTTTCAAAAATGTTTCTTTCAAAATTTCGTCAATGTTGGAAGTTTTGCTCTTAATATCAATTCAGCTTAACTGTTACTAATTTTTACAATTTTGTGCACTTTTTGTCAGGCCTTTTCTTGCTCCTTTCCTTATTTTTTGTTTTTACACCGATCATTGTTTAATCCTCTCTTTATCGTTTGTCGATTATCACTTAGATTTCACTTATCACTTTACTTATCGCAAAGTAGCATCGCTCTCTCAGAACACAGTTTTGTTGCCATTGCTTGTCTAGTAAAAGATTAGCTACTCAGTTGTTGCAGAAAAAAGACCATTTGGCTTTTAAATTTTTTTATTATTACATTAGTAGGAATGTTATAAGGGTTTTCTCTCCTGGGGGGAAAACTGAACTCTTTATTGTATAAAAAAAAATTTCTAATTCGAGAAAATTGTTCCCCCAGATAGGGAAAAATTTTTAAATGCTTATAACTACCCTAAAATGTAATGAAATTACATTTTAGGGTATTAAATTTTAGGGAATTTACATTTTACATTTTTTACCTCTCTCTCTCGCTATATATATACATATATAGTTTTAATGTCATTTATCCTACCTCACAAGTAACACCAGATGAAAATGGCTAAAATACTTAGAATTCTAAGACACAATATTTTTATCTTTTAATACAAAAAAAAATCGATTCTTCATTTCGTTTGATCATTTTCAGTAAAAGTGAGTTTATAATTTTTCATAAAAGGATAAAGCTTTCACAACTAAACGCATTTGTATAAAGATGCAAGAACAATGCTTAGCTTGTTTTTTCCTTTAAAATGCAGTTCGCCGTTCGAAATTCATTCTAATTTTAAACACTATGCCAACAGGATGATACCGGTATCTGGCACGTTTAGAACATTAAGTAGTCAGAAAAGTCAGCCCGCATTCTCCGTGAAAGCTAATTAAAACTCTGTTCATTCAGGATTTCGAAAGTGAAACTGCATTTATTTGTTCCGAGTCATTAAAAGCATTTTCTTTCGTGAAAAAAAAAATTAATGTTACCATTTTCTTATTCGTAATCTATGAAATATTTTTTGATCTTGCATGTTACGTAGTAATATGAAAATTGCAATATCGCAAGAAGTTTGGGAATAAGGTTTTACTAAGAAATTGACATTGTTTTGTTTAACAATGACCTGTTTTATCATACTGAACTCTAAAATTACAATTTTTTTATATAATATTTTATGTTTCGAATTATTTTCTTATTTTCTAAGGGTGCTTACAACTACTATTTTTGCCATAATTTCTGGTATAACACGTACAAATTATACGTTTTGAGTTTGGGTTTTTCTGGGTTTTTTTTACTACTACTTGCAACAACTGGGTGGTTATTTGGGAATTTTTATGATTTATAACTTGTCTTATGCTACCACACTGCGGGAAATAAACAGTGATGGTAGAAAGCACGTAAGCATGTATTAGATTTCCCCAGTTCCCTCTTACTTGTGTGATTTTTCTTTTTGCAAATTGTCATGGTTTCCTAGGAATATTACACATCTTAATAACTAAGTTGACGAACTAGGGTTGATGTGTGTGTGTGTGTGTGTGTATATATATATATGTATGTATTTTATGTTTTTTTTGCCTATGTGGAGACACTTGTCGGGAAAACATTCGCCTATAATACACCGCAGTTTCTAGTGGGTATTTTATTTTGGGGGCACCATATAAGCATACCAGCATTACCCCCTATGAAGGCACGACACAAACGGAGGCATTTTTGTGGCGCGACGCCGGGATTTGATCAGAGCACCCTCAGCACTGAAAGTCAGCGCAGAGTACCACAAAGCCGCCACAATCATATATATATATATATATATATATATATATATATATATATATATATATATATATATATATATATATATATATATATATATATATATATATATATATATATATATATTATATATATTATATATATATATATATATTATATATATATATATATATATATATATATATATATATATATATATATATATATATATATATATATATAATTTGAAACAAACTGTTGTAGTATATTTGTGTCTACCATCTCCCCGGGAGAAGATTTTTTAATGCTTAAAAATTTTCAATGATGCTTTACTGATCATAAATCTTGGTGAAAACAAAGTTGATAAAAAAAATATTTAAAGATCAACCACACTAAATAGAATATTCCATGAATAAAAATACGTTTGTCTTTGCCTATATGAGATTAATAAAGGCTTTAGGTTCTCAATGTTATGATTTTAACTCCTGACATTTTTTTATCACGTTTGTCTGGAAACATCAAAACCTTTCGTAGATATTCATTCACAGATATTCTTATTTGGGACATTCATAGTCAAGCTCAGAAAACGTTTCGCCTTACTATCCTTTTGTTTATCAGAGAAAGGGCTGTAAAGTAGTATCCTCTCTTTGATAAGAAATAGTAATAAAAAGTACTGCAATTAATATATGGGAATAGCTCAGACAATCTTAGATTATGGGTCTGTAATTCAATACAACGAAAACAGAGCACAATACAACAGTATCTACAGAACCCGTGATACAATTATAAACAGAATGAGACAAGATTTTTTTTTATTAGAAATGAGTCATATGTTATTAAATTACAATTGGGTAAATGATTATAGGGTAGATTAGCTGCAATAAACTCTTGTCTAGGAACAACAAAATCAGAGGAAGCAAGTTCATTCGCAGATATGTTTAGGTGGGACATTCATAGTGAAGTTCACAAAATATTTTGCCTTACTATTTTTTTGCTTAGCAGAGAAATGATTGAAAAATACTATCTTTTCCTAGTTAAGAAATTCGGAATCCTGACAAACCAATTCTACTAACAATTTTCTCTTCATCTATATATAAAAAACAGTTCCGTAACTCACTAACTGACTGACAGATAATGCACAGACCAAACCGCTGGACCTAAAGGGTTGAAATTTTGCAAGGCGATTCTTCTTATAGTGTAGGGGTGCACTGAGAAATATTTTTACTAATTCTTCGTAGATTTTTGAAATTAAATTTTTAAGCTTTTTTTGTAAAATTTTTTAAAGTTTGCATTTAAAATAATAATCTGAGGTTTATACAATTTTTGTCACGAGAAAGATCATAAAAAGTTCTTTAAAATGAAGTCTTTTTCAAATATTTACCTTGATTTTCTGATTTTTGGTGAATTTTTAAAGATTAATTTTTAGAATTTAATTTATTAAATGCTGATCACGTGGTTTCTTTTCCTTTTGTGATACTTGAAACTAATTTTGCGTCACGTACATAACAACGGAATAAATTGAATAAAAAATATTAAAATATGGTAAGAGATAAAATTTAACAACTAGACTAATTGAGATGGAAGATTTTAAGAATTTAATTCAAAATAGTATGTTTTATGTATAATAAACATACAAATTAATTGCATACATTGACCGTTGTATTTAATTTAAATATTTTCTTCTACATTATTTTGTCTATAAAAATATCCGTTACGATATTTTTATAAATATATTTTTTGCTTTTTTTTGTATTAATTGCATACATTGATCTTTTTATTTATTATAATTTTTTTTGTTTTTCTGACTCTAATTGCATACATTGACAGTTGTATTTAATTTGAGTTACTCCGTAGCGAAGCATGCGTATTCAGCTGTTAATACTCATATAAATAGTTGGTTTCATTCTCATCTTGAAAGAATTCATTTTACTCAAATAATCCCTTTCTGCAATCCCTTTACCAGTCTTTTTTAAATAATGGGAATTGCACTATCTAAATAAGCTACTTTTAAAAGGTAATGATTGTCGTATTCTATTTTTACTTTATCTAAGCCTTTCACAATAGGAAGTAACTGATCAATGCAAAGCCCTTCTCATTTACTGCAACCATTTCCAAATGCCCTCCTAAATTGTGAGTAAATAAATATTAGAAAAACTGTTACTAAACAGCAGGTCAATATGCTCCCCTTCATCTTTCTACAAAACATTAGAGGAAATGTCTTATTAATAATATTACAAAAGGAGAAGTGTTAAGGTAATTTAAACATTTACACATGAAGCAAAGAAACAGACGTTAGTAAAATATACAAATAGTAATCAGTACCCAGAAAAATCTCTGTGCATTTGGTTTTTGTCGAAAAGTATAGTATTTTTTACCTACCCTGATTTTTCCACATTCAGTTGGCAGAGCAGCCTAAATCAGGACTGGATTTTGGACGTTGGCTATCATCGCGCACCATCTGCCAAGCATATTAAGTGACGAGAAACAACATAGTGCGATGAGTAAAGTTTAACTCGTAGAAGTTAGAGCCCGGGTTGTGGCATTTACAATTTTTTAATGTGAGCTCAGAGGGGTAATAGTAGAAGTTAGAGCTTGGGTTGTGGCATTTGAAAATTTTTGATGTGAGCTCCGAGAAGTAAAAGTAGTAGTTAGAGCCCGGGTTGTGGCATTTAAAATTTTTTAATGTGAGCTCCGAGGAGTAATAGTAGAAGTTAGAGCTTGGGTTGTGTCATTTGAAAATTTTTGATGTGAGCTCCGAGAAGTAAAAGTAGTAGTTAGAGCTCGGGTTGTGGCATTTAAAAATTTTTGATGTGAGCTCCGAGGAGTAATAGTAGAAGTTAGAGCTTGGATTGTGGCATTAAAAATTTTTGATGTGAGCTTCGAGGATTAATAGTAGAAGTTAGAGCTCGGGTTGTGGCATTTAAAAATTTTTGATGTGAGCTCCGAGGAGTGATAGTAGAAGTTAGAGCTCGGGTTGTGTAATTTAAAAATTTTTGATGTGAACTCTGAGGACTAAACTTGAAAGGGCGGTACAGTGGGAGTTGCTTCACTTTGTTCCTCTAATTTAGTCAATTAATTCAATCTCCAGTTTAAAATTGGATAATAAATTATACATTCTTGCATTTAGACCATGGTCATTTAGTAAAATCCCTTAAGTCACTTTTGTTAAGAGGAGTCATCACCTTCACAGAAGTTGAAAGAACATAAATTTTGCTGTTTGTTCAAACTTCTATAATCTTTTCTATTATTTTCCATTATATATTAAACTTTCAGAAATAATTCTCTAAACTTTATAGATTATGTTCCCGGAATTAATTTTATTACAAGTAAATAAGAATTTATTTACTTGTAGTTATTTATTACATTATTTTATTTATGAAGTAAGAAGTGAGTGTATTTTCTGAAAATTTCAAATTTATACTGATACACTGCGCACCGACTTATAACAACACTAATTAAGTTTCGATAATATTTTTTTTGCATATTTGTTATTTTAAAACATTAGGTATATTTGTACACCTATTTAAATTTTAAAACACCCAAAAATAATTACTCCAGAACAATCTGATTAAAAAAACTGGAAAAGCCTATTAAAATTGCAAGTCAAATGCTATATATTCATAGTAAAATAATTTTTTAATAAAAAATTAGATGCATATTTTTAGTAACTTCATTATTCTCCTATACTGAAAATATGAAAGCAAAATCTGCAGTAGTTTCTTTTTTACAGTGTAAGCAAGTATGAAAATGATCATTACGAGAAAAAGGCTTTTAAATTTTCCACACGTGTAATGTTTCCATTGGAACTACTTATTTAATGTCATAGTTTTTAATGTTCTAGTAGGAATATTTTAACGCGGTTTGTTTTAAATGGTTCAGAAATATTCAAATATTCTAAAAATGCAAAAAAGTAAAATTCGATTTTTTGAAGATTAAAAGATGATGACTCCCCTTAATGAAACAAGAAATTTTTTACACCCTAAACCTTTTGGAATATATTAAATTTGAAATCATTTGCTGCATGAGGTGATACCAGAAAACTTTATATATTTTAATTGCAAGTACTTTGTACAGATTTTTTTCCACAAAAAAGTATTTATATAAGGACTTACTCCGAAAATATAATTTGTTTTAAAATTTAATATTAAAAATTCAATCCATGTTTAGATTTCGATATATCTGCTGAATCAATAGACCGAATTTCATATTTTGTTCACCTATTTTTTATGGGAGTAATTTGTATTCAGATATAAAAATAATCTTTTAGAAAATATACAATTAATTTGAAGAGAAAACATAGAATAATTTTAACTGCGAGGGGAAGCATTTCCAAATATCCTTGAGGGCAGTGTAATAAAAATAGTAACAAATTTCAAAATTTCTTACAAGTATGATGTATTCTTTTATCCCCTCGGGCCCTGATTGTTTAGTTTGAAGAAATTCTCAACATAGTTCTGATTTAATCTGATTTAAATTTACTTAATATAATTTGAATTCGCCTGAAGAGTTGCAATCATACCTTCTATAAAAGTACACATAAGCATATCATGTTCTACAATTTGGCTATCAAATAGCAAATTTGAAGGTTTAACACTAGAAAGACGACATTTTTTTTCTTACTAAAAAGACTGAACGCCGTCCTTTTGACAGTTAAAAATATAATCAAGAATTTGAAATATTTAAAGTTTTTTAACTGGCTAAATATTTTAAATTTTGAACTATTTCATACAAGTATATAATAAATTAGTATAAATTTAGGTATATTTAGATATATTGAGATTTAAATATATTTAGATATATTGAGATTTAGATATATTGAGATTTAGATATATTGCAAATTTAGATATATTGAGTTTGCATGCAAACACATGGCAACTTCAAATGAGAGTTTTAATAGGAAGGGGGTAAAATGTTCTTTTTTCTTCAAAAAAATAAGGGGGGGGGTTCAGAATTTTGGCATAATTAAAGAAAAAATCTCTCATTAAAATAAACGGAAGTATATATTGACCACCATCAATGCAGTTTCCATAAATCTGTTCCTGAAATTTACTAAATGTCACAATAATTCTAGTCCATGACCTGGAAGCATGCCGGTTTCAGATGGTCGTTTGCAAACATTCTACACACGATTCGGATCGAATGAGCTCCGATATTAAAATGGAATACTTCGAACTATACGCCTGTTACTCCTTCACATCACACAGAGTTGCATTCACATGCAAATTCGGAAGCCGGGAAAGAACGGAGTTTTAATTAGCTTCTTCGCAGAACGGAGAATGTTTTTTCCCCACCTATGGGAGGAATAGGACCGTTTCCGGAGTCCTCTCGTCGGTATTATGTTCCAAATTAGAATGACTTCTAGAACAAATTTCATTGAAGAGGAAGAAAGGGCAAGAAGAAACGTTTTTGCACATCTATTATCATTGGAAGGAATGGGGTGGTAGAAAGAAATTATTTTGCATAATATTTTCCTGAAAGTATAGCTGTGGTATAGATATATAATAGTAATACACAATATTGCGATGAATTATATGCGAATAGCCCATTCAGTCGTAGTTTATGGGTATGTAATTAAATATAACAAACAAGTCATATGTAATAGACTACATTACCCATAATACAAGTAAAAACAGACTGAAATAAGATTTTTTTAAAATTTGGTTAGTTTGTTAGTGAATTGTAGTTGGGTTTATGGCTATAGTGTCGATTAGCTAAATTTTTTTTATTTTATGGATTTGTTTTAACTATTGTTGTTTTTTCTTTGAAAAAAATGTCCCCCTTTAAAAAAAATGTAAAATTGAAAAACAGCTACTTTTGGTTTGAAATCACCCCTGAAAAGGGTGAAAAACCAGGAACTATAGCTAATTATAACTGACTTTTTTTTAAAACATTTTTCATATTACAATCATTTCTCAAGCAAAAATGAGTTTCTTTTCAAATCTTGTTGCTGCCGTGTGTATTATGTACAGACGTCGTGTCTTGTATGCTGTGTGTATTATTAAATAATGGTGTTTGCGTTAAGGAAGTTTTATTTACACAAAAATACATTATGTTTTGAAAATGGCGTTATTTGTAGATATGGGTTTTAATTACTAATGCTATCCTGGCGACAGAAAATGGTGACACTTTAAATTCCAATCTATATAACTGTCTCTTCTTTTTCTTTATTCATTTTAAATTATTCACTTCCCCTTGTCAAAATAGATGAAGTTCAGGGTTCGATTCACGTTTTGTTTTTCTAGCTGTTTTAATATGAGATAAAATAGAATGTGTGTAGTATTATCAACGTGTTATTCCAGCTTTAAATTTCTCCTAGTTTGATAAAAAGAAAGTAAACTAATTTGCTACAAGTAGTCCGGAAGCCATTTTTAAAGATAAAAGTAGATGAAAGAATCTACATATAATTAAGCTTAGAATCATAAGATGTATATTCTTCAGATAAGAAAATTTTTAAGCCTGATAATTTTCCATTTTTTATTGAATAGTGCCTTATTTTTCAATTCTAAAAGTTTCCCCAAAAAAAGTTAAAAATGAACCAAGACGAACTATTGGCTCTTATATTTTATCTCATTGCACTGTTAATCCATATTTAACCCTTTTCGGACGAGAATTTTTTTGTGTGTGAACTAACATGTAATTTATCTTTGTCTCGTTTTGTTTTGTATGAAAAAAATATCTTATGGTGGAAAAGTCCCACTTAATTGACGTTTTACTGCTATTACTTAAAAACAATACTTAATAAACGTATATTTTAGTTTCCGTATTCTTTTAATGTTCCATTATAGAAATTACAAAGGAATAGAAATGAGGAAAATATCTAGAATGGTAGTACAGGTAATGAAAATATTTTCAAGATGTCGCTTTTTAGAGCCATTTATCAGAGAATAAGTAACACGAAATACAAATAAAAGTGAAACAATTCTCTGTGCAACCAAACAGTATGTTTAAAAAATATTTAGACTATCGAAGAGAGTGTTAAAGGGTTTAGATGTACAGTCTAAAGGTCTTTAAAAATGGTTCACAGTACACAGCTGTGTGTAATAAACTTTGATCAAATCTGAACGCTATTTAAATATATTCAGTATTGAATCACATACGTAAGCATACTGAATTGTGTCTCTTTTAATCTTTCCCTTTGTGTAAAGTGTGCAATTGAATGGTAGTGATTAAGATACATTAGAGTTGAAAATTTAAAGAAATTAACATGTCGTATTCTCCTCTTTAGGAATAATATCAACTTGAATGTTTTGAATATGTTGGCCACAATGAACTTAAAATCTTTCTTTAAATTTGAACCAAAACGATACAGTTTATCATACCTTCTATAAAAGTACACATAAGCATATCATGTTCTACAATTTGCTTATCAAATAGCAAATTTGAACGTTTAACACTAGAAAGACGACATTTTTTTCTTACTAAAAAGACTTAACGCCGTCCTTTTGACAGTTAAAAATATAATCAAGAATTTAAAATATTTAAAGTTTCCATAGCAGCATATGACATTTTTTAAACGTTGACATAGACACAAAGAACCATCAAAAGTTTCAGTAAATATGATGATCCTCCCTAAGGAAAGTTGTTGAAATTGAAACAATCTAAGCATTAACTAACACTAGAAAGACGGAAATTTTTTTTCTTACTAAAAAGACTGAACGCCGTCATTTTGACGGTTAAAAATAAAGTCAGGAATATAAAATATTTAATGTTTATTTTATAAAATATTGTTAGATACTTTAAATTTTGAACTATTTCATACCAGTATATAATAAATTAGTAGAAATTTAGATATATTTTTAAGCAGATATGCCGAGCTGACAACCTGGTATGGTTTATAAGTAAAAATATATGCTGTCCTTATTTTTCAACATCAATATTTCCGAAGAGCCAATATTTCTGTTATTTGCAAAAGGGGGAAGAGACGAAAATTGACTAAAATTTTTTGCGGTATTATTTTAAAGATTTCTGCCTGTTTTCCATATTGCCGTCAAATTGACGTATTTCAAACTTAGTAGGTATACAACACATTTCTCCCCCTCTTTACTATAAAATATAATTTTGTAAATGTGTGTGCATATTTCGCGTAAAATTAGAAAAATTTCAGAAGCCTGAGGACATAAATCCAGACATAGAGCTCAAAAGTATGTCCGAAATTGTCAAAATGACGGAAGCGGTCTTTTTAGTATTAAGACGTTAGATCTTTTTCCCGTCTATGTGTAATTTAATTGTATGCATGTGGCAGTCCAGCACTGAAAAATGGCATGAATTTTTTCCCATATGCTATATAACTCTAAAACTTATTTTTTAGGGGACAAATGGACTTTCAAACCTAACTTTTTTGTTTTGAATGAATTTGCTTGAAATTTGAACATGTAATTAGTACCATAGATATGTAAAAGTGGTTAAAATTTAATGATGACATATTAATAACACAGGCCAACGAAAAATAACTTTTTGAAAACTTTTTTAACGTTTAGCTGTTTCTTATGTACCTTTTGGTGCTGAATCCGTATCTGACCTCAGTTTTTTTTTCTATCACCCACAGTTTCGTCACAACGTGACTTCGTCAAAAACTAGAAAATTAGCCGAACATACCATAGAAAATAAAAATAAATAAAAATTACAATATGAACAAAACTTTTATTCAAGTATAAGCATGAAAATACATTCTTATTACATAGGTTTTAGGTGTGCATTGGCTTATATTTCCTTTCCCTCTTCTCCTTAAAGCTCCTGATATTGCTTTTACACCTGTGAATCGCTTGCGCAACTTCTAGGGGAAGTGACAAACAGTAGTCTCCAATCATATTAGTATTCTAGCGGCCCTGATGCCGTTTTTCCATCAATTTAATATCTTGATGAAACAGCTAACCTTGCTCCTCACTGACATCACCCAAATTATCTGGGAAAAAATCAAGTTGACTGTTCAAACAGTGAATCGTGAGGCTCATCAAACAGCCTAACTTTTTGACCTTTTCCAGCATGTTGGCTACAATAGAAATATAATGTAAGTCATTTTTGTTGCCCAAGAACTTAGTCACAATCTACTTGGAATGATACACAAGCCTCCCTTTCTTTTAAAGTCATTTTTGATTCAAAGTTGGGATCGAACATCATTTTTCGGATGTCAGGAGCAACAAACACGCCCTCTTTCAATTTTGCTTCTGATAGGTGAGGAAACTTCTCGAAGATATACTTGACACATTCTCCATTTTTGGGTAAGGATTTCCCAAACTGTTTCATTGGGCCTAATTTTATGTGTAGAGGGGGCAGCAGAATGCTTTCCGGGTCCACGAGGTTCTTGCGCATAATGTTCTTCTCTCCATGCTTTAAAGATTTTCTTGCAGGCAAGATTTTTCTGGACCAATGTTGATCCCTTGCCCCACTGTCCCATTAACATAAGAAACATGGGAATTTGGTAAAGACACTTTGCTGGCGGTTAGCTTATGGCATTGAATTCGCTAAAAATGTCATTTCTTTAAATATTGAGTGTTGAAATGTGAAAAAATGGTGGCTGTTACGACTTTTTATTGCCATATTCGATTTCAGCACACTAAAAACCACAAGAATAAGGAAAATTTATTCAAAATTTTTTTTTCCTCGTTGGCCTGTGTAATTTATGAATTATGAATTATGAATTATTTGAGTAATTGGCCTAATTAAAAATATCCCGTGCGCATTTTTTTACATATAATATGGTAATTTTTATTTACAGGATACCTTATAGAACTAACAATGAAACTTATCGCTTATTTTAAGCATTCTTTAAAAATATAAAGAGAAAAAAATAATAATAGTGAAAACACCCTTTTTATTACGCAAAATATCTATAAATCATCTTTTCAAGTACAAAATTTAGAAATTCTGAGCTACGAAGCATATTTTTTTCAATAAGATTTATTTTATATACAGTTAAGTATATAAAACTTAAATTTCAAAGCAATACGATAATTAGAAATGCACCTGGAGCAGTTTGAATATTCGTATGACATAAAAAAATTTATTTTGAAAAAAACACATTAAAAGTTATTGCTATTAGTAACCACATAATATCTAAATTAAATTACTACATAACAAATAAATATCACGTAACTTATATATATATATATATATATGCAATGGAACTTCAATTAGCCATAGATTTAGATAAATGTATTTTAGCTTTATAACATTTCTCATTATTGTACCATTATCGTGTACAATGATGAGCAACAAAATTCAAATGAAACTCTACTTCAGGCAACTTTGTTTACAAATACAAATTCCTGTAACTAGGAGAGTAATCACAGAAACTAAAAAACTTTTTCCAACATGTACCTACTCGTACGTAGTTTCACAATTCAATAAAATAAAAAAATCGAACTTTTGGACAAATTTCACAATTTTGAAAGTCCATGCACTATCCCCTTAATTTTATTCAAAAATATAGTAGTATAGTATGGTAGATTTTCCCCTTACATATATTTACATTTAATTTTAGTATCTAGTTCTAGTATTTAAATTATATAGTAATTTCACTCTCGCTTTTTGGGAATATAAGTTTCATAAACTGTAAAAGTCTAAAGGTAAAAAGTAAAAAAAAATATTTTCTTATATCAAGGGGAACAAGAAGGGTAAAATTTGGTTAAATCATTCAAATATATAACAATATGTTATTTGCAAACTCTCTTTATATTTGAAAAAACAATTTGAAGTCAATTTTCCCTTTCATGTAATTGCATTTATAACTTTTTAAACAATGCACTCTCTAAAGATTGTCTATCAAATAGCAGCTCTGTAGGTTTCCTGCAATTACATAGTATTTATGAACCATATTTTGTTTCAGAAATAGTGTAACAAATAGTTTTCCCAGCAACTTATAAATGCATTCTGAAATAATAAATGCGTCTCGATATTAAAACAGTTCAAATCTAACAAAACCCCTGTTTCTTTCGCGCACAATAAACGAATTCAGATGCAAATTCTAAAGCTTGCAGGAATATAGTCTAATTAGTTATTCCAGAGACAGGTTGCCTCCCTATACGCACGCTTTTTTTTGTTGTCTGTGTATGAAACGTCACCCGCTCTGGTGTCTTCGAGACAGCATTGTGTCTCCAAATTAGAAAGACTTTCGAACGGCAAATTGTATTTTATGGGAAAGAATGGACGCGGAGGAACATACTTTGCATTTTTATTAACGGGAGAGAGGGAAAGTGATTATATTGAGTGAAAATTCGCTCTCTGAATATTAAAAACATTTTCAAGATAAGCATTAAATATGAAATTATAAAACTATTATTTTACATCGGAGGAAAAACCGGAGATTTCCAAGATAATATTTTTGCATCCTATGAATTCAGAACTTATGACATAAAATTACTTTGAGCGGGTCCTTCCAATAAACTACCGCAATTATTTTTAGAGATTTTAAAGGGCCCTTTAAACATTGAAAAATGGCCCTTTAGAAAATGAAGATAAAATCCTTAGATAATGCACCCTTACAGGTGGATAAAAAAAGAAAAACTAAAGAAAACACTAATTAGAAGGTACAATATCAATATATATATATATATATATATATATATATATATATATATATATATATATATATATATATATATATATATATATATATACAGTGATTTCCGCTTACAAGAATCACGTTTGTTATTACTGCTTTTGATTCTTATAAGGGGTTGATACTTATAGATGAAATTTAGGTTTTTGGACAGGCATACACACACCTATATATACATATATTAGATAATTTACCGTAAAACACTCTTAACTTGACGTTGATTATATTGTATTAAAGTTATTTTTTATAATTTTAAAAATACAACTTAATTTCTAGACCTATAAGTAGATACACATGATTATAGTAAGAGAAGAAAAAATTCCAAAATTTGTTACAACATACCTGCTTAACAGTTTTAACATTTCAACTACAGGAAGGGAGCAAGAAAAAGTTTTCTATTTTAGTTTGACGTAATGAAGTTTTCAGGAGGCTGTTTATACCTCTTTCAATACCAATAGTCTCAGACTAAGATTCACATTCTAGCTTAGGTTTCACGGTTTGATAACGTGCTGAATCTACTAATGTCACGTTTGCCTAAGTGATAGTGGACACTTCTCCAAAGATTTATGTGTTTCAGGATCCAGAAAGCCGCAATCAGGATGTGGGAGGTGAGAAAAAAGAGTTCCTGTCTTTGTTTGTCAGTGGAGAAAAGTGAAATCGGACCCGGAAGGTAAAGATGCCCCTGGGTCAAGCTAATAGGACAGTTTTGTGCTAAAGCGTTTAAGGGGAAACTATTATGTTATGTCTAACAAAGAAAGAGATGCATTTTACGACTGTATTCCATCTCATCTTATCACTTTTTCTTTTAAAAAATGTAGAAAGAACTTCGTGCGTTTTGAGGATTTAAGTGGTTTTTTTGGAAAAACGAAAGGAAAGCAAAGAGTGTAAGCTGATTCTTAAAACCGGTGGATTGATTCTTTAAAACTAAAATTTTAACAGGGAAATAATACATTTGTTTTTGTTTTTGAGATATTGATTCTTATAAACAGTTGATTCTTAAAACCAGTGATCACTAAAGCGGTGGTTGCTGTGTATATATATATATATATATATATATATATATATATATGGTGCTCGGTATAAAGGGCTTAAGTAAAAAAAAAAAGTGACTTTTAGATAATTGTCAGTTTCGATTTTTAAAAAAAAGATCTTTTGACTTGTATTAAAGGTTTAAGTCTATCAATTGTGTATACAAATGTACATTTCTTTGTAAAAATGACTGAAGTCGAAATTATAGTTCTTTGATCGGTATAAAAGCCAATAACTTGGTATATTTAAATCACTGTCTTAAGCCCTTTATACTGGGCACCATAGATATATGTTCACTGCACGCATTCAGGAATCATGAACATAGTTTTCACTCGCTATGAGCTCTTTGGGTTAGAAAGCAGTTAAATACATTGGAGATCAGACAATTCCATCTGAAAGTTATCTATTATTGTACAAGTGACAAATATTTTTCTAATCAATAACTCATTTTTGCGTAATGCATCATATATAATCACGTTCACTCTAATTGCTCTGCTGTGAGAGTACATAACTAACGTATAAACAAGTCTGAAGAAAAAAAAGAATTTAGGATAATGGCATCTATTGAAATGGTTGGAAAAGTACATATTGTGTAGCTATTTTATGACTTCCTTTATAAATCTGGAAATGGGCTCCCCAAAATTGACGTTGATTGACTCGAAATCAACTTCATTTATCTCCAAACACATGTCATTTATCCCTAAAAACAGAGAGTAAAATGAAATGTAGTAGAAATAAAATGTAGTAGCTAATTAGAGACTTTTAAATGTATTTTCCAAAATTCAATTTGCTATGAAATAACAGATGACGTTACAGTCTCCCAATCTCAGTGTTCACTTGGCGCCTTCACATTTCAGGGGCTTTTCCAACATTTTGTTAAAAATTTGTTTTGTTCAATGGTCGAAATACAAATAATTTTATGAAAAGATTGTATACATTAAAATAAAAATCTTCACTTTATTAGAATTCCATTTCGGGAATCTCTTTCCTTTGGGATCATTGAATTTACGGTAAAAGGTCACTCTAGTGTATATCATACTGCTATTTAATCTCCCTTAAAATTCTACTTGAAAATTTAAATTTGTGAACTCATTCCTCAATTGAATGCATATTTTTTTAAAGTTTTCGTCACAGAGGAAAAAATAGTTCATACGAAATGTGAAAGAAAATGAAGCATTGACGGAATCTTATAGTTTGATGACTACAGCATCATTAGTGTAGAAGTGAAAATGGTATAATTCCCCACGGTGTGTGGACAATAAAGAAAGTATTATAAAGGATGCAGAGGCAGGGGAAATACAGGATTGCAAACCAATAACAAAATAGAAGAATAGCTGTCGGTGTGGCCAGTGATAGCGATCTGAAGTCTAAATTTTACAAGATGGATGGTCGTTATTTTATGGCCCACAGTCAAAACGTCAGATGAGAAGGATCAAAGTTGTTTTTCAAAATAAAAGTATGTCGGGGGAGGTACTACATAGACTATGGACAGAGGCGACAGAGGCGGTATAATAAAGAACCAATTAGGGGTAGGAACCACTGAAAGAGAAACAGCCCACTGCCCAATGAAAGTGAGGGGCGTGCCACAATGGCCCCCCTGTAAACGGACAACAGCTTCGCTAAGGACGGAAGGAATCGGAAAAGAAGCAGACGGATTTGAGATTGGGTTCTTGAGAGTTATATGTCGGAGGCTCTTGTCTGCCCCATAGCCTTGAAGAATTGCGAATATCCTGCCAAGGTGTTCCTACACTGGAGATGATACTGGGTCCCGGTCGCCGATGTTACGATCATTGCTGCATACATCCGTTATAGTAAGTGCCTCCCCGATAGACTCTAAAAATCATATTTGACTCTATAGTTTGCCTCTGCTTCTGGGTACCTTATGTCAAAATTGTTAATATGAAACGGATTGTTATATTAATAGCTCTGACAAGTTAATTGAAATTTGGGTTATCAAATAAATGTATGTTTAAGGTCAATGCGTTGTATTCCTTGCTTGTTCCAACCCATGCATGCATCCATTGCTTCTAGGTAATTAACTCCTACAATTAGCTTCCTTTCATAGCAGATGAGGACCCCTAAGACAATCAACCTCAGTGTTTGGGAGACTCCTTTTATAACACCTTTTTAATACGACGAGGGGACTATGAGTTTTGCCACCCCTTGTTGTTCTGGCAGACTTGTCATTTCCTCGTTTTCATCGTTCAGTTCAAAGGTCCCTCGTTCAGTTCAAAGGTCCCTCTTGTAAAACGTTTAAAGAGGTTGTAAGGACTTTTCCTAAAATGAGACAGACAGCCTTTTACATTTAACCAACACATTTATTAATTTTCTTGGCTAAATAAGGCAAATGTACACTGTACAAAATAATATTAAATCTACAAAGATATTAGGGTTCGCGATATCATGATGAGTTGGCTCGATTCTCCGCTCCGGCGAGTCACACGTCCGTCCAGGGATCACAAGATCATTTCTCACAAGATCATTTCTCACCTCGGAAAAAAACGGACAACTGAGCTCCTACCGCCAGGGTGTAGAGTCTATCATCTTATTATTTCCTTCTGGGGGGTCTGTAGGTTAAGCACCTTTCGTTACCGCTTGTCGCTTCCATGTGCCTCGAAAGCTCCGGCTAGTCGGCACTAGGCTTTGTCATCTGGACTACATTGTCAACGAGGGGAGAATTTTCAAAGGATGTTCTTTTCCCAGAAGTAATTAGAAGAGTCTCGGAGCCTCGTCTTTTGTGGCACTAAACGTAAGGTCACCTTTCGGCACTAATGAAAAAGTTTAGTTTACAAAGGGGTGTCCGCTTCCTTGGAATTTCCTCGTGAGGAATGCCGAGGGATGCCGAAGTCATTACAAAGTTATCGCACTTCTCTGAGGCCTGAAAAATCTTTAGATGCATATTAAAAATACTAATTAAAATTCTTACTATCTTTCGAGGATTATCAAATAATAATGAGCAATATCTGTTGTGTTTACAATTTCTGAGTGTCGCGCAATGTAAAATTAATGAGAAAAATATAGATTGTGTTTACATAACTACTTTGCTTTCTTTTTTGCTCTTCGATTAAGTGCCTCACCGAAGATTTTTATTTTACACAAACTCGAATTTTATTTTCTCAAATTTTACACAAACTCGATTTAAATGCATATTTAAGATCAGAGAACCATAAAATTTATTTTTTAGGCAACAACGATCTTTAAAACCCCTATATTACTAAATCTTCCCTGTTGTGGCCTTTGATAATACAGTTTTAAAGTCGCCAGGTTCATATTCAACACGCGAACACAACCGGGGAATAAATTCCATTTTTTTGCATTCGACCCTGCGCTTGAAAATACCCCGACTATCGGTGTCTTACTTCGTTCAGCTTTGATTTATGGCCTCTGTTCACGCGTTCGACGAAAAACGTTCGAGGGAATCGAATATTCCGTCAAAGGAAATGCAAATATGTTTATCAGAAAACGAATAAGATAATGAAGTCGGCAAACGCAAGCAAGCAAAACCTTCGCAATGACATTTTTTTTCTTTTATTATTTGTCTTGCTTTTCATCTCCCGGGGCAGTTGACACCCCCTAGAGCATTCATTAAGTATCGGAAAAAATTCTCGCACGGCTTTAGAAGTACTAAGCACATTTGCAAGGTTATTTTTTCTTCCTTCCAGGCGGAGATGAGCGGATGAGAAAAACTTCGCAGACACTTTCCAATCAATCATGACGATTTTTTTCCGTCTGTTTGTGGTATAGAAGTTCCCTTTGTTTAACCGGGGTGAAAAAAAATTACGAAGGAAGAACGTTAAAAGAGTTCGTTTGCATTTCCATTTTAGAATAGTCTGCACAACGCGCATGCACTGTCATTTGAGTTTCATATTTTCAGTATAGATCAGTGAATGTACCCCGGCAGGAATTTAGGATTTAAGTTTGTTCTTGAATCGAAAAGTCTTTGTTGAGGGGACAAGGAACTTTCAACCTTGTAATTTAAATTCAAATAACTTTGTAAATTTTCAGTATTTTACTCTACATACAAAAAGGAGAATAATTAATATTCTTTTCTGGTATATTGAGGACAATTAGAAATCACAAATAAGTATTTTGTAAGAGTAAGACCCGTTTTTCAAAAAGTTTTTCAAAAATGCTAGATTTCTTCAAAATGCTCCATGCGCCTTTATTTTCTCCTGATTTCTTCCAAATTTCTCAAGATTGTTTACTGAAGTGTTTGCAACAAAATTGTGCACAATTATTTGAAACCACAAATATTTTTTCAAATTTAAAGACCATGAAATAAAGCAAAAAATTAACAAGTAGATTAAAAAGGGTAATTTATGGCTTTAGATTCATCAAGGTAAAAATCAATGCACAGTTATGTTTATACATATATGGTAAACTTAAATTTAAAAAAAATAAGGTGTTTCAATGATTTTAAATTCACATGGAGCATTTTGAAAATGCTATCACTTTTGAGAAAAAATTTGAAAAACAGGCATTATTTTCCCAAAAAATTCTTATTTGGATTTTTAAGGGTCTTCATTCGTTCTGAAAAAGAGCACAAATTATACTCATTTTGTATATAGAGTTAAAAATTGAAAATTAAAAAATTCGTGGTTTAAAGTCCCTTGTCCCTTTAACTCACTTTTTTATTGAAGCACGTAGGTTTACTACTCTCTTACTTGGAGGAAAACAATATTGACTCTATGACTGGGGTAATATTTCTTCGCTAGAGGAATTTGGTTTGTTTCGACCTTTGCCCATACAGAATATATATTAGTTTGAATACCCCGGCAAAATTTGATTTTTAAATTTTAATGAGAATTTGATAACTTTAATGTTAAGTAAATGTTTTTTTCTTCTAAATAAATTTAGATTTAGCGATCAAGTTCATTGTTGGAATATAGACTAGTCAATCTACGCAAGCATATTTGTTTTTTATGTTGGATTTTGAAGCAAGCGTTCTTAGTAAAACTAATTTTTAAAAGATGTTCTTATTCATTATCCTCCGTATTTGGGGACTATGGTAACAGCTTATATGTTTAATTTGTTTTATGAATATGAAATTAAGGCTTAGCATATTATAAATGCGGATCAATTAGAATACGCAGGGTAGATGTAAGGCATACAAGTTTCCTCTTGAGTCAAGCTATCTTGATGTGTTAATTTTTTTAACGAAATTGTGGGTTCTCTATCTTCCAACTTTGGATATGGGTCTGAAGAGTAATGACATATTTATCGTTTTTTTTATCAAAGAGTTTTGTTGAAGTATCATCTGTTATTTTCTATTTTAACATTCTGGGGCCATTTTTATATATAAGTAACTCTTTTAACTTTATATTTTGATTTGTAGGGGCCATGGCCCAGTGGCCAGAAATTAGAAGGATAGTCCAATTTGTAAACTGTGGTAACAGCTTATATGTTTAATTTGTTTTATGAATATGAAATTAAGGCTTAGCATATTGTAAATGCAGCTCAATTAGAATACGCAGGGTAGATGTAAGCATACAAGTTTTCTCTTGAGTCAAGCTATCTTGATGTGTTAATTTTTTTAACGAAATTGTGGGTTCTCTATCTTCCAACTTTGGATATGGGTCTGAAGAGTAATGACATATTTATCGTTTTTTTTATCAAAGAGTTTTGTTGAAGTATCATCTGTTATTTTCTATTTTAACATTCTGGGGCCATTTTTATATATAAGTAACTCTTTTAACTTTATATTTTGATTTGTAGGGGCCATGGCCCAGTGGCCAGAAATTAGAAGGATAGTCCAATTTGTAAACTGTGGTAACAGCTTATATGTTTAATTTGTTTTATGAATATGAAATTAAGGCTTAGCATATTGTAAATGCAGATCAATTAGAATACGCAGGGTAGATGTATGGCATACAAGTTTCCTCTTGAGACAAGCTATCTTGATGTGTTAATTTTTTTAACGAAATTTTGGGTTCTCTATCTTCCAACTTTGGCTATGGGTCAGAAGAGTAATGACATATTTATCTTTTTTTATCAAAGGGTTTTGAAGTATCATCTGTTATTTTCTATTTTAACATTCTGGGGCCATTTTTATATATAAGTAACTCTTTTAACTTTATATTTTGATTTGTAGGGGCCATGGCCCAGTGGCCAGAAATTAGAAGGATAATCCAATTTGTAAACTGGAGTTTAGTACCTTCTCGGCTTAAGTAAACACTAGTTGGTACCCGTCAAAACATGACGGCTAGATAATAAATAAATGTACTAATACACAAATTATACTCAACACATCATTGCTAAATGTTGAAAATCATAAAAATACGCAGAAACAAATTAATCTGTTTATACATAATCATGCTTAGTGAGTATCTAAAGCCAGATTTATAAATGTCACTCAGCATGCGCAGAAAGCAATTTTTTTTAATTGTAAATTGTCGCTAATTAAACAGCGCGAATTAGCAATTTCCATTGGGTTTAATCTTATATTTCACAAACATAATTATCATAAAAATAAAAAAGACAAAGAAAGATCTAGAGAGACTCTTCCGAATAAACGTTTTATCATTAAAACATGTCACTGAGCATGCGCAGAAACACTGAGTTTCTAAAGACAGATTTAAACATGTCACTGAGTATGCGCAGAAATAATATTTTAAATTGTAAATTATTGCTAATTAATAGAAATTGCGGTTACAGAATACAAATATGACAAATCTACAGATTGCAATCTTTCGTTTAAAAGACCAAAATGAAGTAAATTGTTGCAGTGATTTTCTATCAAGGACTTCCCAAAAAGTCAGCTTAGCAAATTAAATATAGATTTAAGAATGGGTCGAAAATATATCACTGCGTTTTTCTATTTTACACAGCCGGATAATGGACGAATGCTTAGTGTGCTGGCATCCGGTACCAGACTTTATTGTTTGCAGTCCCACTGTTTGCATGGATGTTTGAAGCGGTTCGGTTTCGGCTTTATGCAGTAGGTCCAGGTCAAATTAGCCCTATTGCAGCAAAAAATTACCGTACTCAATCAATCAAACAATCTCTTTTACACATAACTATATAAACACAAACTGACTAGCTTTGTCTAGCACTCTGCACTGAGTCGCCCTCTTAAAATGCCTCTACTTCTCTGGTTGGTTTGACTGCTTCTCGCAAAGTTGTTTCAATGATACTCAGCTCGCAAGCTAAGCTTGCTCTCCAATACTAAGATGCTCGAGTGGAGAACTCACTCTGATATTTAACTCATGCTCCTATATATAAAAAAAAACTCCAGAAATGAACGCAAGGCTTATTGAAGCATTTGCGAGTTAAGAATTTGGGCACAAGAAAATTAATTTCTTTAAAATGAGCTAGTTATCAAAATAATATTGTAGTAGTTTACACGGTAACCAAACTAAAAACATTCTACACAAATCACTCCTTAGAAATTTACAGCAAGGAAAGAGAAGTATTTCATTTTATTTGACTGATTTTACAATTAGTGGCATAATAAAAAATACATACCCTTTCTTCGAGAATTTTTAGATCTTTTCCTTGTTTTACACTGGCGTACTCCTTTTCTTGTATATATTCTCACAATGGTAGGGAACAATTCTCATTCACTATTTAATAACAGATTCCAATTTGAAGCTTATTTTTTCGACTTTCGATTTCGCATCATAATGTAGGAAAATAAATTCGAAAAAGGTAAGGCACACAGAATTTCTGTATGAAATGATAACTATTTATATACTTAAGTTGCTAAACCGATGCTTTGGGCAGTCCGTGAGAGAAAAATACATCAATTTACTTCATTTTGGTCTTAAACGAAAGATTTCAATCTATAGATGTTAGAAATTTGGTTTCTGTAACCGCGATTTTTAATAATTAGAGATAATTTACAATTAAAAAAAGTGGTTTCTCCGGATGCTTAGTGACATGTCTTAATCTGGCTTTATATACTTCCTAAGGACGAAGCCGTATAAACACGCTTGTTTATCCTCTCTGCCATTTTTATTTTTAACTTATTTTGTGAGATATAAAATTAGACGTGAAGGAAAATATTTCTTTCACACTGTTTTCGCTATTCTTCAGTTTTTAAATATGATAAACTGTCACTGAAAAGCCATATTTATTTTTACTATGTACAATAGTAAATTTTAATATGTATTTATCTATTCTCAATATTATGATTTTCAACATTTTACTGAGTTACAGAGTTACTGAGTACGCATACCAAGTTATTATTTTCTCATTGAGTAACCATATTTGTTTTTATTGGGTTGAATAGTATTTTTTAAAGTGTATTTCTCTATTCTTAATATTATGATTTTTAGCATTTGGCAATGATATGTTGAGTATAATTTTTGTATTAGTACATTTATTTACATTCCAGCCGTCATGTTTTGACGGGTACCAACTGGTCCATGTTTAAAATAACAGTGTGATGTTTTATATTTTGTTTCAAATGATATTTTTAAAAAAAATTAAATCATTAAGGGGACAGTGGACTTTCAAAATTGTGAAATTTGTCCAAAAATTCGATTTTTTTATTTTATTGAATTGTGAAACTACGGACGAGTAGGAATGTATTGCAAAAAGAATTTTTAATTTCTGTGATTACTTTCCTACTTATAGGCATTTGTATTTAATTTAGATATTATGTGGTTACTAATAGCAATAACTTTAAATGTGTTTTTCTCAAAATAAACATTTTCATGTCATACGAATATTCAAACTGGTCCAGGTGCATTTCTAATTATCGTATTGCTTTGAAATTTAAGTTTTATATACTTAACTGTATATCAAATAAATCTTATTAAAAATAATTATGCTTCGTAGCTCAGAATTTCTAAATTTTGTACTTGAAAAGGTGATTTATAGGTATTTTGCGTAATAAAAAGGGTGTTTTCACTATTATTATTTTTTCTCTTTATATATTTAATGAATGCTTAAAATAAGCAATAAGTTTCTTTGTTAGTTCTATAAGGTATCCTGCAAATAAAAATTACCATATTATATGCAAAATAAATGCGCATGGAACATTTTTAATTAGGCCAATTTTTTATATAATTAATAATTAATAATTCATAAGTTATTAATATTTCATCCTTAAAGTTTAACCACTTTTACATATCTATGGTACTAATCACATATTCAAATTTCAAGCAAATCCATTCGAAATAAAAACAGTTAGGTTTGAAGGTCCACTGTCCCCTTAAGATTTTGATATATTTTCTGAACCAAATCATCCTGTCTTGCTTTATCTGTTCCTTTCAGCAGGTACAAAAGGGCTCAAAGTAAGTTTTCCTCAGGTTGTATAAAATTTTAATCATGTAATGTTTTATCATGTTTAAAGGACACAAAATGCAGTTATTATTTCAAAGAAACTTTTCTTTGGGAATAGTGTCAAAATGATCGTAGCACTATCAATCAATCAATCAATCAATCATTTGGAAATGTATTTTCTTAACATTTACTCTAGATCAAAAACGCTGGAACAGAACGGAAACTGAACATAGAAAAACTGATCAAAATTCAACTTTTAAGAAATTACAGATATATCCCTTTAAAGATGGCTAATCATATAGAAATTTATTCCAAAACAGACTTAAGGAGAAGGTGGATATTACTAAGCGATTTAGAAATTTTTACCTCAGAGATATGAAATTTTGCATATATATTCATTAAAGAATAACTATATCAAACACCTTTATAAAATTTTATAATTTTTTTTTAAATTTTATATTTTTAAAGTTGAAATTATTATTATTATTATTATTAAATGTTCCTAGCGATCCAATTTTTGACTCTCCCCACCCTTAATTTTGCATTCATATTGCCTATAAATGCATTTTGAACAGAGTTATATATTACTTTGTGCTTTCGTTGAATAGTTAAGTTTTAGGAAATATTTTTATCCTTCTACTCTGAGTTTTCGTGAAATGTTTGTACTTTTCTACAGTTAATTTAATCTTTGATAATTTGAATGATGTCAAAGCATCAAATGGATTCATAACTTTATTTTAATGTATCTTTATCATAAATTTTATAAAATTTCGTCAAAAATTATGACGCAAGAAGCATTTTAAAGACTTGCAAATCTGGAAATTAATGATTTTGAGAAAAAGCCATTTTAAATATATTTTTTAACCTACCTTTAGTACTTACTTTTCTAAAGCCACCAAGTTTTCATTTAACTTATCACTACATATTTTAAATGTATTTTATTCCAATATTTACATATTTTAACAATACTAATAAACCAAAAAAAAATTCCAATTTTTGTTCGATTTTTGGTAATTTGAAAGTCCACCATCCCCTTAAAATACAATCTAGTTTATGCATAGGTGGTACAGCATTTCCATGCTGTACCATCTGGTGATGTAATCATCACAAACACTTGCAACTCGAATTGTTTGATTCTAAAAGCTCTATAAAGTGTTCTAATCCAATAAAGTAAATGTATCTATCTTTTTGTAGAATATTTAGCCTTGCAATTCCCTTTTAGACAAAATAACTAACTAATCTTCGCAATACTAAGCAGGTCAGAAAATAACGAATCAGACATACTACTGTATCACAGATGACTTTTTATTTTTAAATGTTGTATGGGAGAAACCTTGCCGGAAAGAATCTAAATTTAAAAAAAATTATCATCATATTCTGGAGTTTTTTTTGATGACCAAATTCTGTTCTGATAGACACTGTGAGAGAGTAATTTTCGCTCGTTTCTAAGAATTACATCTCGTGATATTCACAAATTTGTCGCATCAAGAGAGGGGAACTGTAGAAATGATTGCGCACGTTCAAATCATTCTCCCCACCTGACCATTTGTTATCACGTAGGATGAAATCTTTTCAGAAACCAGCTTCTAGATTCGGCGTTTTCATACGACGAATGTTCTGGTTGACGGTAATTTTAAAATTCAAATAGTATTATCGTTCTCATTAAAATGTTAAGATATTTACTAATTTCTTATTCATGCACAATATTAGAAACCTTATTATATATCAACAAATTCGTCTCCCCTGACTTATTTAAATTATAACCCTTAGAATGAATACAAAAGCACCTATCTAATGTATAGTAAGAATAAATTGAATATGTCTTTGTCTGTCTCCTGTTCGAAATAAAACTACGCTACATAATTCTCCATCATGTTCAAACATACCCCATTGAGGGAACCGTGGATCTTTATTTCAGCAAATCTTTTTTATTGTAATATTGATGGTGTTATTGTAATATATATATATATATATATATATATATATATATATATATATATATATATATATATATATATATATATATATATATATATATATATATATATTTATATATATTTATATATATATATATATATACACACACACACACATATATATATATATATATATATTCTGATATTCTGTAGGATAATAGTTCCAAAATAGTTTTTTTTTCAGTAAGAAATCATTTATGAAATTTCTACGAAGTAATTTTTAAAGGGTAAGTGTAGTAATAAACTTTAAATCTGTTTTTTTTTTTTTTAAACAGATTTTTCAGGGTGTTTAGATTTTAGAAATGCTCCATGCGACTTAGTTTTTGTTCAAAATTCATGAAATTGATAAGGAAGAATCTTCTTGCTGTTTAAAGAGAAACTAGGTATGCATTTTAAAATTCGACTTCATTAAGTTAATTAAATTTGATTTATAAATTGTTAAGCGACAAAATTTCGATTGAAAATCGGAATGGAATTTAGGGAAAAAAAATCTCTCGAAAATTAACTATTCTAGGGATTAAATAATCGATATCCATATTTGTTTGTAATACAGTTATAAGTGATTAAAAAGCAAAATCGAGGAAATATCTCAAAATTTATGTTGCAAGGAGAATTTTAAAATTTTGCTAATAAATTTTAAATTATTAAAAAAATCTTAAAATTTTAATAAGGTTGGTAAATTCTTTTAAGGTATTCTATATACTTATGGTGAAATGTATATATGTACAAAATTTCTTATCTATGATAAAAAGTAAAAAAATAAATTTTAACGTCCACCGTTCCCTTTAAGTTTGAATTAGGTATAAAGGTATCTAATGCAAGCAGGGATGTATACCTTTTTCTCGATTGCTAGTGTTGAGCGGGAAATGAATTTTAATAATTTTGAACGGAAAAAATACCCGAAAGTTTGATGCTATATCTTTGTGACTGTGGTGGATATTTTGTAAAATATTATAAGATAAAATATATATGTAACAGACATTAACAAATCCATCGCTACATTTTTAGTAACTACATTTATTATTTAAAGTAGTAAAATCAATACATTTTTTATTTAATTTTCTAACGCGGTCAACAAATAACGGAAAACATTACATTTTGGCGGCATCATTTTTATTTTAAATCTTATCGAAAATATGAAGAATATACAGTAATCATGGATGTGTAAAAAAAATATTATTGTGCTGATTATGGAGGTTAGAGGGCACAGGACTTTATAAGGGGTGGTAAATAGAAGTGACATTAGAGGCTCGAACGTCTAAAAGGATGATGGAAAAGAAAGTTAATAAAATAATTTTCTAAAAGAATGTTCTCTTTATACTTCGGGAGCCTTTTTAGCTACTTCAGTCCAATAAATAAAAGGCAAAAGTGATAGTGAAATTTTAAATTGACTTGTCTCAAAACAGCAATTTTTTTAACATTGAGCGCACTGTTGCATCCAAACTATTAGTGCAAAATTGATACAAATTTAACCATATGTATATGTTGGGGCAATCTATAACTTAATACCAAAAAAAAACTAGAATTTTTTTAAAAATTAATTTGTTTTTCAAGGAAAAAACGTGTAATTTTTTTTTCTATTGTGAATTTTTTTAAATTTATTAATATTTTTAAATGTAATCAATACTTTTTACCAGTATTTTGAATTTAAATTAAAGATATCTGTATTGACAATATATTACAATGACCATTTTATTCTTGTGTGTATATTTTTATGTTTTATGGTGCGCGCAGTGATTTAAGGCATTCCGTATCTTAGACTTATATCCATTTTCTAAACATGTAATAAATATATTAAGTTACAAAGAAACCCTTTCATTTTTGCAGATTATATAACTCAAGTTTTGTTAATTAAATACCAATGAAAACGATATTTCTTTTTGTAAGTTTATTAAAGTTTGATTAGTTTGAACATGACT
>OU015500.1:104777521-104952521 GCA_907164885.2 Dolomedes plantarius
CCATTTGTAATTTAAATAAATGCGAATTTTTTTCCCGAAAAATAGGGGTACTTTTCAAGCCAATGGCAAAATAAAATGTACCTGAATCAAAAACAGTTCATTACATTAGAAAAATATATTTCAGCGACCCTTTAAAAATAGTGTTATATGTTTTGTTTGATTCGTGTAGCAAAATTTGAAATTAATCAAAAATAGGGGTTTACAAGGTTTAAATTCAAAATATGAAAATTTAGAAATACATGTTTGTTTTTATCATGTGATAAAGTACCCAATAGTGAGTTTATGACATTAAAAAATCGAAAAATATTATTTTTTAAAAT
Source organism: Dolomedes plantarius (assembly GCA_907164885.2). Taxonomy (NCBI): domain Eukaryota; kingdom Metazoa; phylum Arthropoda; class Arachnida; order Araneae; family Dolomedidae; genus Dolomedes; species Dolomedes plantarius. The sequence continues at coordinate 104,777,842 of OU015500.1, forward strand.
GTGGTGTTTAGAATAATTTAGAAAAATAAAAAAAATTAAATATGATCATAAAATTGTTATTGAAAATAGTACTTTCTCACATTAATGAGAAATTTGGTAGAAAACCAGCATCAAGTTTTGAAATCATGAGTGCAATCATTTCGTCTTACAGGTGGTCGATTCATTGAAACCTGATCATGTTGAGAACGGTTACGGGCCATTATTCAAATGCACAAGTCTTTTGTAAGAGAAATTAGCCTAGTTGAGATAAATAAACAAAAACATCGAGTCCAATACCGAGAAGTTTGGATGTAGAAAACCAGCGTCAAGTTTTGAAATCATGAGGGCAATCCTTTCGTGTTGCAGGTGGTCGATTCATTGAAACCTGATCATGTTGAGAACGGTTACGGGCCATTATTCAAATGCACAAGTCTTTTGTAAGAGAAATTTGCCTAGTTGAGATAAATAGTCACACATTTAGTCCAATACCGAGAACTATGGATGGTAGAAAGCCAGCATCAAGTTTTGAAATCGTGAGTGCAATCCTTATGTCTTACAGGTGGTCGATTCATTGAAACCTGATCATGTTAAGAACGGTTACGGGCCATTATGAAAATGCACAAGTCTTTTGTAAGAGAAATTAGCCTAGTTGAGATAAATAGTAAAAAACAGCGATTCCAATATGCAGTGTTGTTAGTATCACAATAAAGTAAGGAAATGGGTGCATCAGAAAAATATATCTGCTTAATATACTTGAGAGAACGTAGTTACATAAAAGTAAAAATTATTGTCTTGATTCTACATATTCTGAAATTAATATCCGACATTTTTGTACGCCAGTGACAAACGCAGAAACTCCATTAACTGCGCCATGCAACAAAAGAATGTTATGGAATAGTAATTGTTGTAGAAAATGAAAAGTATATCCAAGAATACGAAATGTGTAAGGTGCCAAATAACCCGTAAGAGTCCTTGATGGTCTAGAAAGCGGAGATTGGTACCGCCGGCCTTGGTTCACAGTGGACTGTTGAGCCATGAGATTAGTTTTTTTACGTATTTCACCAGTAAAAGGAAAACAGTGTAAAAGTTTGTGTTTGTATTTGATTTAATTTTAACTTCTCCAATTACTCATAAAGAAGCTTCAAGAACATGATGAACGTTTCAAAGTACAATCTGCAAAGAGTTATGCAAAACAACAGGTTTGTAAAGTGGCCAAACCAATGTAAAACTTTTATGAAATATTTATAGAATACTTAATAGCTAAGAATGGTCTAGTACCGTCAATATTTTTTAAGATTGGGTTAAAGAAAAATTGTTTAGAATAGATTCGTTAATTCAAATGCTAGTACATCATATTTCTTCCCCTTAGAATAATGTATCGAAAAGTAAAAGGAATTGATAAGTAAATATTTTCATTTTTATCTTTTCAGACAAAATTAAGATGGTGAACATTTGCTGAGCGGATTGCTAACAGATGTTTTACATTTTGGTTACTCTTTTCTGATCAGTCAAGCAGCTGTTTTGGGAAGGGGTAGGTACCTTATATTCAATGACCTTATCACCCATGAAGTGTAACTTCAATGGAGGATATTAAGATTACGTTATCTTGCCTGCATTACAAAGGAAATTGAACTCTAGACCACAATAATGTGACAATTTCGTGCTAAGGAAACTTTAATTTTATGATCCCAGTGAATTTCAATGTAAAATGGAATGGAAAATGACCGGAAGGTTTTTAATGGAACATAAAATAAAAGATATTTTAACTGTAATTTATTTATAAACGTAATTGTATAATATGAAAATTGTAACCTTTATAAAGTTTTTTTCGTTTGCACGTTATTACATTTTATTTTCGATTTGGGAAGGGAATTAGTTGTTTTCTATTTAAAAAATACGTTTCTCTCAGTCTGCTTAACACAATTCCAATGTAATTCAAAATAGGCTAATTTTCGTTAGTTTGTAATAGTCTGTGAAAGCATGAGTTAGGTAACAATGATTTGGCTGTAATATTTAGCACTAACGTAATGGCAAACTCCATTTATGCCTTCTATAAACTCGATGCTTATTGTCTGTTTAATTCGTGTCCAAGTACTGCATTGCATGCGTGGAGCTTCTTTTCACTGGAAATTCCACTTCCCTTATATTTTCGAGAATGTTTAATTTTCTGCATAGAATGCGGTCTTTTGTCTCGAACTGCCCTTCCGTGCAAAACTAAATTCTCTTACATAATTTCGAAAACTTATGCTACAATAGCGGTCATTAAGAAGGAGAGAACGAGGGCATTATTTGGGAGAGGGGGATGCGAGTTTACTGCCCACCCCTCGCTCCCCGCACACATGGAATAAATTCTTTGCTGTACACATTATAGTCTTGCGCATTTGTTTATCCAGTGCGTAGGGATAACTCTTGGTGCAATTCAGGCCTATGTATTGTAATTCACACTCGTTACATCGAATCGTTTCTATGGTTGGGAAATGAGCAGCAGTTTAAATTCTGGTCTAAGTTGCGTCTAATAAATTTTAAAGTTTCCGAAAAATGTACCTGAGGCTTAAAAACAAACATAAACCTGAAGCCGAAATCTGGTAAAACACAACGTTTCATGTTTATACGGAAAGTAGGATATTTTAGATATTTACATGATATATTAATTTCGAAAATATTAAATGCTTAAATATATCAAGCTCAAGTTTACGTTTGTAAATTTATCTTAACGCATCGCTTTTGTAACTTTCCTTAAGGTGTCCTGTCTTGTTGAATTAAGGCTCATTTTTATTTTAAAGTGTATTAAATAAAATAAACGCACCTTCTTTCGAGATTTTATCTTAAATTCAAGTAAAGAAAGTTTTTCATTCTAAAAGTACTTTTTCAACTAAATGGATTACATGCTCGTAGTGATGAACATATTTTTTACTTTATTATAAGGTAATGAATAAGTTTTTTTATTCAAGACAACAAAAGAAAATTAATTAAAAAATTTACATCCTTTGGTTTTGTGACAAGTAGATTTCAAATAATTTTATAAAACAAGTTGTTCTCTTTTGTTTCTATTTACATGCATACATATTATGTTCACAGGGAACATAGATTATAAAAAAATTATAAATTCTCGAATTATGTATTAAATTCGTTAGGTGGAAAGAAGAAAAATAAAAAAAAATCCAAGTAGTCTCTTCTAACGAAACTACCACAGGTTATTAACGTAAAATTACTTATCGTTGCTTACCTCTTTTGTATGTATATATGTATGTATGTGTTATGTATATATGTATCCATATATATGTATCCATATATATATATATATATATATATATATATATATATATATATATATATATATATATATATATATATATATATATATATATATATATATATATATATATATATATATATGTCTGTGAATGCATGTCAAAATTTTGACGCATTTTGTTACTTTTCTGTTTAAACGTTTACTGCTTGCCCAAGCGATACAGACTGGGTTTGGTGCACTGCTAAAATTAGAATTCGCGACGACGGACGTATAAAATTTTGCTTTCCAGAGGACCGTTATGGAGGAATGTAATTCTAAGTTAACCTTTAGCTTACGGAGTCCAATTTTCCGATTCCCTCTTTAGAACGGGAAGTTTCATACCCCCTTTGTAAGAACGGCCATTAAGGGGGTTATATATATATATATATATATATATATATATATATATATATATATATATATATATATATATATATATATATATATATATGTATGTCTGTATGTTTATGTATATTTATATATTTATGTATATATGTATATATATATATATATATATATTTATTTATTTATTTATTTTTATTTATTCTTGGACCTGCATTTTTGGGATACATGCTATCCCCCCGTAAGGAAAAGGTAAAAAAAAAATCACATGCACCCTTCCCCACACCCCACTCTCCGTTAAAAATGCCTGTACCTCTATTCCAAAATGAAACTGACCATAGTTCTCTCAAACAAAACAAATCAAACTTTGATTTCTAATCAATATATCTACAAAGTATTGTTCCCTCTATGAAAAGAATTATTTAAAACACGAGGAAAAATATTTGTAATCTTGTCTGTATGTATTTTTTAATTATCATGATCGAGATATATCCTTGCGAAAATTTTATTTAAAATACAAATAATTAGTAAAAATCTCTAAATAAGGTAGAAAAAATGGAAGTAACTGGTAAAATTTTTTATCAGCTCCTTAATATGATCCCTTGAGGTTCAGGAAAATACCCCAAACTGCGTATAACTATACTATAATAATATTATAACCTTTTATGATGGTTAAATATGTGATCTTTATAGTGAAACACTTGCAGACTTTTGAAAGTCAGCTCTTTAATACGATCCCTTCAGATTCAGGAAAATACCCCAAATTGCGTATAATGACAATATAATAATATTATAACCGTTTATGATCGTTAAATATGTGATCTTTATAGTGAAAAATAAAAAAAAACAGTTTTGGATATTTTTGATAATAAACAATCTGTTAAAAGGAGTCAGAAGCCTTCAGTAATTCAACAATCTAGGCAATATGGGCGTACAATTATAATTTTGTGTACAGTTAATTCGCAGAATTTTGCTGAAATTATTACAAACTGACTTTTTTATTTACATACCGAACGAAACGATAAGGTAGATGCCCCAAATATTGCCTACTCTAAATTTTTTTCGACATTTCATCCACTTTTTAGTTTCTGATTAGGCTGGAAACTCAAAGAACATCTCTAAAAAGTATTTCCTTTGGTATCCTGAGATCAACCAGCTCCAAAATCAGTGCCAGTTTAAATTATGTAGCTAAATTGGAAAAAAACTGAAATTTCAGTGAACTCCAGAGCGGTTCCTAATATCGCCTACCAGGCGAAATTAGGAGCACCTGTTAAAAGGCGTTGCTAACAAAGTCTCTGTTTAATGCACTTTCAAATGGTATAAGCAAAATTAGAATGTGGATGCACCTACCTGGTCATTCACTGGATTCTGATTCTTTGGAGTCAAAGTTTACGAAGACAGCAGCCAAAACAACTTCAGACGCCATATAGTTTATGTTGTTAGTGATAAGAGCGTTGTCGCTATCGCCGCTGTTAGTACAAACCCAGAACTAAGAAGTTACTGCATTTTCTCATACATAGCGCGAATCATACTTTAGAAACACGAGTAGGCGATATTAGGCACAAGAGTGATATTTGGGACACTCACCCTATTCTAGTTTCCCGAACACGTTAGTTTTAGAGTTGCTTTCTCACTACTGTTTCCAAGTTCAACAGGCATTTAATGAGCAGACAAAATTTTTTTTATAAACCACCAGTTAGCATAGAATAATAAATGATGGAGAGAAATGAAATTTTTACAAGCATTTTTGTCCCTTATTTACACTTTGTTATGCTTCACAAATAAGCATATAATTTCTTCTTTTATAAAACGTATCAATAAAATTTAAAAAAAAAATTAAATAATAAAGTAAAACTGAATTATTTTCAAAAATAAAACACCGAATATTAAATCACATTTTATAATGGACACTAAACCATTGACCTAAGAAAAGTGTTAAATTATTTATGTTAGAAATGAGCTTCTAATAAGACTTCTTTTGAACACTGAGTTGCTCAACAGGTAGACTGAAAGTCTAGGAATGAGAAGATTTGGGCTCTTCTCTTTATTTTGCCCAAAAAAAAATTATGTCTGGGAAGCAGACTATAAGGAAGCAGACTATAAGGGATGAATCTTAAAAGTCCGTTTTGCAATTAAGTGATAAATTGACGCTGAGAAAAGTGCCAGTATCCTATGTTGTAAATATGGAATAAAGTGGGAGGATCAGCGAAACATGCACATGAGGTACATCAATTCAATTTTGATAGCCCACACGTTTCGAGAGAATGTGAGATGTTAACCATCTAAACAGAAGTAATTTATCTTCAAGAAAACATTATAACCTCTCCTTTAATATTAGTTATATTCTTAGATGGCTGGTTAGGTTAAGAAAAATTCATCTTTTGACTGTTTTGTTTTCATGGAGATAAATGAATGGTGATCTATTTGCATTTACAAGTGAGTCCCGTTAAACACTTGACATCTGCAAATATTTTACGCGTAATATGATACAGCTTACTTACTTAATTATTCATCCCACCTTTAACAAAATTATAAGAATTTCGCTTTTATATGCGGTAAAAAAACTATCGTCCACATGCCAGAATAAATCCATATCAAAGAATAAAATGTGGCATATAAAATTATTTCGATAATGAAGAGGAAATTATCTATCATACTTTGACAGCGAACATTAAATTTATTTCAAAGGTTAGCCATGTCGAACACAAATGTTTCATGAAAACATGTGCATACTCATATACTTCCAAAGCAATTTTTGATTAGAAATGTTTCCCTCCGATTTGTTAAACCAACTAGATGAAATGCTTTATATGCTTATGTGGGGTATTTATCCATTAAATCATTCACAATTAAGGGAAGAAGGGACCTTGAACCTCATTTTTTTAAAAATTTTCAATATTTTAATCTTTATACAAAATGAGAACAATTAATATTATTTTTTACTGCAATTAAAATCACTTAGAATTCCCAAATAAGTATTTTTTGGGAGTATAAGACCTGGTTTTCAAAAAAATTCTTCAAAAATGCAAGACGCTTTCAAAATGTTCCATGAGCATTTATTTTCTTCTGATTTCTTCCAAATTTCTCAAGATTGAAGTGTTTGTTACAAAAATGTGAATCATTCTTAAAAACCACAAGTATTTTTTTTTCAAATTTATAGATCAGGAAATAAATCAAAAACTTTAAAAACAGCAGGAAGTTGGAAAAAAAATGATTATTTATGGCTTGAGATTATAGAACAAAAAATCAGTGCGCAGTTATGTTTATTTACATGCTGTAAACATATATTGAAAAAATAAGGTTTTTAAATGACATGGAATGCGCATGAAACATTTTAAAAAGGCGAGAATTTTTCGAATTTTTTTTTGAAAAATAGACATTATTCTGCAAAAAAATACTTATTTTGATTCTAACTGTCTTCAATATAGTAAAAAAGAATATAAATTATTCTCATTCTCTAAATAGTGTTAAAAAATGAAAATTTTAAAATTCGAGGTTGAAGGTCCTTTTGCCTTTAATCCGCGAAAAACGTTGATTGCTTTCAATAGGGGCATCATATCTGTAAACCAACACCAACCATGGTGTCACCTCAATTTCGACCAAGCAACCCCAGGCGCGCCATCGAAGGGAATGGTAGATTCTCACGACCTCTCTTCATGTCCACATATTTAACGTGCCCATATCCGGTCTGGCCACGAATTTATTCAATGGAATTCTTCGTAATTCGGACCGAGCATTCCCAGTTCCAAGCCCAACGCGCTGCCATTAGGCTACCTAGGGCCCGTGTGAATGTATTAAGGACAGAAAAAATTGATATATATTTCCTAGTAAGTCGAAACGAATCTAAACCAAATCCATGAAATAAATTCGAATTTCTGGCTTCTTTAAGGTGACAAGGTACTTTCAACCTTGGCTTTTGTTTTAAATTTTCAATATTTTCCTCTATATTCAAAACTAGCCGGGCTTCACCCATCTACTCTCAGACCATCCGTCCACCACACAGACGGGATTTAATTTTTTTTTCACTTTGAATTGCCAAAAAATCCTAAAAAAAATCAATACATCTTTAAATGATCTATTTATGAATAAAAAGTTTGAATGAAAAGAATGAAAAATAGAAAAAGAATTAAAAATTAGACACAAGATGAAACATTTATTTTCAGTGATTCATTTTTTAGTGATAATCACGCTTTGTTTACGTCCTCAAAGATGGATGATCTCACAGGAGACGCCTCATTTGAATCCATAAAATTCTAAAACTATTGAAGTAACAGATTAAGTGTACGCAGAAAAAAATATCAGCTTTTAAAGCTCTTTCTAAATATGTAAAATTTACGTACTTTCATGAGAAAAATACATCGATTTCAACATTTTCAAACATGGCCGAATTTCATAACGGATGCCCTTTCATAACCGGAAACGGTATACCCTGAATTGTTCCGCCGACCGACAAAGTCTTTCTTTTATTTATGTAGATAAGAATAATTAGTACTGTTTTTTACTACATTGAAGACACTTGGAATTCACAAATAAGTATTTTGTGGAAGAATAAGACCTGATTTTCAAAATTTTCTTCAAAAATGCTAAACATTTTCAAAATGCTCTACGCGCTTTAATTTTCTTTTGATTTCCTCAACACTTCGCACGATTTTTAATTATAGCATTTGTCACAAAACTGTGAATCATTCTTTGAAACCACAAATATTTTTCAAATTTATAGACCATGAAATTAAGTAGAAACATTCAAAAACATAAAAAAATAACAGTTTTTAAAAATATATATATTTTTGACTTTTGATTTATAGAAAAAAAAACTCAATGCACAATTCTGTTGATATATATATATATATATATGGTAAACATATATTAAAAAACTGAAGGTTTTTAAATGATATGATATGTGCATGGAACATTTTAAAAAATGCTAGCGTTTTTTAAATTATTTTTGAAAAACAGGCATTATTCTGCCAAAAATTCTTAGTTTGAATTCTGAGGGTGTGCATAGAGAGTTGAAAATTGAAAATTAAAAAATCGAAGAAAAAAATTGAAAAAATCGAAAAAAATAGAAAATTAAAGTCGAAGGTCCTTTATCCTCTTAAATATCTGTCATGGATATAAATTTTGTCTTCATCAACGGCTCTTCAGTATAATATTGATATTCATCAAGATGGGTAAAAAATAATTCTCTGTACGTGGCATAACACTGTATTTTATCTTGTGAGGGAACAAATTCTTATCAGTTACCCTTAATGTGTAGCAATACTTGTTATAAAAATCAGTTACCTGTAAATATGAAAAAATTTCCGCATATGTAGGGCAATGTTTTTTTTTCAACAGCTTTCTTACTGGATGGCAACCCCTTATTCCGGTTTGGATAGTCTACAAATGATGAAATATAACATACACTGTATGCTTTTATAATTTTATCTTCATATATTACAATGAATAATACATTACCTTGACATTATTTGATTACAATGTGCCTATTACATAAAAAACATAACAATAATCATGTGCTTTAACATTTTACAGATTTACTGAGTTTTGCAACAAGGTAATACTTTGATTGTAATATATATCAATATCAATGTTAATCAAAACGCCAGATAAATTTGATTATTTCAGTGATGCATTTGAGTATTTTCAACTCTGGTTTGCAGAGCACACGTGAGTTGCATGAAAATTCTTACCATGACAGACTTATGAGAAAATTTTATCACCCGAGTTCATTTATTAAATTCTAACAGAAATGATTTCTCTCCCTATAAATCAGAACACGTTTTCGGTACTGTGACATTCGGTTAAATCTAATCTATTTAGAACGTTTAAATCACTGAATCACCTGTGTTCAACACTGAAACTCAGCATTAAAACATGCAAGAATTTTGCCATCGACAAATTATTGTGAAATCAAACACGACTCTGTAACTACTAGTTTCCGTTTTTGATGGCAATTAAGTGCTCAATTCTAAGAACGTCAGATAAATTTAAATCTTAGTTTCAGATTTTAATTTTTTCTTCTATTTGAAAAGCTATAAGGGATGAAAAGTCAAAATTACAATCACACTTTTAAATTGGTAATTTTCGATCGAAACTACTTAGATGAACTTTTTTTTTAAATAGAAAACATCTTTCGTTATATAAAATGACTGCGGTCATAAAATTAGACATGCTTTTGAAATTGTCTATATCATTTGAAACTGGTATTTTCAATGTTTATTCTAAGAAACTTAGACACTTATACCTGAAATATTAACTTAATCTCGATATATAAATTGAGACACTTATAACTGAAAGATTAACTTAATTTTGATATTTAAATTGTTTGATATTTAAACTAAGACACTTATCATTGAAATATAAACTTAATTATAATATTTAAATTTTCCGATATTTAAACTGAGACACTTATCACTGAAATATTATCTTGATTTCAATATTTAAATTTTTCGATATTTAAACTGAGACATTTATCACTGAAATATTCACTTAATTTTGATATTTAAATTGTTTTCTTTTGGAATAGTTAGAAGTAACGAAATCTCAGAATGAAACGCATATTTTCATAGGTTTATTTTGCTCAAATTCTGCCTGTTAAGAAGTCTGTCAAGTAGTAGAAGCATTTATATCCAAAAATAAAGCATTAAAATCTACAGATTGCTACACCTCTGGGAAAAATTGTAAACGAAAAGATTGTGATTTAGAGCATTATTTTTTTATAACTGTCTGCTTAGATTTAAGCTCATCGTCTTCGCACTTAACCTTTACCTTACGGGGTGGGATAGCATGTATCCCAAGAATACGGGACGAAGGATATATATATATATATATATATATATATCCCGGAAAGAGTGGCCCCGTAAACTAAAGGTTAAGTTAAAAATTTGAAACGCCTATTTCCTTGAACATACAGCTCCCTTTCTAAAGGTAAATACCTTTTAAAAAACTTTTTATTTGGGAAAACAGGCTTGGTTATTTACTTGCCGGTTTTGCTGAAATCGGATATTGAAAATTATATCTCAGATACAAGATACCTATTTCCGAAAATAACACTGAATTTCGTTACCTAAGAATCTCAAATAATCCTTTTATACCGTTATATTTTGATAGGAACAAGACAATTGAGAAACTTCATATATCCAGAAGAATAAAACTCAATTTTAAGTTATATCAATCATTTCAAATGGGAAAAAAATTGAGAGAAATGAGATCCTGAAAGCCAGCATGCTTTTCTTACTGTCTGCTTAGATTTAAGCAGGGCGTTTAAGTGTTAACTGAAAATATTTGAAATGTTTCTTAAATTAAAATTTCGTCATTTAAATATATTACTAAAAAGTTATGATATTAAGCGAATAACTTTTTTAGTGTGTTTCACTTTAAACCATTCCATCAAAAACCAAAATTCCTGTTCCTGAAAATAAAACATAACTGTTTTGTCTAAAAAAACCTTTCCCGTGAGAAAGTTATTAGCGATGAAATCAAGAAATCAAACGTTGATAATTGTCTGTTTTAATTAGGGCTGTTTGTTTGGGTAAAATTCTAATATTTTGGAACACCTTTATGGGGAAGTAAAATCTGAAGTAATATGGAAAGTTTCAATAAGCAATGCGTGTTTTGTAAAGTGTTGCTTGTAACCTGTTAATTGAGAATTTTTAAGAAAATAATTACAATCAATAACTCCTAGTACCTAGCAACGTGGAGGGTAAATTGAATTTCGAAATCTACAAAACTATTCCTTTGAATCTTAAAATAAAAAGCTAAAAGTGATAAACTAAAAATGATCCTGGTTTATAAATGGCAAGTTTCTGAAACCCTTCATTTTCAATCAACACAATCGTCACACGCAAACTTCCTGCATCTTTAAAACACGTTCTGCTACGTAGCACACATTCAAACACCAGCGGCAACTTCCCGTACCTTTATTCATTTCCACAGAAACTCATTAACAAAATTCTATCCACCCTGTAAACTACTCTCTCCTCCGTCTCCTAAAACCTGAAATTATTAAAACTTCCTATTGCTCTTAACTATTAAGAGACTATGTATTAATAATAAAAAAAAATCTTGTTTATCGGTTAAAGCTTTTTCTCGGGAAGTTAATGGAAATCGTCCGTAATGACGTGAGTGCCGTCCTGAGGGCGTAATTATAATCATTTCAAAATGTGGCACGCAAATGAGTTTTGACGATTGATGGATGGAGCCAGGAATCCACTCAACTAGTGCTGGGGTAGAGGCGGACAAAAAAAAAAGAAAAAAAGAAAGAAATAAGCGAGAGAAAAATGCCCGCGTATATATCTCTGGCTCGTAGTCACGGCCGCATCTGGAAGAGTGAACGCAATACGAGCCGTTCCGGGGCGCTATTAATCATGGGGCGTCATATTTTATATAAGGAACGAGGCAATAAACGTCCCCGTAGCCCTAATGAAGCCCCGTCCGCGCCGCCCCTTTTTGAGGAGCATCCTCTGCGCACAACCTGTTGGCAGGAGAGGAGATAGAGCAAAAAAAAGAAGAAAAAGGAATAAAAGGGGGGACGCGTTGGTCAGAAGATGAAAGCAGACCGCTGGCAGGGAGGTTAGAGACCGGGGCGCAGGGGCGTGCGCGCGCAAGGGGAAGAGACCGCGGCGCCCTCTGCCGGAGGGGTGGCGTATTTGGGCGGTCGGCGCAGAGAAGCGCATTCAGGACGAGGCTGATCGAGAAGCGGTCACGAAATTTCAGCTGAAAGGCACCGCCACGTGTAGCGGAGGCGTTTTCGCGGCGCCCCTGCCTTATGCTCGCCATACGGTGACCGAAGAAGGACGCTTCAAGCCTTCCAGCCGTTGCACGAGAATTTCGCTCCTAATTCTTTTCTCTGCCGGTGAATCTCACAGCCGTGTTAGAAAACGAGAGCACCGGTGTTCTCCACCGCCGTTCCGGAAAGTTTTCCGATTTTTCTCGTTCTTTCGTCGAACTTGTCTCTTTGCTCTCGGAACGCTCCCATATTGCCGGAAAAAAAGAACGCTCTCCCCCCTCCCCACACCCCGCATCCCGGATACTGCAAGATTCGATACTCTACTTCATCTCTTCGCTGTTTATTATCTTTGAAGAAACTATGACTTCGTAAAGTAAAAAAAAGAAAATGGAGTTTTCGCGGAAATATTTAAAATATTTTTCGCGGCATGATTTTTTATGTCACGTCTTTTATCTGGAAGCTATCAGTGCAGAAATTTCTATAAAGAAGATAGAAATTGCAACTGTGAAATACATTGAAGACATTATAAGGATTGAATTAAGCTGAAATATTTTTTTCTTCTTTTACTAGAGAGTTTTTTTATCATTCGAGGAGTTTATATTAGCTGGTGGCTATCTTACCATATTGAGGGTTTAAAGTGAAAGGAAAAATACCAACTATAGTTATTAATTGAGAAATAGACGATGAAATAGTAGACTGAATTTACTGTCTTCCTGTAGATAGACTTTAACGGCCTTAATCAATATTTAAAGACATTCCCCTTTTAATATACACTTCAAAATGTTACTGAACCCCTTCACCAGATGGAACTCTCAGTCTATAATTCATTAGCTCCTGAACTTTCATCGCTCTCTATTTAGAGTATTTCGGCGTTAAGACATACTTACTGTTGAACTAAAAATTTGGATGCCATTATTTAGGGACTTTTTATTTTCAAAAAAATTTGTATAGCCTAAAAAGGTAGTTACACGACCGGTTTCGAAGTCTTCAAGGAGTCAGAGTGATCAATCTGAGTTTTGAATAACTGAAAGTATTTGAATATCCATCCAACAAAATATAATATACAGATTCCAAACTTGTGAGTCACAAATTGTTAAGAAGAGCAAAAATTAACCATACTTAACGTTACTGGACTTTATCGCAACTGTGGTTCTTGCTTTGGTATGATGGAAGTTCGCGCTGCCGCGAAAACCGATCAATATAGTTAACAAGCCCAGCAAGAACTTTCATTGGCTGGAGTGAGCTGTATCTCCGAACTTTTCTATTTAACCACTTTCAGAAAATCACAGATTATGCCGATCTTCCGATCTTCAGCTAAGTGTGAATTTTACACAAAAAACTGGTTAACATTTCAAACGTAATAGAGGCTCTTTTGGAAAGAAAACGGGCTTTAAATTTTATAATTCATTCAGAATGTGTCGTTGGTATCAGATGCCAACCAGTTACCTCTTTTATGCACATATAAGATTTTATCACTTTTGTGACTGTAATCTTAACCTATGTCTTGAAGATCCGTACAATTACGGCTTCTGTCACTTAGTTCTGAGTAATCTTATTATTTCTGATATTCAAAGGATTTTATGTATCTTTTGTCACTTAATATTCCAAAAAACTGCAACTGACACTAGTTTTGATCTACAGGTGGAATCGATAATGTCGATTACTGGAATCTCTGGCACCAAAACTGATCACTGATTTGTGAAAGACTATAAGACTGTGGACAATAAAAAGAAACCGAATTCCAGCAGTAAAAACCTACTCTTCTAGACTTCTCCTGTTGGAGATTCCGTGGTTTTGAATATTTAATGAAGTTCGCCGTAGACTTATTTGTGAGCCAGAATGAGCTGCCTCACGGAAACATTGTTACCTCTAAACTCGTAAAAACTATCCCGCCGAATTGAAACGGGCTGGGGGAAGGGGAACTGTAAAGCCACCCGCAGTGGCCCATTAACGTGCAGTCCTGAGATAAAGGGGCCGTAAAAACCTGAACATTATCCAAAGAAATTGCTCAAAGGACTGCCATTTGGAGCATTCTCTCCTGGCGAAGATCCCAGAACGAGGAGGGAGGGAGGAAGTGAAACGAACATCCTAGACAGTTCTGTTCCCGAACATCCAAGAGGCATTTGTTCTTTTCTTCCCTGCATTGTTACCAGAGCCGCAGTGGAGTCGCCCCTGCACGGGTGAGTTCTTCTGTTTCTCTTTTTTTTTTCTTCTCTCTCTCTATCCATTCTCTGAGAATGTTCGAACTAAGTTACTTGGAATGAGATACAAATTTGTTGGGCTCCGTTATGTGTAAAGTATCATTTGTCAGGCTGCTCCGACACTTTTATTGCTACAATAAAAGATGCATCTAATGAATTCCAATTGAAGGAATAGTTTCAGCGTGGAAAGAAGAATACGAGGCTTAAATGTAAATTTTCCCTTTTGAAAATTAATTGCTGTTTCCAAAACACGATGGTGAATGTCGAATACATTTAAAAATTAATAGTTTCTAAAACTATTCGCAAAATTAGTCTAATGACTTTTGAACACGTTTGGAGTAATTTTTGCTTTGGAAACGGCTAAACATTTAGATAGGTTTACAGGAAGAAAAATTAGAGTTTAAGCGAAATATAAATGTTATAATTTTTTTTTACATTTTGTACCAAATTAAAACTATCATTACTTTAAATTATGTAAAAAATGAAGTTTTTTTGTTACTTTTTTCCATAAAAACAGTTGTTTTGTTCTCGGTTACATCTCGGGAAGTAAAATTTATTTTAATTAGTCTTATGTTTTTAGAATTAAGAGAGAAGAAAATTAAATAAAGTGTGAGATCAACGGGGTATTCCTTTATACGCAAATTAAAATCTGAATTTATATTTATCGTGATTTTTAATGCTTTCATACCGTAGTTTCGGAGCAAAAGATTGATGTTTTTGCATGGTATTAAATCTTGTTTTAAATTAAAAAAATATTAAAATGTTTGTAAAAAGCAAATGAAATATCTCGCAAAATGCTCTAACAAAAGTACATTTTTTGTGCAATATCTGTGGATCTTTATTTTGCTTTCAGTTGAACATACTGGTATCTAGATTCTACAAATTAGAAAATAAGAAAATGTATCAAAAATCAAACTATCGTTGAATGAATGGTGTGGTTTTAACAAAATATTTTTGCCTCATACGACGTGTAGCTTTGAAAGTTTTATTTCTAAACTACATGGAATCATTCAAGCTTGCGAAAAGAAATGTAATAAAATACTAGTTTAAAATATTTAGAAAACAGACCGAGGGAAAAATATAGGACAAGAAATAATATTACATGAATTTGAGATTTTCGACAAATATAATTAAACATCCTTAGAAAAATAATGAAAAGACGAAAAATGTTTAACATTAATAATATATTATATTCTTATTATTGAGAATATAATTTTTAAAAATTCTCGATGATTGGACAATTTAAGAAAGGGAAGCTGACAGACTTCCAGTTTAAGAGGCTGAAACTAAACAAATTCATATAAATTGAAATGCGTTCTGAAAAAATAAATAAATTTAGATTTAATCTAAAAAAAAATTGTTTTGAAATTATCCTTTTAATTTTCACAAATTTTTTCTAATGAATTTTTTTTTCAATCCTTAAAAAATTGTCACAGTTTTAAGACTCTTTAGTAGAGATATTTTTGTTTAAAAAATTTAGAAAAAAATGTTTAATTCAAAGTGGTGTACGAAACAAAGATATAGAACGTCGGTTATCCGAATACCCTGTATCCAAACTAACAAAATTGGGAAACTTTTTGGGTCTGATCTGAAGTTACGGAAAGAAAAAATTCCTCCACACGTTAGTAGTATATATTGGGCTCTTAGTTTACATTTTACTAGTTTTTTTACTGACGTCAGACCAATAAGTCTCATTCTCTATTTTTCATTCATTGTTTTCCCTGTAGAACATATATGTTGCGTAAAAAGTCCAAAATAAATTGTAAATATCTCCAAATACACACGCACACACATATATATATAAAGCATATGAAGTCATGATGTTTAAAATTTGACAATATTTAACAATAAGAAGCATCACAGATGTTTTATGATGTCGAACAAGTGGTGATCATCCACATGAGCGGTTGAGGCTTTTGACGTCTTAACTTTCAGATCGTTTAAGGCATCTAAACTTTTTTAACGCTTTTACTTTAGAACATATATGTTTCGTAAAAAGTCCAAAATAAATTATAAATATCTCCAAAACTAACATTAAATATTTACAATTATAGAATATGAAGTCATGATATTTAAAATTTGACAATATTGAACAATAAGAAACGTCACAGATGCTTTATGATGTCGAACAAGGGGCGATCATCCACATGAGCGGTTGAGGCTTTTGACGTCTTATCTTTCAGATCGTTTAGGACATCTAAACTATTTTAATGCTCAAAATTATTAAAATTATTTTATAAATACTCATTATGCGAAGTGAATGAGGTTATATGAAACATGAATGGACGTTATCCCATACCCAAGAATATCCTTTGTTATTAGAACCTTTGGGTTCGAGTACCACTGCTGTCATGGATGCTTGTTTCCATTCGAAATCATCTTTTAACTTCCCTCGTAAACAGCAAACAAAAGACCGTAGAACTCCAACCAACCATCTAAAAACATTTTTGATCAATAAATTCGAATAATGTTGACTTAACTTTATTAGAACATACATATAAAAGACTTTAGAGCTCCGTGACAAAATGCATAAAGCACGCCAGGGGTAGAGCTAAAGGCAAAAATTTACATCCCTAGCTTACAGGTAGCCTTGGACATGCAGATGTATATTTTTGCTTTACATTTTGCCCATTTGTCATGCTTTATTCATTTTTTCATCTTCTTGAGCTATAAATTTTTTATCACAATTCGTGATAGACGATGATTCTTTCCAAAGTGAGCTGGTTCACTGCACTTTATCAGTGACCAATAAAAATTTCAGAAATTCAGCATCAGGAATTCCTTTTCCCTCCAGCGTATTCACCGGTTATGCCGTGATCAGGAGCCCATAACTAGATAGTCTTGGATATGGGTTTCTCCCACCTGTGCGCTGGAGATATATATTTTTGGTATTAGAGCTCCGTAATTCGTCTTTTCTGAGAGAGCAATTGCATCTATTTTCTCATAAGAGAATCTAATAGAAACTACAAAATCGTAACATATTTCTGAGTACGTGCTTTGAGAACAGAATAGACAGAAATTTAAGACATAAACCTATCTTTATATAAGACTGAATTCCGAAATGATTATATTCTTAATTTATAAATTATGCAGGCATTTTCCATTCTACGGCTCTCTCTTATTTTTCAAAGGGCTGTCTGATGATTACTCAATGCAAGTGTTATATATTTCAAAATTTTGCTACAATTCTTGATTTCTTGGTTTACTTTGGAACAAAATTAATTTTATTTTCGAAAAATATACAAATAACATAAAATACTGAATTTATTGGATTTCTATATAAAATATTATTTTTAATTCGTAGATTTTGTACGTTTTTTGATAGAATAATCGAAATTTTTTACTCATGTCCTTTTTTTTGTAATTGCATTTTTCAATGTCATTCTTAATGAGTTTTAAAGTTCCTAAATGGCATTAAACTTTACCAATCAACACTTTAAACTTTTACATAATGTTGAGAACTGTAAATAATACTTAGATATACGTATCTCTCAAACAAAAGGATTTATTGAGGTATTCCCTCAATATTTACGCTCGCTAATTTCTGAAGAATTCAGTGGAAATGAACTGATGGTTGTATTCTGCCTTTTATACCTACATATTCAATGTCCATAATGATTTGATTGCTTTAAATGCATTTTGCTAAGGTAGAATAATTAAATGAATGGTTTTAATTTCAATAAATAAGAGTTTTATTGTTTTTACTTTGTAGTGTAACACATGCTAGACAACTTGATGTAAAAATACTTTGACGTACTGTATTAACCTGTGTGAAATTAGTTTATACTAGGTAAATATTTTTAGCACAAAAAATTGAAAGCAGCATTAAATTCAGCTCCTTACTTTTCTGGTAGAATTCCAAGGCTTTCGCAAAGCTGTATTTTACTGAACCTATACAAATACAATTTGAATTAGTTTACAGTCCCAAAGTTGCAATTTATCCCGACATTCTGATGGAACTTCAGGGAAGTATATGTGTGGAACTTGTTGAAGTCTACAGAAACACAAGATGAAAGTCTTATATATGATGTTCTTTTAATATATTGTGTTCTATTAAAAAACTCTGAGTTAATTTACCCGTCACGATATATTCATTATTTTTAAGGAAGGGAAGTTCAGATTTGTGAGAACTTTTATTATTTGACTTCAGGTGTGAGTAGGAACAAAGTTTATCCCAATTAAATACCTTAGCATGTTTTCATTTATACACAAGATTTTGATCGTGAAGAGTCCAAACGTAGATGTCCTCTAATTCATCAGGTTGCTGTATTCATAAAGTCTCTCATTCGCTTCCAATGGGACATAGTATTATGAAATTTTCTCTATCGGGCACTATTTGACAGTTTTTCGCAAATGCTGAAATCTATTCTAAGCTTATTTTAGTTGACCGCATATCGACGCCACACACTGAAGCTTTAAAACTTACTTATATGGGGGGGGGGGGGTTCGCAACAGGATATTTTCTGATCCAGATACAAAGAGGTTAAAATATGCATAATAAGGTCTGTCTCGTATAAATGGGTGGTAAACTATCAAAATCATAAAGATAACTCATAGCACCTCTAACTGCTTAATTCGAACACATTTTCTTTCAATTTTCATTTGAAAGATTTGTCATTTTTTGTCAGATCATGCGGCACTTTACTGTAAATAAAATGAAATTACATATGCAATATTTTTTAGTATTTTTTGGATCTCAAATGTGACAGGTTGTTGTTTAATACTTTTGTGGATTTTGTTAACATGGAGTTCAGTTATTTTATAAGTAAAAGATGTTAATTAAAACTAAATATTTATGTTTTGTCTGTATTAAAAGATTTAGATGTTATGTCCCACTTATAAAGAATAATTACAATCTAACGCATCTAACACATATCTCAAAAGCATATTTCAGTATTTAATAGGTTGCAATTTTTAAATGTTAAAGAAAATTGCTGTTAAGGCAACTTAATGAAGGTGAAATATCAATCAGATGGACCTTTTGAGCGTCATTCTTATAAAAACGAATGCAAAACTTTTTGGTCTGGATTCAAAACATTTTCATATGTACTAGAGTAATCAAGGTATCTTTTGAAAGATATGATACCCACCAAAAAGACTTGGCAAACGTATTTACGTAACATTCCAAACAAACGGAAAAATCTTGCATTTTACTATGACGGAAATTACTAAACCAATATTCGCGATTATATATAGCGTGATAACATACGCGCCTTGGAACCACTGAAGTTATGAATAAAGCTACATAAAAATGAATGATCTAAAGAAGTGGGTTATAAAGTATTCTAAAATATCTAAAGCCGTGTCAGAAGCAGGTGGTTGAGAGCTGCAAGCTGTGACTCGAGGTAAGAAAAGTTGAACCAACGATCGTTCGACTCGCCGTTTAGAATTTTAAAATGTAGTTAAATTAAGAAATATTATTTCTGAAAACAATTCGCTGACACAAACTATGATAAATAATATAAAATACGGTTATAAAATAACATCACAGGGATTGAGGTACTATAAAACAATGAATTTACGGAGACATCAAATGCTGTTACGCACTTTACTGCTCGGTGATCAGTAAATCTGGCAGTTGATTTATGGAGGTTTACAAAAGATTTATGATATTTTTCTATTACCGGTATGCTATGAAAACTTTAAACTGTATATATTCTTGAGTTATAACCATAGAATATCAGTGAAAAAAGGATTCATTTTTACACAAAATTAACTTTCATTGAACCTCTTTACGATCAAAATTCTTTGCAAGATTTCCCTGGTTTATGCTAAGGAGTACAAGAAAAATATGAAACTGTCCAGTTTGTAAGGATATTTTATATGCTTTGTAGTTTTTCTTTGAAAGAAATTCAGTATCAGTCATTTGGTTCTTCAGTCATATGGAGAGCTTTAATACATTAGTAATAATTTGGGAATTTTTGATAAACTTTCAATAGTTTATCTGTCCGAAAAGTTTATGACAAACTGTCATTTATTGTGTTTTACAGTTGTTAGATATGTTTGCGTTTCATTATCACTATGCTAAACGAGTTCAAATGGTTCCAATACGAAAAAGCAAACACAAGCTTCAGAGATACGACAGACCAAAAAAAATTCGGGCAGAAAAATAAAATAGGAAGTTTACATGCTAAATATCCTTCAAATTGAACTTCATTTACACTCCCATGCAGTTCTTTAAGGCATAAGTCTAAAGCCTGAATGACTAGGCCGTATTTCTCTGTGTATGAATCTTAAATCTTGAAATATGAAACATGAGACAAACAAATCTGCATTTGGTACAAGTTTACCAAATGGCGATTGAATATTACACCTTATTTTGGAACAGTGCTTGCTTCATTGTTTTTAAGGTTACTGTAAACTGAGCCGTTAATTAACACTATGGAGCATTTCCTTATCAGAATTATTTTCACGCATTTATAGCATAACCAGGGTCAGTCAATTCTTATGAGTTACTCGATAAATATAATACATCGTGTTTTCTAGAATATTTATATTTTGTCAATGTTATTATAATTTTAGCGAAAATGTCACGGAGAATTACTCTTAATATTAAAGAACACTTATGTTTTTGAAAACAAAGAAGGATCGTACAGATTTGAAGTAAATTAAATGCCTAAGAGCTAATGGTATATCGTTAGACGTCAGTCTTCGGTGACGATTAATATAGCAACTCTATTCTTAAAACAATATGGTATAAATTTAAAACGAGAAGTTTGGATAATTCATCATATTTTTTTTTCCAACGCGACAGCTATTTTGTCCTGAGATCATCCGTTCATCCACACTTCGAACTTGTTGGCAAATTTATTATGGTAGCATACTATAAGTGAACCAACTCTATTACCTATGAGTAGACAACACACGAAAGTCCTTACCTTAGTTGGGAAGGGATATTAATGTCCATTGATGAATAAAAGCAGGTAATATAATGTATGAAATAAATTCAGAAGGAATTAAAGCCTTATAACTTTCCTTACAGATTTCTTATTTTAAGAGTGAAATGCAATTCATAATTTATTTAAATGAATGACAGTTATTTTCATAAATGTGACATATTTATATAGTTCATATTATTAATATGGATATTATTTAATTCATAGATTTTTCTTAGACATGAAACTCTTGGAAAACCTTTTTTTGTTCCAGTGACATGATATAAGACAACTGAACATCAAATACAATACATAACAAAATGAATTGACATCAGTATATCTGTGAATATAGGGCGTTCCGAGCCCCTTAGTAACGCTCTCAAATCGAAATACGGGGGAGAGTAGGGCATATGCATAGATGTGACGTGTCCATGTATTCTTTAAGATTACATAAGAGGCAAAGAGAGTCAGGAACAACGTTGATGCGATATAGGGGCTTACGAAGGCAACCATGCCCAGATATAAGACGGAACATTGCAAAAGATTTCTTTTTGGGCCTTTCAGGTACTTCAAGAATCTGTCTGAACCACGATTTACTCTCTTACAAAACTAATCAGTCAAGTTTTATTGATATTTGAGTGGACTCCTAGCATAATGTAATGCAAAATATTATAGAATGAAATTAATAGCTTACTTCTATTCAAATATATTAAATGGTTAAAAAGTTAAATGTAATGCTCATTTTAGACTACAGTGAAACCGAGTAGAGTCTTTCTAATCACATTAGCTATGTCTTATGAGAAATAGTTATCATCAACACTTGTTAACATGTAAAGCGTCTGTATTTATTTGAAACTAATTAGGGAACTTTTCAGTACACTTTATAATGACTAGGGGTCGTAAGGAAAAACTGAATTTTTGCAAAAATAGTCATTAGTAATCAAATTAGAAATAATTAAATATTCTTCAATTCTTCATTACGCAATTTACACAATTTAATTTGATAGAAAATTTCATTGTTGAGAATGTCCATCTGACCTTTCAACAATCATCAATTATATGTTCTCTTTCTTTCGACATAAAAAATGAAGCACACGATTACAATATCTTTGAAAGACTTTAACGCATCGCTCTTAAAGGTTACTCTTAAAGAATATTCAAATTAAAGTTAAGAACAAAAAGATTGACTTAACATTTTATGAGTGCAAATTCCATTTATTAATTCACTTTTAGATATTATTAAATCTTGAATTAATCTGTCTTTTCTCGCATAAATAGCATGACACATTTCTCCTTTAGTTCCTTAAAAATATATTTCTGAACTCCATAATACGAAAAAATGCCTTTCAAGCAATCAGTTTCAAATGCAATTAATGCAGCAATCAGAAATTCTTATCAACCGCAGAGATTACAAACCTAAAACTATCATAAGTGGCGAAATTTACATTCCTTTTGGATATGATCCTTTACAGCCATCATAAAAACGTGAGAGGAAGCTTAAACATCATGGGCTAAACTATTTTAATATTTGCTGTCAAGTTTAAATAATTTATTGAAACTAATGTTGTTCGTACAGCCACTGTAGTATTTAGGTTTTCCTTATTTAATACACTGAGAATTACTTCGGATTTAGAGAGCATAAATGGACTTTTTGCTCAAGCAGTTTTCGTATAAGACCGATCATAAAATACGTCTTACCGCTCAATCGGAATGTGATTCATGAAAGTAAATGTTTAGTATATTAAGTAATCTCCATCATTATATTTCTGAGGTCTTTCAATAGTTTTAATTCATATCATAAAAAGGCACTGATAAATGCCAAAAACGGATCATGCAAGCCGCCCAGATGTGGAGAGACAGGGGATAAAGCCAGGGCCCTTAACGGGAAAAAAGGCTTTAACTAGAAATTAATAACAATGACTAATATTAATCATATGTTTAATATTTAATTAATTTATGTCATGATCCGTTAGAATTAATTCGAGTGACTCTGTTATGAAACACTTTGAATAATGAATCCGTAAAAGGCAGAGATTAACAGAGATTAAGTTTAACATTATTATATTAAACTTAAACCCAATAGACTCTTTCTTATTAGTATATATGGTTATATCAAATTATTGTTTATATATATATATATATATATATATATATATATATGTATGTATGTATATGTGTATATATATATGTATATATATATATATATATATATATATATATATATATATATATATATATATATATATATATATATTATATATATATATATATATATATATATATATATATATTATATATATATATATATATATATATATATATATATATTATATATATATATATATATATATATATATATATATATATATATATATATATATATATATATATATAGAGAGAGAGAGAGAGAGAGAGATAAATATAATGTATGTAGTATGTATGTAGTAAATACTTACTTACGTACGCGGAAATCCCCTGTGATGTTATATAGAGTAAAGTATTCGGACAAATACTTGTTATTTATACAGAAAATTAAGTTAAAATTACCACGCACTATGTAGAAATAGCGGAAAATTGAACTAGATATTTCTGCTTTTATATCTTAGAGCTCGTGACAAATATTCAAACTATCTATAGAATATTTCAAAGGAGTGTGCAAGACATTCGATTTTATGGGAGCCATATTTATTTTGACTTGAATCTGAACAGATGTATCCTGCCATAATATATTCTATTTCAGCTACGAAAGCGAATAACGTATTCTATTTGAAACTTCCTCTAACATTTCATACTTCCCATACATGCATATGAAATGAAATGATATGAAATAACTGTATTAAACAGAAATTGAATGCAAAGTGCTAGAGCTGAATATAAAATGCAATGCAATTTGTTAATCTTCTTCTCTTGCTTATATTTAAACATGTAAAATTTGTTTATGACACTTTTATTACTAATTTAGGTCTATTCATTTTAAAAAAAAAGATTTTCTATGACTCAAATTGTTTCAAATTTATCATGCGTAAGTAACTTTGAAGGCTGATTCTAATATGTTCGCATAATACAGGTAATATATTTATGAAAAAGGGAAAAATTAAATTAAATTAAATTAATTCAAATTGATAAGAGCCTGATATATATTAGCACTACTAGCATTTTAGGCCACAATTTAGAGGAAAAATTATGTAGTCCTAAAAATGTAAATTATTTGAAATGTACACTGTAAATTTCTGTGAAAAATTACCACGTCAACATCGAAGAATCTGGAAAATTTGTTTTGAAAGTGCAACCGTAGTTCCTGCTCATGTTTTTGTGTTGGCCACATAAGATTTTATTGAAGTATGATTTATATTAAATTTTATTTTGTTTAACAATTCTCTCATTTTTTCCAAAATTAAAAAAAAATAAATAAAGTGGTAAGCGAGACTAAAAACTCTCCTTCCATAGCAGCATATGGCATTTTTTAAACGTTGTCATAGACACAAAGAACTATCAAAAGTTTCAGTAAATATGATGATCATCCCTGAGGAAAGTTGTTGAAATTGAAACAATCCAAGCATTAACTAACACTAGAAAGACGGGAATTTTTTTCTCACTAAAAAGACTGAACGCCGTCATTTTGACGGTTAAAAATAAAGTCAGGAATATAAAATATTTAATGTTTATTTAAAAAAACATTGTTAGATACTTTAAATTTTGATCTATTTAATACCAATATATAATAAATTAGTATATACTTAGGTATATTTTTATGTAGGTATGCCGAGCTGACAACCTGGTATGGTTTATCCGTAAAAATATATGCAGGGTTTGTGCGGTCCTTATTTTTCAACACCAATACTTCCGAACAGCCAATATTTCTGTTATTTGCAAAAGGGGGAAGAAACGAAAAATAACCAACATTTTTCGGGTATTATTTTAAAGATTTCTGACTGTTTTCTATATTGCCGTCCAATTGACGGTTTTCAGTCTCAGTAGGTATGCATTTTCTCCCCCTCTTTACTGTCGAATATAATTTTGCAAATGTGTATGCATATTTAGCGTAAAATTAGAAAAAGTCATAAAATTTCAGAAGCTTGAGGACATAAATACAGACATAGCGCTCAACAGCATGTCCGAAACTGTCAAAATGATGGCAGCCGTCTTTCTAGTTCTAAAGTGTATTCAGCAGTCAAAGAGAAAGAGAAAACAACATGTCAATGAATTTGGTGGTTTTATCTTGAAATTCTTAATTTTTTTTTTCATCTCCAGTTAAGTAATTTAAATATGCATTAAAATTCAAAAGAATATTATTAGTAGATTTTTCTAGAAAATTTTCATATGGGAAATGTTAATTTAATTTTAACAACTTATTTGTTAATTTTTTCGTTTTTGTGTGGTGCAAACTGTAATTTAAGGTTGGAAATTTTAAAAACTTGCTTAGAGATTTCTTCTACTGTGTATATATATGAAGCAGATATTCATTAATTTACGTCAACTATTATTTCCCTATAGTACAAGCAATAACAAATATAGCTAGAACGTTATAGCTAGAAACGAGTATATGTCGGATGTGGGTGAAAATATACATTCTCAGATTTTTTATACCACAACAAAATTCTAGTTCAGTAGAACTCCCGAAGGAAACCAGGATTTTATAGATGATTCGGAAATTCCTATTATTAAGATATGGGTAATGATTTAGGAAAACAAATGATGAACAAGTACTGTTATAATTATTTTTATACAGTGCTGAAGTAAATAGTCAGTTTTTGGAACAAATCGCTAGTGTTAATAAGGGAATATTTCCTTTTAAACCTAAACTCAACACAAGCATAAAACCTTGCTAATTTTGCTTGTGATATTGACTGTTATCTGCCTTTGTCTAACCTTGTCATTCCTTATTATCTTAAGATATCCTATTCCCCCTGTTTTCAAAAACTTAAATAACGAAAATATCTGTCCTATTTTTTTAGGAAATTCAGCACCAAAATAGGAAACTGGGCAAAATATAGTCCAATACTAAGCAAACTTTTTACAAAATTGAAGTCTTTTGGTCTAAATTTAGCAAATTTTTACATAAACGAATCTAGCTTTACAAAAATAAATTTATGCATATGGCAATTTCTTTTCATCATATGAACGTGTTGGGAACGGTTATAGTTTATTATTGTTCTTCATATTTCCTTTTAAAAA
Source organism: Dolomedes plantarius (assembly GCA_907164885.2). Taxonomy (NCBI): domain Eukaryota; kingdom Metazoa; phylum Arthropoda; class Arachnida; order Araneae; family Dolomedidae; genus Dolomedes; species Dolomedes plantarius. The sequence goes on from OU015500.1 coordinate 104,804,434, forward strand.
ATCGTCCCTTAACCGTTTCTTTAAATTAAGGGTAACTTTATATTTAATTTTAAAAAATCGTTCCTTAACCGTCTTCTTTAAATTAACGGTGATTGCATATCAAGATAAAAAAAAAACGATATATTATTTTTTCGTTGGAATAAAACAGTAAAAAAATTTGGTCAACAAACGTAATGCCCTAGTGAGTGCAATGAATTAAAAAATAATGATATCTTGAAATCTCAAAAATTTCAGGTCATTATATGCAATTACATGTAAAATATCACTAATTTCTCATTAGATTTCTTTAAAAGGTCAGGTACCTTTTAAAGACCAAGAGACTCGACAAACATATTTTATATTCAGTCACCAGTAGTTTCTAAAATAATTTATTAAGAAATATGCAAATTTTACTGTGAGTTAAACACTATTTCTTCTTTATAGTTATTGCACTCAATTGTTTCTAGCTAAGAGAAATTTCTTGATTTTTAAAAATTTTAACCATTGTTTTTTTCATTGTTATGTGAATGCGCGCATGATATCACCAGAACAATTGGCTAGAATACTATGAAATTTTATACACGTTCAATATAAACATGTATCATTAAAATGACGAACAATTATGTTATTCCAACCATAAAAATTTGAATTACAATAAAATTTATAAAAAAAAATTCTGAAATTTAGAAAAAAAAATTTTAATTTTCTCTACGAAGAACTAAGAATTTTGATTTCAACGTTCGTCATTTTAAAGATATATTAAGCAACTCAATTTTAAAATTAAAAAAATATGTATATTCATTAATATACGGACGCAAGTCTGCATGCAATGACATAAAATTGAAAAAAAACAATGGTACAAATATTAAAAAATTATAAATTTATCCCCAAGCTATAAAAAATTAAGATACATATTTATAAAGAATAAAGTGTGTTTAACTTGCAGTAAAATTTGCATATTTCTTAATAAATTATTTTAGAAACTACTGTTGATTGAAAACGGAATGTTTGTCGAGTCTCTTGGTCTTTAAAAGGTACCTGACCCCTTAAATACAGATATAAATTTACAAATATTATTCCTAGAGCCTAATCTGTAGTTTCTTACATTCTTAATATTATGAACAACATACCTGAAAAATTTCATACACATAGCACGATTATATTTTGAATCATCGTAATAGTCGTACACAAGTTCTTCAGTAATCCCAATTAGTTTTCACTTGTATCAAAATTTCACTTATTTCGAAATTTCACTTGTATCGACAGCCGCTGCTCTTCTTTAAATCAATCAAAATTAATTTCTGTGGTTCGTACAGAAAGAAATAAAAGCAGATTCAGAAAGAGGAATAAATAAATTCAAAATTTCGTCAGAGTCGACGTTTTAAATGTTGTCGGATATCTGAAACATTACAGGAAGCAAGACAATATTTTACTAATAGAAATCTTCAAAGAACATAAAGAAAGGGTTATTTTAAACCATTTTAGTTCAAGGCTAAAGTTTTTGACTTAAATTTTCAACTGAGATAAATTATTGCAGAAGTGAGTGGAAGATAAATAAGTCTACAGTAATGAATATTTTTAACCCTGGCGCCATAGTGAGATAACGAAATTCTATAGTACTCGGAGTATTTTATGATACAAAGAGCAATCCTGTAACATAAAGTAACCAAGCAAACAGTTTTCCCAAGTCATTAGTATAATTTTCCGTCGCTTATCAAAATAAATATTTTCAAGCTTTCAAAATATTCAAATTGGTAGACAATATTCTGTATATAATATCTCTAGGTACTTAACATATTCATGGTGAATTTTAATTTCTTGACTCTTGCTTGAAATAGTAAATAAATAAATATTTAAACCATGTAATGACATTTTGAGTGGATTATTATGGATGCAGTTTGCCCTAAAGCAGTTGACTGATTTAGGCGATCAAAAGTTATATAAAAATTTAATTTGTTATAAATATTTTACAGTTAGGATGTTTAAAATTTTTTGTAAACAATATTGTGACATGGAACTCGACTTTGTAAATATTTTCATTAATATGCTGTTTTGTCTCTAAAAAATATATTTTCTAATCTCATAGTCTCGATACAGCATTAATTCGGTTCCATGCACATTTAAGTATATCTGTTTTATTATGTAAGTCCTAAAATGTATGTGTGCTTAAAATCCTGGTCACGGCACCATATATTAAGTGAAGTTAGAGCATGTAATAATTAGATTTTCGTATAGTGGCTTTTTTGTACAAAATTATTAATTTGAGAAAAACATTCTGTAAAAAATCAAATTTTTAAAAAAATTTGTAAAAAATATTGTCAAATTTTGTAAAAAAAAGCCACTATACGAAATTCTAATTATTACATGCTCTAACTTCACTTAATAAGTATGCTTCAAAATTTGGACATAACCATAAATTTTAAATAAATTCGGAAATTTAAGCTATGTATTTTCTAGTGAATTAAGTGAAAATTCCAATGATTCCCGGCAGCGGGTTCTATTAATCTGTATGTTCAAACTTTTGAAAAAAATTAAATAATGTAACCAACGAATATTATTCTATTTTTGGAGATATCTTTTGATATTTTAGCAACAAAAAAGGATGAAAAATTGGCAGAATTTTTAGCGAGCGAATTGTAAACATTTTTAACTACAGTATTTTTTATGAATACATTAAGACGAGGTCATTTCACTCCGAAATACAAAAATAAACCTGCACCTGTTCAGATTTTGAAACAAAGTTATATATGTATTTATTTCGTACATTAAGTCTTGTTTTATACTTGCACTAAAAAACATAACTTAAAACAGAAAAAAACGAAAAAACATTTTAAGCCAAATGCTATGCCAGATTTTTATTCGGAAATAGCAAAATTCCGCCAGAGATATCAGACCTAGCTTTTTTCTGAATACACCTACAATATTCCAATGTACATATACTAAGAACCTATATATTTTAGGAGTATATACGACGTTGCCGATTTTATGAGAACTAGCTTTATTTGTGCTCAAATCCCAATTGTGAAAATATGTATCCGACGCAAAATGTATTCAGTATCTGCAACGCATGCAAGTAATGTATTCTGTTTGAAAACTTCAAAGCTTCAAGAGTATTACAGCGTGTGTGAACTCTCGCAGAATTAGAAACGAAATCGAAAGCGTGAGTTAGAAATAGAAATTTTATATAACTTCCATTTTTTACTGCCACTTTCAAGATATATCAGTTCTCTCCATATAACTACATTTTCTAGAACTGCTCACAGCTCCATTTTGTGGAAAATTTAATATAGAATTAAGGCCTAAGTAAATATAGTACGGTATTTTATACTTTTCTGAGACCACTCTGACATTCTGGCCGTCATTGTATACACATCCACAGATTTTGCGAAATATTGGTTTTTCCCAAAAGTTCGTTCCGTTTCTAGCAAGATGGGTCTAGTAGCGGTTGGCAGCGCTTAACGTCATTCGACACAATTTTGTTAGATTGTGTTGTGACAGATGTAATGAAATAAAAAAATTATCAAAATTAAAGACTTTTTTGAGTTGATATTTTAATATTGGAGATGGAAGGAAATAAGCAACATTTTGGGCATATATTTCAATATTATTTCTACAAAGGTAAAAACGAAACTTAAATTTAAAAAAATAAAACTAATTGTGCAGTTAACTTTTGGGAAGAACTATGAAGTTGTTTGAAACATGTTAGAATGAAGTGGAACAAAACAGTGAACATGCTGTTCAATAAAGAAAATCAAAAGTGCCTTTTATTTTTTATTTTAAAAAACTGAACTAACTTTTCTGTATTCTAATAGTTTATTAATTTTTTCCTGTCGGGTTAATCACTGTTTTCAGTTAATTTCCCCTTTTTATTTCGTGATTAAACAGATTCTTGAGTAGGATAAATTGCTTGTGAACTTCGAATTACGAAATATTTGTAAGTGTCCCAGTAAATTTTATCCCCTAGAGGATTACATTTATCCATTAGTGTTTTAAGATTAATGACAATATATGCATTATCTTAAGGGCATTTTGTAGACTTCATAACGGAAATGAGTTGATATTCTGGCACTGCAGTGGATAATGTTACTTCATTATATATCCGTGCTCTTCAAACCATTGTCATATTGTGATCTATATCTCTTGGAATATTTTAGTCAAAGTATTTAGATTTTGAGCGCCAATTTTTTTTTCATGTTATGTTACTGGAGCAAGAAAGATTGAAAAAGACGATATTCCAAAATCACCCTGCATTCAATATTAACCATTTCCTTACGGGATGGGATAGCATGTATCTCAAGAATACAGGCCCAAGATTGAATAAATAAATAAATAAATATATATATATATATATATATATATATATATATATATATATATATATATATATACAGAACATTCTGAGGGTATAAATAAACAAATTAATAAAATAAATAATAATAAAATAGTAATTAATAATAAATAAATAAATAATTTTTTTTCATTTTTCTCAGGTATAAAAGATTTCTTTCTATATCTTGTTTTATATTTTTGAAATTGACGTTCCAAATCAGAACGTTCTTTCTGCCGAGCCCTGTATATATGTATATGCACACACACACACACACATATATATATATATATATATATATATATATATATATATATATATATAAACCCCTTAATGGCCGTTCTAAAGAGGGAAACGGAAAAATGGGCCCCGTAAGCTAAAGGATAAATAAAATATTACGAGGTTTAAAAATGAACTACAAATTATGACTTTAAAAGAGATGTCATGTACTTTTATAAAACTTATAGGCATATTCAGTTTTATTTCTGGTGCATTCCTTAATATATTATATGCTTTGTTTGAAGAACTTGAATGTTAATTTTGCTCCCTTTTGTGATTAAGGGTCAATCTGTTAAAAGGTTAATCGGGCGTTCAGAGAATCTATTTTGAATGAATTATCTGCACTGGATAAGTTTTAAAAAAAAGATAGTATTTTAAATTTAAGTTTCTGTCAGTCAAATCATATTCATCTTAAGGTAAACTCCCATAAGCTCGTATTAAATGTTGGAACATCAGCAACTGATGTAGAAAAATAAATGTTACCGAATAATTTGAATTCCGGTTTCTTCCGATACAATTCTTCTTAAATACATCTGTAAAAAATAATCATAGTTATTTATATGAATAAACCTAATTAGGATTGATACCACTCAGAATTACGGAACTTTCGAGTGGAAACTGCCTTTTAAATTGTATTAAAATATTTCTTCATTTATCCACGTACTTAAGTGTTATGATTATTTCTAATTAAAAAAATTACCCTTAAAAAAGTGCATTCAAATCATGTTAATATACATTTAGAAGGTAACAAAGAAGATCCAAGTGTCAACAGAATATTTAAAGATTATTTTTAAAATATTCATTGAAAGATAATTTTTAAAATATATTTTGGATGAAGAATAAGACTCCTTTATTAAGTATTAGCAGAATTGTAAAAAATAATCATTAAAACATATATCATTATAACATATAATCATTATAACATATAAAGGTGGATATTTCGAAGGTTAAAAACATCTATTCGGTGGTCACTCAGAATACATTTTAAATTGGAGCTGAGAAAAATGTCCCCTGTTCGAGGATATAAAATAAATGCAATTTGGTTTCGGAGTGGGTCAATTGTATTTATAGTAGTTAACTAATAGTCAGAAAAGTTGCAATGTAAATATCGAATTTTTTTTCTTACTCAATCTAGCTTTTAATAGTAGAGTTAAATAAGTTAAATAACTGAACGTAATATTGCGACTCAAAATTCAGAAACTCAAAATAACTAAAAATTCAGAAAACAAGTTAAAATTAATTTTTAACAAGAAAAATAAAACATAGTTCATTTGTACTCGATAGTTTAGACTACACGAAACGCTTAGAATAAATTTAATTCGATAGCTATTAACAGAGACTTCACGTGGTTGTAGAATTCATCAACTAACACTCGATAAATTCCGAAGCATCGAAAAACTGCCTAAAATTGACTTTGACCTGCGATTTATGCTAAAGAAATAAGAAAACATCCATATTAATCAACAAGCTAGAGAACTGCCTGTGTCTACAAAAATATCTGCTACATAAGCAAATTTACTTAAAATATACATCAGAAAATTTTCGAAGGCATTTTAGGATCTCTTCTTAAATCCCTTGGGAGGTATTTTTAATGAAAGATGAAAGGAAAGACTTCATTTTAAGAAACTCTAAAAACATATTTTTGTAGCAATCTTTTAATCTCAGCTTTCGGATTTTATGATACTGTCTTTTTTTATGCAAGGTAGATAAACAATTTATATATAATTCGACAGACAAAGAACTGAAGCTCCTAAAAATCAGTTTTAGTAACAAAATAATAGGTGGTTTAAGTGCATCTTATATATTTTTAAAATATGTTACACGTTTTGATATCTTAACACAATAGATATCTTTAGGATGGATTACAGTGGTTGCCAATCTACCCCATTTAAAACAAAATCCTTTGTTAAAGGGGATATTCTTGAACATTCTGAACATTTGAGTTCATTAAAAAAAAAATTCTATGCATGATATTTACACATTTGGGAAGAAAGTTCTTTACTATGACAAATTTCCAAGCCCTGTGTTCCAATTACATGTATAATTCTAAATTTAAATCAAAAGATGAATTTCTATAAGGAGTATTTCTGAAAGAGTGAATTGAAAGTTTTGGTTTTATATATTACTCGTGTATTCATTCGGACTAAACATAAGTTAACAGAAACATGGAGTTAATAGTATGGTCCATGAAATGCTATGGTAGTTTTGCCCAAAATTTATGACCTGACTATGACTATATAATTTGGATAATAAGTATAGAAGAGTTTTTAGTATGGTATTCATACAATTGATTGCAATTGAAGTTTTCTATTGAAGCTTCTATGTTGCTTTTTCTATTGTAGTTTATGATTACGATTTTATTTTCTAATGTTTATATTTTAGATTTAAAATTCCTAAAAGTTAATTACAGGCATAGTATCAGTATCTTTCGAAAGCATTTGTCTGTTAAAACCTTTGTTAACCGATTGACATACTTGAAGAATTGTCCATCACAAAAGTTTAGGCTTTCATGGCTCTGGAAAATATTTATCTGAAAATATGAATGATTCACTGCAGGTATTTGCACTTCCAATACCTTCGAACATGTCTTGAATATTCAAACGACCCGTGGAATGTTTTCAAAGAGTGTGTGAGATATTCGATTTTACGATAGCCACATATATGTACCTTCCGATTTGAATCTGGGCATAAGATCCCATTATGTATTCTATTCTAGATAGACGAGAGTCAATAATATATTCCATTTGAAATTCTGGACGTGTAGTGTTGCAAAACTGTATTCATTTTATCTGCATATAGACATTCTATCTTTGTATAGAATAGAGGAAACAACAAAAAAGCTCTAGTATATTGTAGAATGTGCGTGCGTGCATGTGGACTGTATAGTATGGAAATCGGTAAAAGTCATATACTTATTAAAATGCTCTTTCATAAAAGAGTATTCAACATCAAATCAAGTGATATAAATACATTGGTTTTGCTCAAATGTAATGTTGTGGGATTATCAATAAATGCCTATTACCATTAATAGTTTTTGATTATAAGGAAGGACATCTAAGTGACTTAAGGTGCATAGTATGATATTATTAATGATTTTGAATAAAAATGTTAATTATTCTAACTATTTTTTTAAAAATGTCGCCCGGTGGCGAAGTCGTTATAAGCGCAAAGCTGCCACGCCACTGGTCCAGGGTTCGACCCTGCGACTGGGCAAACGTCGATTCATGCCTTTCATCCCTTGAGTGGGTGAGATAAAATGAGGACCAACCATGCTTGGGAACCAAACTTTGTGGGTCCCACGGCAGTTTGACCACCTGAATGAGACATATGATGTATGGCACCCCAAGCCCACGGTCATGAAAGCGGAGATGGGCACCGCAGGCCTTGGTCCACATTCGGACTGTTGTGTCATGAGTTAGTTATTTTTTTAAAATTCCATAAAGATATACATAATGTTTCAGACGACGTTGAATATGAAGGCCTTATTTGAATAGTGGTGAACTCCATTGTTGTTCATTTTGAGATACAGAGCCTTAAAGTCTAAGGAGTGCTGAGAAATGACTGCCGAAGTCTGATTTGCAATGTCTGATTTGTCTGATTGTAATTGGCAGCAAAAATAAGTTGGAGGTGTACCAGTTTGAAAATAAGATAGAAATGACTTGTATGAACATGAAAGTGAGGCTAACTCCATTTTTTTTTTAAAAAGGGGAGTTGAACTACTATTTAAATAAGGCTTTCATGTTCGAAGGAATTTACCTAACATGGGTCTGTAAAGTTGCTATGCGGCATTAGTTCTTCAATAGTAAAATATTTGCTAATTCTTAATAAATATATCTTCTATAATTTCGCAGGAATTTTAGTCATTTTGGTAGTATTAATCAGCTCTTCACTAGTAAAATATAATTATTTTCTGCTTACAACTTACCCATTCCTACAACAAAAAGTGACTTGGTGTCCTGCATATTAAGACGGATGCCCTGGAAATTTGAAAATTGTTTGCCTAATATTTTCGATCGTTAGAGAGCGCTGTCATCCATATAACACTAAAACTCTGAGTCCCCTTCCTGTTGAATATAGAAAAACATGTGCATTGTGCATACATGTGCATGGAATTTAGGCTGCTATGTACTAAGAAAAAAATTGTGTTTCCCTTTTCCTCTTCTTGCAGACTCTTGTGGTGGGAGGAGTCCAATTGACAGTTCGAGATTTCCAGCCCCCTTCGGATTGACATTTTGAGGGATTGTAATGGTTCTCTCTATATAGGGAAGTTAAGCGCTGCCCCCAATTTTTTTATTTAAAATATATTTTTGTCAACTATTTACAGGTACATAAATGCTGATAATCAAATAAAATTGGTATTGTCAGATAACCTGAACTTTTCTGCAAAGCGATACAGGATTCCTTTTAAAAATTTCGTCCACCGAAGAAATTTATGAGCGTTTAAAACACACTATACCGTATTTTTCACCGAATAATTTACATTTTTAAATATTAATTGCATTTAAAAAAAAAACGAAAAATGTACACAAATGTGAAATTTCTTTCTCCATGACGGAGTACAATTTATAAAAAAAAATCTTTGAATTCATGTCGGCAATCCGTGGACAAATTTTCTCCATAGGTTAACATTGAGGTGAGCGAATCCAATGGGGTTAGTACATAGCAGCCTTAACGACACATATTTGTTTAAATAAATTTCCCCAAAGTAGAAAAAAATAGAATAAAACAAGTCTCCCTATGATCGAAACAGGAGTTTTCGAATTCTTAGAATTTTTAAGGCTGCAATTATGATTAGTTGCCACTTGACATTACGTTTCCCCTAATTCTTGGTAAATATCTAGTGAAAAGTTTTTATTGTTATTCATCGATATAAAACGAACATAAAATTCAAAATTTCCCAGTATGATGAGATATAATCCCCATAAAGTAACAACAACACGAATGATAATAAATCGAAACAACATACATTTTTAATCTTTTCTTATCCATTAAGTTTTGGAAAAAGGACTTGTTAATTTAAAATTTCATTGCTGATATCAGTGGGCGCAAAAGTTAAATCTTATTTACGGATAAAAATCAGATTCATTTTCAGAAAAATGGAGCTATCTTTCAATGTAGCTCAATACCGACGGAAGGGATAGAAGAATGTTTGATTTTTCTTTGAAAAATTGCACATCAATCTCTATTGTAATTAATTATAAGTTCTCTTTTGCCGAGCAAAAACATGCTATTTCTCAATAGAATGGGGCATAATTATACCAGATTCTTTATCTTTTCAGATTCAGAGGGGAAAAAATTGAGATAAATAAAAGAAAAAAAGAAAAGAAATCAGGTACCTCTTCTAACGAAACTACCACGGGTTTTTAAAGTAGGATTAATTTTCATAGCTTTCAATAAAATTACAATAAAAGACTTTTTTTACAATAAAATTCCTACATACGAAGAGAAGTATGAGTGATAATCAGAATAGGTCGATGGTAAGAAAAAAGTCTTAAATAAGACATATGTAATAATAATTAAATATGTCTACTCTGCCACACTTGATTTATAACTCGCGACAATGGTTTTAGCGTCATAAATTTTGCTTTCCGGAGGACCGTTATGGAGTTACGTAATCCTATGTTGAAATAGGATAAACAATTTCACTGTTTAGAGGTCGCGCTGCTTTGAAACATCAAGAAATGGAAGCCATAAAAAATACTAAACAAAAATAACCCCTCCGGTCTAACCTTATTCTTGAACAGAAGAGGAAAAACGTTTCATAAGTTGTAAAGGGGTAAATGTTGATGTATTGTCAACAGTTACTACTGCATGATTAAACAAAACAAAGGTCCCATGCTTCAGAAGAAATTTACCAAGTTATCCTTGTAGGTGTACATAGTGTTTTAGAAAAAAAAAAAAAAAGATGAAGTAAATCATGAGTAAACCGCGACAGACAAACTGCATTTAATGTAATACATTTGCTAGTGCTATATGTTCTTATATAATATAATGTACCTGGTTGGCGTTAGAGGTTGTTTCCATCTGCGTTTTATCATACTACAGCACAGAAACTTATCGAAACGTCGTTGTTGAATCCAGAATAATTATATACTTTATTCTGTGCTTTGAATAGTTTGACATTTTAAAAAGCATTTATTTCAACACACAATGAGACGAGGAACTCTTAAAATAACTGGCATAATTTCCGGCTGAATGGACAAAAAAAATACGCTGATGAGAAGGCAGAAAAACCATTATTTAAATGGGAAAAGTTATATAGATTATTGTCATTAAACTTTAAGCCGTATGGAGATAGCTTCCTGTTAGGTTTATAAGAGGGTGGCTTTTTATGATTTGATCTTTAAAGAAGATATTTTAGTAAAAATGCTATGCGCTCGTGCACGCACACATATATATTCGGAGTTTTCAAATAATTAATCCAGATTCTCTCAGCTTCTTAATAATTTATGATATGAAATGGTAAATTTGCGAGAAAATTGTTCTGTTACAACTTATTTTCAGACATTTTGTTCAATAATTCAGTCAAAAGTTATGTACGAAAAGATATCTTTCAAGTTTAACATCCAAATACAGTAATGCAGGGTTTGATTTCTCCTTTACCATTTATAAACTGTTAAAACAACCTTTTCATCCATATCCTTTCAATATTTCAATTACTTGAGTTCCTCTAGTTAAACCTTATAGCATCGTTTAATATGTTAATTTTGAAACAGTTACGCAAGTAATTTTTCTTCTAAGGTTTCATTTACATTTCTCGCTATAGCGGTTATTTACGTCAGATTGCTTCTTTGAAATTTAAAACAAAGGAAGGGGTTAATTTACACAAATACGAGGTATTCTTAAATTTTTTGAAAAGTGATCATTATGAATGTTAAAGTTATAATCGAATATTCCTTAATTTAGAATATTTTGGGAGGGAAAGGTATTCATAGATTTTAAAAGGCGTTTATTGTTTTCCCTTACAAGTATAGGCCTGCATTTTAATTTATGTTTTTCAGGAGATATTTTTTGTAGAAAAGAAAAATTCCAGTGGTTCGATTTTTTCGGTAAAGAAATACGGATTGAAAATGAATGCAAAGAACTTAAGCTATCTATCAAAATATTAAGCTATTTACCCCAAACTTCACTCGAAAAAAGCTAATTTAAATTGATTCCTAAGAACCAAATATTTTTATTTCTGCTTCAATTTAAATTTTTTCAGGATTAATTCTTTATGTACGGTTGTGATTTTTATGTTATTTTAACTTTTTAATTATATGTAAAACGTTTTTCATGAACGCTGTTCATTTCTGAAGTGCAAATGCATTTGTAAGCCGCAGCTGCAACAAACTGCATCCGATTGTGATATAATGTAAATTGCATGTATTTTTTAACTACCCTCCTTGCAGTTTTATCAAGCTCTTATTCGGCTGTCATGGATCGGTTTTCTTTAAGCATAATGGGTCGTTTTTGAACGAAGAGTCGATTAATTGCTAAAATATCATAGACAGGGCAGAAATAAGTCTGTTAAATCTGAAGACCGTAAAGCCATTACATGCGATAATGCTTAATCTAGGACTTATATGGTTGATTTACAGTACAATGTTTTTGATAAATGTAGTTATTTGTTTGAAGAGGGCAAAACAGGTCAGAACCTTCAGTTTCATAATGATTCAAAGCGGCTATAGTTTAGCACGTGTGTTATAAAAGAGGATTGTTGCAACCCAAACCAACCTACCAACCAACATAGCGAAAGGGTTACAAGCAATCGAACCCATCAAGGGACTTAAACCTGCAGATGCTGGTGGTGATAAGGTAATCGCGCCACTTGATTCAAGGGTCTCTTCCACAGGAAATAGTAAAATGTGTCTGGCCATGCCAGATCACTCTACTGCTATGCTTTAAAAATTAAAATGAAAGCAACCAGAAGTTAATATTTACTACTATTTCATCATCTGTTCAATATTCATATATAAGAGCATTAGAAATTAATTCGGCACTGGAATAGCTTAACAAGTCAATTTACGCAATGATTAAATCGTAACTTATTTCTTATTTTCAGATATTTTTTATAACTTGACTGCATCCGCAACGCATGTACTTTCCTTTCAGGGTTCAGAGGAATTAAATAAGATGAAAATGCATTTCCTTCTTTTGAAGTTTTAACGTACTTTTCTAAGTGTTTTTCCCCCCTCTCAGTAACTGAATGATCACGTTTAACCGAGTTGACTGATGTTCCCTATATTTTTTCTTTCTCTCCAATGCAATTAGGAAATTTGTCGACAGAGTTTGAAATTTTACGTTTTATGGCAGGAACATTTTTGGAAATAAAAATACATTCATTGTGAAAAAAATATTTCAATTTCATAGTAGCATTTTTTAAATTAATTTTTCGGCTCATATTTAATCTGACTCTATGAGTCTCAAAGCATTATTTGTTACTGATAAGCCTTTTTATATGGAATCTATGCATGGAAACAACTCAATAAATAGTTACATTGCAAATGCATCACCTGGAGAGGAGACAATAGCAGTATGTTTATTTCCAATGGGTATTACATGTGTTTTTCCAAATTGAACTTGTTCAGGAAGTAGGCATATAACTAAAGCTAAAACTGATGCGCTGCTGAAAGTTTCTTTAAGGCGATAATGGACCATGAAAAACTTTTTTTTTATTTATTAACCAATTGCTATGAAATTTTGTATAAATATACAGTGTTGTTTAGTGATGGAAATTTAAAATTAAAAAAAAATCAGAATGCAATTAATTAAGATATTTATTAAAATCAGTTTGTTAATTACTGAATTTAAAAATGATCCATGCGCATTAATTACTGTCTCAGATATGTAATTTTCTCTCTTAAGCTAGCTTTATATAGTTATAATAAAAGTTAGTATCAATATTTGATTTACAATCATATTTATAAAAACTAGAAAAGAAATCGATAAAAATAGGTCATTTTATGCAAAATTGTATCCAAAAAAATTTTTTATTGTAAAAATTTTAAGTTATTTTAAAATAGTATAATGAATTGATTACTAAATTTTATTCTAACGTATATAAATAATCATTTTATGAAATTTTATGAAAATTCAAGAAAAATTATGACGCATGGAACATTTTGAACTTACCGAAACGACATGAAAACTTGTTTTGAGAAAATGACATTTAAATATTTAATTTGACTAACATTTCCATTGTTTACGTTTGGAAAAAATACTTATAACTCGGTTAATAATGATCGGATCAACATACTTTTTTTAATTTAAAGCTGATGAGTTACAGAATCATTTTCTGAAAGAAAAAAAATCGTTTTGGGGACATATTTTTGTCAATCTGACGGTCCATTGTCACCTTAAAGCTTATTCAGTCACTCTATACTATTTTAAAAGGGAAACGCTTTTTTGGCGTCACATTGTGCCTCATATGCTTGGTTTATGGAAACAGTCAAAAGGTAGTTTGAATGCAACGATTTCGTATGGAAGGATAGAAATAGATAAACATAATATCTTACCGATATTTTAAGATCTCTAGAAGCCAGTGAGTTATACAAAGTACCCATAAATTTACTAGTACTGAAATTCTAAATTTGTTGCATGAGGAGTTTTATTCAAGTATGACATACTATGATCTTATTTATGATCTTTTCTTTAGACTAAAATATATGGGTGGGATCAAAACCGTTTCTATCCGACTACATGGAGAAAATACTGATGAGAAGATCTTACGTTCGATGCATGTGTACTTATGAACGTCAGATAAGTTGCGGAGTTCATTTTCGCAAGCCTATAATATAACTTTGTTTTAAGAAATACAGATAACAGATGCACCGATGTTTATAAATAAAAAGTTATATTTTTTAAACTGAGTAACTAAACATTATTTCGAAACGGACCTACTTTAATTTGAATATTGTCATATAAATGTTTAAGTCACTTGACTTTACAAGTATATATTCAGCTTATGAATAGCACAGTTCAATTAATGTACGATTTTTTTAAACATCATAGCATTTTCAAGAGGACAAAGAAGTTTTATATATGCATTTAAGAAATTAATTTTAAAAGTTAAGATATCATGGATATTTATCTTTTATATTCTATTGCTCCTGGAGTGCCGTTAAAAATGAGAGGTCGTTGCAAAGCAAAAATGAGAGGTGTAGTTTTCTTTTTCCTCGTAAACAGAGAGTCCCTGAGATCTAAGGTTTAATTTCCTTTAGTGTGCTGGACACCTACTCTAACATTAAAATTTTTTCTTGGAGATTGTTCAAGAGGAATTTGGGGATCGAATCTATAGTGAATGCTGTATATAACTTTATCTCATATCTCTCATGGAAAGTATGCAGTCATAAACCTAAACACAATAAGATGGAATAAACGTTTGAAGAAAATCTGCATTCGCGTTCTTGCACCTGACGACAAAAATTCAAATGTCTTCAATCCTTATGATGTTCCAGTTATCTAAGTGGATGCAATTTTAAGACTTCTTCATTTCAGAATTAAATGCACACTGAACAACTGAAAAATTACATTTCTCTAGGCCATTTAAGGTTTATAAAACTTCGAGCACAGCCCCATTATGTTAAATCTTCCTTTCTTGCACATAATGGGGCTGTATTAGATCCTTTGCTGGGGATGTTTTGCAGTTAACCTTACAGATTATATTGCTTTCATACATTTTCCTGGATAAAATGTACCATTTTGAATTCATTAGAAAGTTATGGGCTCCTTAGTGTACAAAACAATGTTCATGTAGACATTAGGATTGAATTATGCTATATTTTAAATTAAAGCGTTGACAAACCAGGCAACACTGTCATTAGACGTGAATAGGGTGAATTTCTGGATATCTCTTACATATTCTAAGGATGGTATTGATAAAATGAAATCTCATACCGAGATAGAACACAAGCCTTAAATTCATAGGTTCAATTCCTACTCCCGACAATATGTCGTTACAATGTTATTTCTGGATATCTCTTACATATTCTAAGGATGGTATTGATAAAATGAAATCTCATACCGAGATAGAACACAAGCCTTAAATTCATAGGTTCAATTCCTACTCCCGACAATATGTCGTTACAATGTTATTTCTGGATATCTCTTACATATTCTAAGGATGGTATTGATAAAATGAAATCTCATACCGAGATAGAACACAAGCCTTAAATTCATAGGTTCAATTCCTACTCCCGACAATATGTCTTTACAATGTTATATGCATAAATTACAATATGGAGAAATCATGCGTTCATAAATAAAATAATGTACATTCTCAAACTAATAACGCCTTTATCTAACAATGTAAAAATTTTCATTTCAATGCTATTGAAATTATTCGTTTATTACAGATCAAACATTTTACACTTTATTCATTTTTGTGAAATATTTAAAAGCTAAATAGTTGATCTCCCTTTTTTTTAATATAAAGTCATCTTTTCTTAACGGGATAATGGACATTACAAAGCGATTTTTGAAAATTTTACCTCAGCGATATTAAATTTTCCATATATATTCATTAAAGTATATGTTGGATGGATTAAACCGCATAATTTGCCCTATACCTAATTTTCTGGGAAAAAAAACCTTTCACAAGAAAGTAGACTTGATGAGGCTAACTAAAATGTCTTTATTTTTCTTATTTTACATAAAAACATAGTAAAAAAGGGGATCGATTTGATCCAATAGCTTGGAAGAAAAATATTTACAAAAACTTAACCATTAAGCAAAAAAAAATACAGATAAGCGTGTATTGAACGGGCGAAAATTAACCTACTTTAATTTTGAAAAAACTACTTAAACTGAATGGTAAAGCTTGGGATATGTATAGGAAGAAAGAAGGGATACAAGTTTAATGGCTCGACAATTCGTCGCAAACACATCTAAATATCAAACTTGCTGCTACACTAGGCTGGAAGCCCCAACTCACTCGCAGAATAGTTACTGCTTAAAAAACACCACTCGCTGAAAAAATACGTACATCTTAAATACTTGTTGTATTTATTTGTACAAACCCCATTGGCTGTGACGCGAGAGCTTCGTAATTCCAGTCCTGCCTTCAAAGTTGAAAAATCTGCATATTTATTTTTAACCATCCGTTTATGACACGTTTTTAAATGTCGCGTTGTGCTATGAAGGGAAAACAAATACTACAGTATCACCATATTAAACACCTTTATAAATATTTAAAAATATTATAAATATTTAATTTTATAAATGTTTTTAAAAGAAATTATACTTAAAAAATTGAAGTTAAATATTTTTTAAATGCTCTTTGCGATCCAATTTTTAACTCCCCCCCCCTTAATTTTGCATTTATATTGCTTATAAATACATTTTGAACAGAGTTATTTATTACTTTGCACTTTCGTTGGATAGTTAATTTTAAGGATATATTTTTTACGCGTGTACTCTGAATTTTCGTGAAAATTTTGTACTTTTCTACAGTTAAGATAAATTATGATAATCTGAATGATGTCGAAACTTAAAATGGATACATAACTTTATTTTGATATATTATAGAAGTCTTTATTATAAATTTTATAAAATTTCTTCAACAAATATGATGCAAGGAGCATTTTAAAGTTATGCAAATTTGTAAATTACTCATTTTGAGAAAAAGCCATTTACAAGACTTTTTTCACCTAACTTTAATACTTACTTTTCTAAAGCCACCAAGATTTCATTTCACTTTTCACTTCATATTCGTGTGTATAAAAAGAATAGATATTGTGTGATAATATTATTAGGTATAGCTAATCGAAAAACATGAGTAATCAGTACTTTATTGAAGACTTAAAGGTAGTATGACCCCTTAAATGCATTTTATTCTAATATTTACACATTTTAAAAATATTACACCAAAAAAAATTCTAATTTTTGTTCGATTTTTTATAATTTGAAAGTCCACCATCCCCTTAAATGAATAGTTTACTTACGATCTGATTCAACACTCAAGCGTTATCTTGATGAGCATTATTTGCTCTTACAACCACTAAATAAGTCGTCAAACGACCGGCTTTACTCTCCAATACACTCAATTATGAACGAAAACTCTGATTTACGCACTTTTTGATTTACTGCACCTCCATTTCCTTAACCGATAACTTAGGGAACACGTTAAAACCCTCTGCAGAGGGAAACGCTTACAAGAGTAACTGCTCTCGAGAGTAAGTGCTTTCAGTATAAATCTTAATCTCGACCTGGTGGAGCGATAAATTTCAATTTGAATCTGATTTCCGTGTGGGCCCTCTTCAATTTGGGACCAATAGACAAGCGCTGGCTGTGAATTTTTAATTTTTACATGATTATCGCCGTTTTCTTTTGGGATCTGTTTATTCTTCGGCGTTAAGTTAAGGGAAAATTGTTTTTAATTATTTTCCTTGTTCAGCGGTTTTGTTTTTGAAGCCCTACTGATGTAAACATGGTTTCGTCATAAATTTAGATAGGGGGAAGAGCCGTTTTCTCCAAATGTTGTCAAAAAAATAATTACAAAGCACTGTTTCCGCGAAGCACATTCATTTTCTTTAAAAGTTCTGAACACTTTCTTAACAAAATAAAATTTTCATAGGCAGTGTCTAGCAGTTCCAGGAATTCAATATCTTTTTTTAAAAAAAAATCCTTTTCAAAAGTTGATTTTTGAAAAATGAATATATCAGCCCTGTAGATAAAATTCTTAGGCATAACTGGAGAGAAGATGATTTTAGAATAAAACTAACACAGTGATTAAATCTTATTTTATCCCTGTTTAAATTAAATTTTATCCTCATTACTTTGTTTAAAAAATACAAAAAAAACCTAGCATATCCCGTTCCACTAAAAATCTGTGAGGGTTTTCTCAAAGATATAAAATCCAATTTTACTTCCTCCTCTTACTTGAAACAGATGTAGTCTTGCGATAAAAAGTTCTGTAAATATTTCATAGAGGATTTTTCTCTGGAAACAGATTTAGTAAAAGATTTAGTCTTCCATCCTATATAAGTTCTATGCAACGTTTGTCGATCTTCGAAAATTCATCATTCTGTAACAACGGTGTTTTGCATAGACTTTAAAACAGAATAAAATATCTTCAGTTGAAACTTTTATGTGAGAGATAACATTTATATCACCCTTGTGATCGCAAAAAATAAGTAAATTTTCCATTCTATTCTGTTGTGTTTAGAATATTAAGAAGTTTAGCTATTTTTCGGTAAACTGCCTTTATGTTTCCGAAATGAAAAAATTTATATATATATATATATATATATATATATATATATATATATATATATATATATATATATACCGGTGGGCAAAAAATCCTTAAAAACTTTAAAACTTCATAAAAATCTGAAAAATAACCAAAATAGAAAAACGTTAGTAGGGTTAGCATCGCTAGGTCACGAAATTTTTTTTAAGACAGGAACAAAAATAACTCAAAAAACAGCCGACAGGTGGCGCACACGTACACAAGTCAACGGGTGTGTCATCCCGGGTGTATCTATCTGGTCCATCCAATCTTTTGGAACTGAAATATGCGATCCGCCGAGAGGTGTCATGTATATATTCGGACTTGCTGCACTCTGCCGTTGCTGGATTTGTGACTCGCCTGCAATGTGTTATCCACTGGCTTAGGGGCCATGTGCACCACCTACTGCTGTAATAAACGATTTAGAAGCATTCTTTTCGTTATTTGCGTATTTCTTTTGACTTGTGTACGTCAAAGCCACCTGTCGGCTGTTTTTTGAGTTTTTTTCCATGTCTTAAAAAAAATCCCGTGACCTAGCGAGGCTAACCCTGCAAACGTTTTTTTTTTTTTCGTTATTTTTCGGATTTTAGGAATTTTAAAGTTTTTACGGACATTTTGCCCACACGGTATATTATATTTACATAATACGGTATATATATTTACACGGTATGTACATTTACATAACATGGTAGAAAAACGAAGGTCATGTACCACATCCTAAAAGCTGCCACTGAAAACTAAACTTTTCTATTAACATTAGGTTTATTTAGAGCACTAAGATATACACTAAATTTATTGAAATAAGTTAAAATGAACAAAAATGAACTTCTTTCTAATATTTATGTATTTTGAAATCCTATCTAGAACACATGATTTCAGTAGAGCTATCACCTTTATGAAATGAATAGATTTAAATGAGAAAAGTCTAATATATATTTTGAACTGAATATTAGAAGGGTAAAGAGGACACAACTAAATTGAATATTTTTTCGGTTGGAACCTCAGCATTATTTAGTCAACAAATACACATTAAATACTATACATAGTTAATGCGCGTAAACTAAATAATATTCTAAAGTTGTTTAAAATCATTACTTGGCTACGTATAAGTGTTGTAGATATAACACTTCTTTTGCATCTTTTGCGCACGAGAAATCTTTTGAGCTTGCTTACCGATGTCCAACCTTTTGTTATATGATGCAAAATTCACTAAAGACTTTTATATTAAATGATAAAAATATTATTTTTGATGCAAATTTTATTGATATCTTCTCAGAATAATAACAAAGCACGGGAACTTATGTGTTATATTCTTCCAAAGAATTTCAGTGTTTTAATGGTTAGCAAAGTTGTGAGTCAAATTATACCAAAACATCAGTCCCTTGAACGCTTGATTCGGTTCTGTACATTTCAAGAAGCGATATTGCTGACTATCTCATAACAACCACCTGTTTCCAGCTCCTGTTAGAGATAGATAGAAGAGCTAAAGGTTGAGATGGATGTTCATATTGATGACCTAGTAACCATCATACTCTGTATATGCATGATATATGCTTTTCAGTGATTGATTATTGTATTTATGCAACATAATTCTAAAAAAAATGTCTGTTTTTTTTCTCAAAAACAGTGTATAAACCTATTCTTATAAAATTAATATTTTTAAAACAACATTATGAAGTTTCTTGCATTGATTGTATTTATGCGACACAGTTCTAAAAAGTTATTGATTTTTTTCTCGAGATAAGATAAAAAACTAATTTTTATAAATTTAATACATTTAACCTTTTCGTCAGGGGCTGGGATAGGATGTATCTCAAGAATACGGGCCCAAGAATGAATATATATATATATATATATATATATATATATATATATATATATATTTGTGTGTGTGAGTGTGTGTATAACCCTTCAGGGCCAACAATCTCCACCGTTTGCACGGTGCAGATTTTTTTTCCCCGATTTTTTTTTAACTTGGAGAATCTTGAAAAAATTACCATTAAAGGTTGCAAAATGGTTTTACTTCTTTAAACTGATAGCAGATGGCAGTAATAACATTTTTCTGCTAATTTAACTGGAATACATTGAATGCAAGTGAAAAAAATACTAGATTCAGGCATTTGCACTATGAAAACTTCGCCCCCTGAAAGGGTTAATGGTCGTTTTTACAAAAGGGGGTATGAAATTTCCCGTTCTAAAGAGAGAATAGGTAAAATGGCCTCGTAAGCTAAAGGTTAAAGCAACAGTCTGAAGTTGATTGCATCGATTGTATTTATGCACCAAAGCAATAAAAATGCTTGTTTTTTCTTTATCGAGATAGGGTGATGAAACCTTTTCTTATAAAATAAACATATATTGTAATAAACATATATTTTAATAAATATATATTTTAAACTCAACAGTTTAAAGTTGATTACATTAATCGTATTTATGCATCGTATTATTGTTATAAAAAAATTATGTTTTCAAAGTATGAAGTGGATTGCTTCCCATAATATTGTACTCAATTATTTCATTATTCCGCTTTTATTCTGCTACGAGGGGTATTCAAAAAGCAATGACACCAAATAAACACTCTAGAAATGCAAAGAGCTGTAAATAACTGGAAGGATTCATCAAAACATTTGCCTGGATTTGGTTACATTTAGCCTGTCCTTGTAACCTTGCTTATAAGCATGTCCGCAGCTTCGATTCGTTAACTCGTTCAGCTCAACATTATTCACCTCTGCAGGAGCACCAAATTTTTGACCACGTTCCTTATTATCGAAGAAAATTTAAAAAGTATTACTTTGTAAGATCCAGATAATAGGGTTGAGAACACTACGGCCATCTTTTAGCCCTTGCGTAGTTGGTCTAATCAACCAGCCAGGTAAGGATTAATTTGACCGAGACCTACATTCTAAAGCGACTCCGATTGGGTAAAAACATCTTTTCCAACAGTGGTATTTGAATAAACCGATTTTGGTACCTTATGCCAACACCCAAGATATTCGGCCCCCATTCAGCTCAGACAGTTGGTTGGGCCCTGAATCCATTCCCCAAATCATGAATTATTTATACAGTTATCATAACATACCGTTAGGAGGACGTTGTCTTTGTTCCCATTATATTGTCTTCGTTGTAACCCTGGCTGTTGTAGAACAACCCAGAAGATACAAATCTTGTCTATCGGTTCGTAATCTAGTGATTCCACGGAAGCATGCGTAGTGTATTTTATACTTATCAGGTGGTACCTCACAGGATGTTGATAGAGTTAATTGTGATGTCTGCATCAATCAGGTGGCACCAGATGTTTGCAATGCACTGCCGAAGTCTCTCACTTAAGTTTTATGTTACTCTGTTGGTCCTTTGTGGGGGAATGGCGACAACTTCCTCACGAATGCCGGACTCATGGACCCTTTGCACATTTTCAGGTGTTCTTATGTTACGAGTACGACCACTTGGTTTCCCTGGCAATGCAGACCCACTTGCTCTCGTTTTCGAAACCCATCTCAGAATTGTCTTTCGATACGGAACGGCATCAGCCACATAGAGCCCGAAGCGCGTACTAAATGCCCCCTACGTCGCAGTTACAGGAACGTTGTTTTCAGAGAATGCCTCGATCATGAAACCGCGATGTTCACCGGACCAACTCTTGGTGTCTCCTGACAACTAGAAAATCAACCCGAACTGTTTCCACATGTCGCGTCGCCCACCCCCTTATCAGGGACCTTCAGAAAATTGGAAATCAGTACTATCGGAAAAATTATTCCACCGTATATCTGCTTTCCAGATGAAGAGTCATGCTATCATACGTCATTCAATTTTTCGTCTCTTAACGGCAGCGACTTTTACTAATCAACCCAGTCTTACCTTTGCACGTTCCTTGTAATAAGTAATATTTTGCAATATATAGGGAAATTATTGTTTAGGGTTTAACGAGGTACATTTTTTCATTGTACTTTCACTTACATACTTGAATGAGAGCACAATTTAATTAGAGGTTTATGTAACGCATCTCCATTTCAAAAATTATAGAATAAATCATTGAATCAATGATCAGTTCTTTAGTTTTGTTCTAGTTTCGAAGGTTATACATGGGGGTGTTAAGTAAACTGATATCCATTCAAGAAATAAGTTATATGAAGATTTAACAAGGTTATGTGTAGATGTTTCCGTTTATCTGCAGGTGAAACATTTTATTTATATTACATAATTATGTCATTAAATATAAAAGTTGGAATGAATCGAAAGTAAGTTTATTAAGCTATCAAATGCATTTGAAGAAAGAAACGATTATTTTAATTGTAATGGAGGCTATTGTCGTAATCACCTCCATAATATGCTGGCGTTAATTTCCACTTCTACGAATTAGTGCCATTTTATACACTCATAAAATAACAGACACTAGGAAAAGTAACGCATTTATCTACTAAATTATAATTGCGCTAATAAATGTTTCATTTATAATCCTCATTTTAAAGGACATTTCTAACTGCTAAAATTAAAGACGTCACATTAAAATATTTTAAATACGTTGAATGGTGTTACTGATGAAAAAAGGTATTGAGTTTTTCGTTATTCATTTTAGCATTAGAATTACGCAAAGTGGATTAATTTGAGACAAGTATTCAAAAAGTTATTATAAAATTTGTTTTTTTAATCTTAATATTCTAGTTGTGGAAAATAATATTCAAATTATTACGGTTTATAGTTCTAAAGATTTCCTGTTTAGGTCTAAGATTTTTTGTAATGAACATGAAAATATTTTAAAATCATACTTCATAGTATCACATATCTAAGATGTTGAAATAGCGTCACTGATAAAGTACTATTATTTAGTGGTTTATTCATTTTTTGTCTAATTGAAGTATAGATATTTTATCCTTAAATATCTGACTTTTTCCATCGAAGATTAAAATCATCTTTTTGCTCTTACTTTAGAAATTAATTTATGATTTCTTCAATGGCGGATTTCTTCTATAATTTCTTCAAGGGAGTTCATTTTCCATAGATGTGATTTTCTATTTTAAAACTTAAAATTTGTTTACAAATTTCTTGATGTTCATTGAAAGTCTGAATTGGACTTCCGCAATTTGTTAACGATAAGCAAACATTTAGAATGGTGCTAGAACAACTAGAATGCTGAAAACAGTGATACATATTTTAATTTTGCATTCTTGTTGCACTGAAATGCATAATGTGTATCTTTAGTGAAATAATGTTGCATTATAAAATTTCGAGCAAATGAATACTTTCCGCTTCTTGTAGGGTTTTTTTCCTGCAATGTCTCACACCTGCAACAGATTTGAAATATCTGCTGCATATTTCTAGAGACCTTCTGTAATAAGAATCGATAAGTTTGAGGTTTTAAAATAGAATACAAGCACATTTTTTAATGAATGTCATGCAAGTTTCACTTCTTAGCCTCGGGTAATTTCAATCAAAGATGATGATACCTGAATAAGATAAGGATGATTATCTGTAATTCTTGCTCTGTATACACATGCTCCCACACACATATGTACATTCCTACTTATATATATATATATATATAAATGACGTCCGTAGGCTTAGTGGTTGAAAGCTTCAAGCTGCCACACCACAGATCCAGGGTTCAATCTTGTGACTGGGCAAAGTCAACTCACACTTTTATCCCTTGAGTGTGTCGATAAAATGACGACCAAGCACTCAACGGAACTAACTCTGGGAGTTCCAGCCTGATCAAGACATATGCTGTATGGCACCCCAAGCCCACGGTCTTGAAAGCAGAGATGGGCAGGCACCTTCGGCCTTGGTCCACTCGGACTGTTGCGCCAATGAGTTTAGAATAGTATAGTATATATATATATATATATATATAGTATGTATGTATGTATATATATGTAATATAAAGAAAAGCATAAAAAATATTGAAGCACAAAAGCATTATGCTTTCTTACTGCAATTTACAGAGAAAAATATTCACTACCATAAAGAAACATACAATCGTAGGCTATCTACTTCTCGACTACTTTATGTCACTTTCTTTATCGTATTTCATCATGTGATAATTTAAAATGTTTAGCAGAGTTTTAAAAAGGATTTCTCCTAAAAGATATCACACACAGATAATATGCTACAAAAATTTATCTTGCAGTAATAAAAAAGAAATTATTCCAAACCTTTATCATTTTTATACGGTTATTCTGTGTTTTCTATACTGACGAAAAGTTGAATTTTTCAACTACTAGAATCACCAATAATTTTTAACTTTCAGTTCTGTCCTTACTTCATTGGTCTGTGATCCCCGTCTTCTTTTTTAAAGTATAATTACGTTCCTCCTTAATGGTCCTCTGGAAAGCAAAATTTCAGACGCTAAGACCACTTGTCCGTACTTTGCCAGTTATAATTTTGGCAGCGCACCAAACCCAGTCTGTATCGCTTGTACAAGCAGTAAACAATTAAACAGAAAAGTACCAAAATCCCTTCAAAATTTTGACATACATGCATGCATATATATATATATATATATATATATATATATATATATATATATATATATATATATATATATATATATATATATATATATATACATATATATATATATATATATATATATATATATATATATATATCTATATATATATATATACATATATATATATATATATATATATATATATATATATATATATATACATATATATATATATATATATATATATATATATATATATATATATATATATATATATATATATATATATACATAACACATACGTACATATATACATACAAACGAGGTAAGGAACGATAAGTAATCCTACGTTAATAACCCGTGGTAGTTTCGTTACAAGAGATTTTCCGAAATTGTTTTGTACTATTTATAGAATGCGAAATGTTCACGTTATGTAAATTGAGGTGGACTCTATGGAATTTTGCTGGTATATTTATGTCTATTCTACAAATTTGTGCGAAAAATATTTTGAACTATTTATATTTTAATCTCATATTAAAAAGCTCTTTAATAAATGAACAGTTTCATATTAAAGTATTCTCTCTAAAATCTTTTTTCGAAAGTTTATATTTATAGCAGTAGGACACAAACTCAATATAATTTAGCTTTTTGGACTGGTTATTGTTTGCCACTGCGGGAATACTTTTCAAAACTTTACTTTTTATGGAGCAATGAATTATTTGGCGTACATTCGTACCGTTTCCGGTAGTACTAAAAAGTAAAAAATAATTGTGCTGATAATTATTTATGAGTAAGTGAAAAAAGTATTTATTTCTCAATTTTTCAATTTTATAGGAAATTATAAATTTTAATCATACATTAAAAATACACCCCCTGATTCTGGTTCGGAAAACTAGCACCCTAGTCATTTGTTTGGTCAACGTACATCAAAAGTACAGTTCCCTTTTTAGCACTTTCCTCCATGATCTTACAGCACCATAATATGAAGCTATGTAATTAACTTTGATGCTCAGCATTAATAACGTGTACCTATTTTTAACTTGATAGAAAATAATATGCTAAACCTTCTAAAGGGGTTTGTGATAGGTGCGAAATGCTTTTCCACGCAAAGCTTTATTTAATTTCAATCGCAAGGAAAACACAATTAACTTAGCAATTTTTGCCAGCAAATTAGCTTGCGCTATTCATTACTCATCAGAATGAAATTATTGTGGAATTCCGATGCCTCTGTTTTACCCCTGTTTCAATTAGAAAATGATAGGTTCCTATTGCGCTGAACAATTAAGGTTCCAAAGTGTTTTCGTATAATTAGAATGCTCTGTGAATCTTCATGAAAGTAATGCTAAGGGTTCCTGGCATAATTTGAGTGGAAACGTTGCGGTGGGCCCGCCTCCATATATGACATTAAATACGGCACTTCAAATAAGATGTTCACCGAAATCTACGAAAGTTTTATAGGCATTCACGATATATGATCTTGATTCCGGCAAGTTTGATTTTTCTACTTTCTTTCTGCTCTTTTCAGGTAATTTATCTGTGTTGTTTTTCTGGTTTTCACTGCAATACAGGACGTAAATCTAACTTTTACTCTAGGGGAATAACTGCAGAGAGAATTCAGTTTATCGTTTATTATTATAGCACTGATGCAAGTAAGGAAAACAAACACCACGGTGCTGCACGATGAGACAAATTTAAGGTGACTGTCTACGTTGAAAATGCCATTTTTTCACAATTTTGGTCAATTTTATTTATTGCAAGAATCGTGTAATTCAATCTTTTCCCTTTTCAAAACCGTTTTGATTTTCATTCTACATCAATTAGAGACAGGGTTATTGCAATTTTAAAAAAACATCGTCTGCTACAAAATTGAAGTGACAAGCAAATTTAAATGCGTTTTTCTCAGAATTATTTTTTTTAGCACAAATCTCTACCGTTATCATGATATTTCACATAATAAGGCATATAATTTGATAAAATTTTCAGGAAATGTTTTAGATGCTATTGTTGATGAAATTTGCGTACAAAAATTGATGTATAATAAATAGTTTTTTATTTGGGGCTAGTTTTATAAGGAAATAATGACGATTCAGGGAAAATTTTCATATTGGAACTTAAAAATGTCTGTATTATTTTTGCATTTTAAAGTTTTTCTTAAATTGTGCGTCATTTTGAAGATAACTGTCGTATGTATTATGTGTGAGAAGGAAATTAAAATAGTAAAATTAGAATTTTGTGCAGAGTGCTAAATTTCACAAAAATTACTTCAAACTAAGCAATTTATAAAAAAGTATGTTATTTACAGGTGATTTTTTTGTTTATTTTATAAGTGGTATTTTACCATAAAAGACCAAAAAATCCTTAAAAAATGATTTTTTAAAAATTGGCCCCGAACGTAAGCAGTCATCTTAAAGGAATCCATTTTTTTATCGGGAGGCGAGAGGAAGAAAAGATTATATTTTCCTTTTAGCGATAAGAGATGAAATTTATGTACGAAGTTCCAATAGGATTTTAATATTTAATCCTAAATATCATATGGTTAGTATAGAGAGCATCGACTAATAGCAGAACTAGACCTAAAATGACTTGAGCTACAGCTTAAAGCCGATTCGGAACATATACTACGTTTACCACGGAAATCCAGTGAGATAATTTATTTTGTAGTTCCGTTCACACGCTGTGGTATACCTAATTCACTTAATAAAGAATTTAAGAGCAGATGATTTTTTAAATCTGCCGGTTTAAACTAAACTGTGACGCCAACATAGCTAAAGTACATTATTTAATAAAGTGTTTGAAAATCAAATAGTTTAGTGAGGTAGGTGATTTTTCATAAAGAATGCTCCTTCGATGAAGTCGAACATTTTGAATTGGCTATAAAATGAAATCAGTTTTATTCTGTAGCTGGGGTTCTTAACACCCCCTGGCGGAAAGTTCCAGACCAGGTTCATATAGCTTCGGGCTGAGTAGGGCAGCTCCGGTTTATAATAGCATCACAAGGGTCAGAGTCCTACATTGCTAGCTGCCGCCTCAATTTCGACCGAGCACCGACATCTGGGGGGGGGGGGGTGGACATAACTTCCCCGCCCACTGACCTCATGGAAAGATTTTCAGGATTACGGATTTGACGTACAAATATCTGTCCTAAAGAAAGGTATTCAATGATGCTTGTCGGGATTCGATTTGAACAACTTTGGTGCCGAAAGCCGACGCGCTACCACTACGCTACCTGTGGCTCAGTTTTATTCTGTAGCATAGTTTATTTTTGGTTGATGTTTTTAGATGGAAATAAGAACGTATTCACTTTTTTCCAAAGTTCCTCTTGTTTAGATCTTTTATTTGCAAAACTGCAGAACTGACTTTTGTAACTGATTTTTAAACAAGAAGAGCGATATTGCCCACATCCTCCATTTACCCCTCGGGTGCCGAGTTAATTTGAAGAAATACTCCACCTGCATCTGATTTAATCTGATTTAAATTTGCTAAAAATTGTTTCATTTGTCGGTTTAAACTTGTCATAATGCACTTTAGCACAAAAAAACAAATGACGAGGCTGATTCATCAAATGCACCTAAGGGGTTAACGAATAGGTCAGTTCCCTTTTTTTAAGCCAATACAAAAAGGAAACATATTATAAAAGCTTTATTTTTAGTCAAAAGACTCAGTTAACGAAAAAAGCAAATTGGGACCCAAAGTTTTTCCTATGTCAGCTGGGAAAATATATTGAATTAAAATGAAAATTGACTTTAAAGTATTTAGTTAGAACCTGTTTCCCCAAATCTAATTTTTATCCTTTTAATTTGAACTAAGAATTTTTCATTAATGGAAGGGTGACTGTTACAATCAGGGAAATTAACAGGTTTCTTTCTTATGTATTTTATTCTGTTTCTACGAAACTCTGCATTTTAAAATGTACAGTCTACAATTAAACAGTCTCTGCATTTTAAAATGTAGTAAAAAAATTTATTTACTGCTTTTAATTTTTTTTTTTGTATTTTTTATAACTTTAATTGCTCAAGGACTTTGTAAGGGCTTTCAATCTTTTTTAGAATAACTACTACTTTACAGAATGAGGAGGAAAAATATGACACTTTTGTAAAAATTTGAAAATATACTCCCATTTGATTATATTTAGGAGAAATGTTTCATAGCTTTTATGGTTTAACATAACTATAACTCATTTAATATTTCACTTGAAAGTGGGTGTAGGCTCAATGATGATAATCATGAACCACTGGCTAACGGAGTATTTTTTCCAGAAATTTATGAAATTGCAAGGATTTGGTGATAAAAAATGAAAATTACTGTGGCGTTTCTTTGTGAATTGACATTATATATATATATATATATATATATATATATATATATATATATATATATATATATATATATATATATATATATATATATATATATATATATATATATCGGTCTTATTTTGGATCATAGCTATTTTTATGACTCAAAAATGTGCCTCTTCAGTTTTAATAGACTAGCCAATGTAGTTCCAGAGATATTTATATCTTAAATAATGTCAAATCTTCTGTAACACCCTATATAAATTAATTTTACAGGAGTGAAGAGAGAATTGCTGAATTATTTCCAGTTTGTACGACAAGAAAACCACAAACTATATTTGGATGACTTTTGCTGGCCTATTAGTCATAAGTCTGAGAAATATGTTCTAACGGATTTTAAAATTATATAGAATTTTCCAGACATTAACTACACTCTAGACCAGGGGCCACCGTCAACCTTTTATTACCTACTGCCTACTTTTGTAACTTTGTTGATGGCAACGTTTTTAGACCGCCCACCGGTGCATATCCGCAGTGACTCAAATTAGCGCAAGTGCGACATAAATTTTTGAGGGAAGGTTTTGCAAAAAATATGTACTTAAATTTATCTTTATATCTATACTTTATGTATACTACGTGGGGTAAAAAGTCCCGGGACTAGCAATGAAAAAATAATTTTTTTGGCAAAAATAGATTTTATTCTCCAATATAGTTTCCTTCAAGAGCGATACGCTAATTACAATAGTCCTCTAGCATATGAATACTTTTCATACAGTAGGATTTGTCGAGGGCTTTAAAATATGCATCAGTTTTGCATTTGACATCTTCATTTGATGAAAATATCTTCGCCTGGAGCCATCTCTTTAAGTTCGGAAACAAATGATAGTCGCTGCGAGCCAGATCTGGAGAATACGGGGGATGGTGGAGCAATTCGTATTTCAATTCATTCAATTTTACCATCGCTTTCATTGATGTGTGAGCCAGTGCATTGTCTTGGTGAAACAGCACTTTTTTCCACCATGCACGGCCTTTTTATCTTGATTTCATCCTTCAAGCGGTCCAATAATGCGGCATAATAATCTCCTGTGATTGTTTTTCCTTTCTCAAGATAGTCGATAAATATTATGCCACGTGCATCGCAAAAAATACTGGCCAAGACCTTTCCAGACGATTGTTGCATCTTTGGTCGCTTTGGGCTGCTTTCGCTAGCTTCCAATCACTCTTCAGACTGCCTTTTTGACTCAGGTGTGTAGAAATGGATCCATGTTTCGTCCATTGTTACGAATCGGTGGAAAAATCCGTTTCGATTACGCTTTAATAGCTCTAAAGCGCGCGCTGATTTATCGACACGTTGCTGTTTTTGGTCGATTGTTAGAAAATGCGGCAGCCATCTCGCAGAAAGCTTTTTCATATTTAAATGCTCATGCAAAATGTCTGACCCATTGTTGATATCTTTACGATGTCAGCTATTTCCCTTACTTCACTTTGCTGTCATCCAAAACAATTGGATGGACTTTTTCTATGTTCTCTGGAGGTGTTGCCTCACAATTGGACGTCCAGTACGTGCATCATCATCCGTGTTCCTCCGACCACTTTTAAACTCACTAAACCATCAACTAATGGTTGCTTTTGACGGATGAGATGTACCGTAATGCTTTCCGAGCCATTCTTGGGTTTGGACGGTATTTTATGTCATCAAAAAGCAATGTTTAATTAAGACGCAAAATTCTTCCTGATCCATTCTTTACACGAAATCAAAAGTAACGTCACTTACACGACCACAACTTTTGAATAAATGGCCGCTATGTCTTGAAACTTTGATAAAGGTCTTTTGGAGGTCAGTTCTATCAGAAAAATATATGGAAACTTGATTGGGAATGCCATCTAGTGGTGAGTCCCGGAACTTTTCACCCCATGTAGTATATATACATAAATAGCTACGGATGCCTAATTCGTTGCTCCCGCGTCCACGAGTATACTTCGAGAAGTGTCCGGTGAATTATTACCTGTAATCAAAGTTTAGACATGAAATTCAAAAGTAAATTGCAAAAGCATATTTTAAAAAATCAAACTCGCGAGTATGTTAGCAGTGTATTCGATATATGGAGGAAGAGCAAAATTTGTAACAACGGACAAAAATCACTAACGCCCACCATGAAAGCTTGAATCGACCATTAGTGGACGATAGGGACCAGGTTGACTGCCATTTCTCTAGATCTTGAACACAAACGTATTGTATTTAATACATACAAACATCTAAAAGGTGGAATTGTAGTCGAACACTAATTCCTCGGTGTTATAGATTTCATGTCTGTATCTTAAAAATTCCTTGGTGTTGCAGATTTCATGTCTGTATTTAAATAATCCCTCGGTGTTACAGATTTCATGTCTGTATCTTAATAATTCCTCAAAGTTACAGATTTCATGTCTGTATCTTAATAGTTCCTCGGTGTTACAGATTTCATGTCTGTATTTTAATAATTCCTCGGTGTTACAGATTTCATGTCTGTATCTTAATAATTCCTCGGAGTTACAGATTTCATGTCTGTATCTTAATAGTTCCTCGGTGGTACAGATTTCATGTCTATATCTTAAAAATTCCTTGGTGTTACAGATTTCATGTCTGTATTTTAATAATTCCTCGGTGTTACAGATTTCATGTCTGTATCTTAATAGTTCCTCGGTGGTACAGATTTCATGTCTGTATCTTAATAACTGCAACGATATGGATAACTTTACCATAACTTTCAACTAACACGACAAAATAATGTCCATTATCAATTAGACGCTTGAAAAGAATTCGTGTCGTAGAATAATTCCTGCTTATATCATATTGCCTTATAATCAATCTGCTTTCTCCGTTTCTGCAAAGCACAGCTCAGGAGTTCAAACAAGTTGAATAATATTCCAACGTTTGTAATAACCTCACATTCGCAAAATATTCTAAAAAATAAATAAATAAAAAGACATAAAAGGAAAAATAAACCGAAAATAATTAATACTCTTTAGAAAAATCTTACGGTTATTTTAAAGAATGAATATATCAGATATTCATTAAACATTTACATTTTTTTCCCTTCTTTTCAACTGCTTTTAAAATAACCTCACAAAAGTCCTATTAAATATTGCTTTATTATACAGAATGTTTATATAATTCAATAGTTTCGATGTAGATAAAGAAATAATTTCATTTGTAACTAATGACCATTTTTTGAAAAAGTAATCTTCTTTTAAAAACCCCCACATGCGGCATCCTAATTATATTCTTTTCTGCCGCATTTTCCAAGTTTTCGAAACAACACAATCGGATCCACTTTTCGAGTTAGAAAACTTCACAATTTTAATTACCTTGTTGAACTCTTTCCTCGGAAAACACAAAGCCGATAACAAATTCAAATTATTTATTCTCTCTCCAAATAAATCTACTCGTAAATGCAGCAAACAAAAAAAAAATATTCTTTCGCCATAACAAAACGTTTTCCCTCGAGAATAACACAAAATAAAACATGACCCGACTTATTATAATATTACATTATCTCCTTGTATTTTAATCTTCTTTATTATAGAAAATTTTTATTTAATATGACCAAAAAAAAAGAGGAAAAAATATTTTCTTGTGGATTATAAACTAATGATTTTTTTTTAGTCACCGTTGTGTAACAGTGCTCCTTTAAGAAATAACAGTTTTCACGCGTGTCATGTGATCAGATTTTAACTTAGGTTTTGCCAAAGATTCAGTTTATTATTTTTTATTATTATTATTATTATTTTTTTTTTACTTTTCGCTTTTTTTATGCCCATTTTGGGAGGTGGGGGTATCACATTTTTATATTCGATTTTTTAATGCATTTTTTCTTATCCTAAACTTAATGTTCATTATATCGATTTTGTGATATGCTAAAGATTAAAGTTTGGATTATAATAAAAAAAACACATTTCTTTGCTTTTAATATCCTCTCGAATTACTCATTTTTAATCACCTTTTCGTAGTTTAAATACAGTGTTTTATTCTATGTCATTAATTTCTGAATTTGATGCTTATTTGTTTTAATACTTAACATACGATGATTGGTGATAATGTAGCGGCAACACGCATTTCACCACTTTAGTTGGCAGAATCCAGAAAATATATCCACTATGTTCAATATCGGTCTCGTATCAAGTGTCGAATTCTTTTAGTGGCTTCTATTCGAGCGGTAATATATTATTAATTTAAATAGTAATAGATAAGATATTTATTTCAGGAGGAGAAAATTCATATCCCCGAAAATAAATGGACTAAAAAAAAATATAAATTCATAAGAAATGCACTAGCTAGTAAATGCAATATTACGCGCATCTCCAGAACATTCCACTACACTCTTGATCCCTTGTTCGTCCACATGCATGACACAGATTGTGAATATGCTAGAGGCAGTGCCATGTCATGCGTGAAATCCTCATTTACAAATCACAAAATTTATTCCCCCCTAATATCCTGCCCCTAAGTAAAATATCGCTAAAATTTCTTTCTATTTCCTTGCAAATTAATGAAACTCACAAACGGTGTGTCTCAATAGAATTAAGATACATCTTTGTATTAATTTCTCGAACTAGTAGATGTGACGCTAAGAGTTTAGAGACGCTGATAGACTCCATATTCTATCTTTTTCAACATTTGAACGAATACGCGTTAAAGTCGGAGTGTGTGGGTAAACCATGTTGTCAAAACACATGTTTATATATAGTAATCACATTTTTGTTCTCTTTGTTTGTAATATAATTTAAGAATTTTTATTATCGTCTATGGAGAAAATGGGGTATAACGTTTTGTGAATTTAGGAAAGTTCTGTCTATTTTCCGAAAATAGCTTTTACTATACCTTCAAAAAGGAAATTTATGACTCCATATAAAGCTGATAGATGTTTAATTGTACGTCTCAATTAGATATAACTTTAAAATGTATTCAAGTAAAATTAACATACCAGATAATATGTTATATTATATATCTCCCATAAATCACGTATTTTATCAGTTTTAATCTATATTTGAGAATTAAAGTAATGAAATTAGATTTTTTTTAAAACTAGATGTTTTATATGCCATTAAAGCATACAAACTTCCTACACATCAAAACAATATTCTTTTATTATCTCTTATGTCGAATGGTTAAAGAATCAAATCTGTGAAAATTTTACAAAATGTTTTCTTCCGAAATTAATGCGTGCATATTATAGAGTTTTATTTTGCTATATATATTTTTATCACAGTATTTATTATTTAACTATTAATGCATAATTTTACTAATATGTTATTATTTTTATCCGTCCCACGTCTTTCCGGCCACATTCGTTTAATCAATATTTACGTTTTGCATTTCATTATAAAAACTTTGTGCTACATTTGAATCACATTCAATTGATTTTTTGGAAGCATTTGGATTCCGTTGTAATGATATCTGAAAATAAAACCCCCATTAATCAAATCCTCTTTTGGCATACTTCCAAACCTGAGGTTTTTAAGAGGTTTTTTCTGGCTATTTTAGCGAACATGAAGGTTTTTGAAAGTATTCACTTCAGATAAAAACTGTTTGTTTCATTACCCAATAGTCAAAGCATTGGGTATTGAAATCCTTGCATGGCGCAACCTATCGCATCTAAGGGATATTTGGAGATATTTGCGGAAGTGTAGAGATTGAAATGTGTTCGTTTCAAGGGAAATTGGGTAATGGACTTCCCAACAGTCAAAACAATAGATTTTGCAATGTCCCTTTGGTACATTGTCAATCTTATTGCTTCTTTTAAAATTTTAGAGGTAACGTATGTTTCTACAATACTGTGACATTGCCTCCATTACTGCACGAATTAGTATTTATATAAGTATGTGATGCCCCATTCGTACCTCTCAACATGTCATCTATCGGCGAACTGTTGATCTGGGTTGTCTCATAAACTGTTGGATAAGAGGTCATAAAGTTCTTGTAATGTGTGGTTCTGACGTTATAGAACGCATAAATCCCAGAGTGGTTCGAGGGCTTTTGAGATTTTTGACACTATAGTGACATTTATAATCCCATAAACTTTGAACACATACCAGCACTTCAAACGCCAGAGAAATCCCTTTGAATTCGCCGACAGTATAAAAGAAGACCCCGATAGTCCAGAAGAAGAGATCTGTTTTTGAGTGCCAGAGAGACGGAACTCTCCTGATCAGACAGGCCTGATAGGCCAGCGCTGTCGTTGTACCCGAAGCCTTCCTGACTATCTAACTGTATATTTTCAAATTCGTTGCACATACTTACTTTAAATGTTGTAGTTATAGTATGTTTAACGCATCGTTGTAAAGTAATTGAAGCGAAAGGCTTGTCGTATTATTGACTACGGTACAATACTCACTTAAGAGGAAAATAATCGACTCCGATACTTCTATATGACGCATATAATTAGAGGTTCATCCTTGACAAGAAATTAAATGTACCATTCCTATAGGCAGCATCATGTGTCATAAAAGAATTTGAAAATCGACTATTTTGTTCGACATGTGATAATTTACAAGGTTTAAAAGTTCACCTAGCTTTTCACAGGTAGTTAAGTGACCTTAGGGATGGAAAAAAAATTGTTTTTAAATATTTTACTTTTTGCCTAGAGAAATGAATTTTAGTTAAAGATTCTTCGGCGGGAGATTGTTTAAAGTATGATTTAAATGCTTTTCAAACAACTTTCAGATATGGACCATCATAATTCACAAGAAAACCAACATGATGTAAAAGCAACATACATAAAAAGCACAGGCATAAATATCACGAATGATATGTATCATAAACTACTGGACAATATTAACTATAGGTCAACCAAATGTAACCATGTAATATAATAACCATGTCATCACAATTTGTCAGGAAAGAGAACCCCGACATCATGAAATTTCCAATTTTATAATGAAATGCTATTAGACAGATACACTGTCCTAGAAAAGCAATGGATCAAATTTAGAAACTGTTCCAATCCTTTAATGCTTTTTGGAACCCCGGTGTCCAGTGTGGAATTACACCCCTGTACCCCCCCTGCCTCCATCTAATGTCGATCGGAATAAAAACTATCATTATTCCAGTTTAAAAAACTCTCCATACCCCCCCCCCACACTCATTCCACTCTGGACATTAAATTACAGAACACATCCGGAGGCCCCCAACTCTAATTTCCAACATTTATTTTGTTTAGCGGAAACAAAAGTTTCGAGCTCCAACAGATCCTGGGAAAAAGATTAAAAAAGAACATTTCTGGAACACGGAACGTTCGAAAGAATGCTCCAGATGGTGGTGGTGTTCTTTTGGAACGGGGCCAATAAGCGGTGTTGCTGGAGGGGAGGAGAAATGATGAAGAAAAAAAAATATTCCATATCAATTTTTTCATCGACAGGTAGTGACACACTCTTGCACAGTATTGTTCAAACTTCTACCCAGTTTATGTACTTACACTATCGGCCGTGTGGGAGAGATTTAAGTCAAGCGCTCTCTCCGAATGAATTGTTGGAGAATTTTTGAACGGCCAAAAAAAAAACGAAGGAAAATGCAAGACTTTCTCGAATAAGAAGTGTAATCAGCATTTCTTGTAAAAACATTCCACTGTGAGTTGTCGCAGGTTTGCGTAGAATAATGTGATATTCGAAAACAAGACAGTTCCGTGAAATATTATATTATACAGTCCGTATTTGCGTGATGCATGAGGATGCAACTGTGTCATTCTTCAACGAAGCCTCATCAACCTATTTGAATCTCATTTCAAGAAAAAAATGGCTAAAAATTTTAGGTTTCCAAAAGCGGCATCGAAGAAAATGGAAAAGGTTCGTTAGATCTAAACTAATAATGTCATAAATAAGCTTTTATTCATAATATGACATTAATTATTCAAGTAAATGCATTTTTCATGAACCAAAATTGTTTCATTAATAATAAGAAATAAATTCTAGAAAAGTGACAGATACTATGAACAAAACTTTATGCATCAAATCAAGGAAATATTATATATATATATATATATATATATATATATATATATATATATATATATATATATATATATATATATATATATATTAATATGTATGTGTGTAGGAGAGCATAAATATAGTAATAATTTTGGAAATACGTTAAAAATGAGAAGAAATATTTGAAAATAAATGTCATAAAGGAAATTTTAAATTGCCATTATAAAACCTTTTCTGATGTTTCAAAAATGATAAATTTTCTTATTTATTCCCTCCATAATCATTTTTCAATTTCAAATTTAATGAGTTATAATTTTATTTATATTGGAGTGCGGGAAACTTTAAAGTAATACTCTCAAACTCCCAAAGTACATTAATGGTTATAAAGCATTTAAAATATTCACATTTGAAAAAAAAAATCTTTGGCCATGTCGAAATTGGTTTTCTTTACATGGATTTGAATCAATCGCAATGTCTATCGTATTTGAGGTTTTGTTGGGAATTTCATTAAATGAAATTTCGTTATATGAAGACCTTAACTTTTGCTTCATTTTCTATCTTAAGCTTAAAATGCTATAACGGTGGTATCGAATCTGGAGAGTGTTTTCAATTTTTCGTTTAGCAGTCGAATAACAGACATTATAGTTCGAAAAACTTCTATAAATGACTTAAAGAGTGCAGTGGATTTATCTGTAACTTTTCTAAAACAATATGGAGAAGAAACTTATGAATACCTTGTTTTCTGTATATCATTTGCTTTAGAATGTTAAGGAAAAGAAATATCTGCTTTAACACATGCCTTAAATAATTATTACTAATAATACATAATAATACATTATTTATGTGTGTAAGCTTATGAAGTAAGTTTGCCGAAGCTAAAATTTGTAAAAAAGCTGTTGAAATCACATGACATCTCTGTCATATCACTAAAATCTGTAACCTGTTAAATGCCGTCTGAGCGGGTGATGTCACTTGACGTCAAAAGGTTTAGTTCTTGTGATTTTTATGGCTCAAGTTTTAAACGAAATTCCTTTTTATATTGAGAAAAGTGATATTAAAGCAATTCTGAAAGTACTTTTTGAGAATCGGCATTTCAGTTTTAAACAAAATTTACCTCCATTTCGAATCAAAGCTGTATCTAGAATACTGCAAGCATTCCCCGTTTATACAGTGATCATTTCAATTTTTAATAAAAATTCACTTTAATCTGATATTTAATGCATTGTATGACTGCATACATAAAATCATCGCTGGAGCTTTAAGCACATTTCTCTCCCATTTCGTAAATGTTATAATCCGTTCACTCTTCACTTCTTAGCTGCAACCGTGCTCATTCCAGATTTCATTTCACCCGCTCGGCTTCCAACCCATTTCCAGACTTCGAACATCGCTTCTTTTAACATTTAAAGCGAAAACCCATCATTTCTGTTCTCTGCTTCCACGCCAATTGTTCTGTATTCTGCGTGCCCGGCACCATTTTACACTCAACAAGGGGAGGGCCGATAGGGGAAGGGAGAGAAAAAGAACAGTTTTCCCCAATAAAATCCCTTTATTTTATTTCGCCATTAACTCCGGGAGCGCCCAACTTTAATTTCGAACATTAATTTCATTTCAACGGAAACAAAAGTTTTCTCTCCACCCCTCCTCTCTTTCACCAGCGTCCGAAAAGAAAGATAAAACAGAGGGGTACATTCTAAACACGGGAAACCTTTTCTAATGGGGGTGGTTGGAAGGTTGCCAAAACTTGAGAAATGCGCCGGGCATCGATTTTCAATCGGCATGCATCAGGCAAAGTGCCGGCAGTTGCTTTGTTCCACCGTAGACCACGTGATAAAACATGCAGAATTGTTTCAGAACTTCATTGAACTGGAAATTCAATTCGCTGACTGTGGTGGTGATCTTTCCGGGAAATTGTTAGCTTTCGAGGCATTTTCCCGATGATTCTTCGAACAAACTAACCGTGTGTGGACCCTTACTAATGGCATCTTAGCCAGTAAACGTTTCCTTATAAAACGCTGTAACTCTGCTTCTCTTTAAAGAAAAATTGTCAGGGTTTGAAATACTTATTTCATATAAAAACATAATAATACATTACAGATTTGTTTATTTTTCTTTTTAAATGATTATGTATTAGTATCAATTCACGGACGAATGCCGCATATATTAAGGCAAAAAATATTTTTTTTAAATTTTTATCATAGTTTTCGATATCTTTTATTTAAAGACTAAATAAATGTATGGTAATATTCTGAATATATATTTAATACAAAATTCTTTTGTAAATTATTTTACCTCGTAATAAATAATTTACAATCGATTGGCCAGAAAGATCAAAAGACTTTTCTTCCGTAAAGACATATACGAATTAAAACTAATGCAGCTATCGGAAAAACTATAAAAAAATCTATGGAAAAATCTCAAAATTTTGAAAGATTTCACTGTGTAAGAAAAAAATTAAAGTGTGATCATATATTACCAATTTTGAAAAAATAACTAAAACTTTACGGCGTGAAAAATTATATAATTCTTTAGAATTAGCAGTAAAAAACTGTTAAAACTTTCGTGAAAGGAAACTTTGGTGATCATGGTCTTTTTTTACAGAAGAGAAGGGGAATTTTAGATTACTGATTGTTTAGAAAGTGATTAAAACAAACGATTTTTTAAAATTAAAGTTTAAACTTATGCATGTAGAAATTAAAAAATAGTAATTAAAAAAGAACACTTATAGAATATACTTTAGTGATTAAAAGATTTCTCTAATTTAAAAAAATGTTGTTAAATTAAGTCTATAACGTAGAATCGAATAACTGTTTGTAAAAAAACAAATATAAGAAACTTCCTTTTTAACTACAAATTGTGATTTTAGATTATTGTAAAAATTTAAAATTTCACGTAGCAGACATTAATACCCCTTACGTAAAAACTAATTACAAACAGATATTTGCAAATTAAAACAATTTTAAGCTAGCGAATTGGGCAATTAAGAGCAAACTTTTAGGAATTTAATTTGGTATTTTTTTCCGGAAATATTTTAAACAGTAATCAGTTGATAACTTACTTTGCTTAGAAATTAATTTAAGCTAAGCCTGACTATATGAAACAAAAAGAATATTTAATCTCAATAACTATTTAAAAGATGCATAGAAAAGCTTTTTTAAATCCGACTTCAGTGCTAAGAAAATTCTTGTAAAGAAAATAAGTGATAGGCTTTCATGAACTAGTTACCTGAGAATGGATTAAAAATTGAGTCTAAAAAATTGAATTATATTTTTAACCCGACGAAATTTCAAATAAAAATATGAAGAAAGCTTAGTAAAATCATCCTTCTCTGTTCACTCTTTAAAACAATAGATTCATAATCTTACGCTATCTGGTTTAAAGCAAGTGAAAAATAATAGTGTAAAATAAAAATTGCAGCTGAAGGAAAAAAGAAAATTTATCATGATTATGCAAGGTGAGATAATAGCAATTTACCTCAGAGATTCTTAAAAGTTTTTGATACCGAAGATGAGTATGAAATAATTAAATATAGTATCGCTTTACAAAAAAGTTGCTTCGACATTACGTAAAAGAAAAAACTGAAAAAAAATCTTAATGTAAAATGAAAATCATAATGAATCTAAATGATTGTTAATAAAGAGTGTAGGATCTTTTGTAAAAACAAATTGCTTTGTTCCAATTATTGCTTTAACGAAAATTAGCTCGTTGATAATGGTATACTACCTGTAATCTAGAAACAAATTAGAAGCCCAGACAATGAAAAAAACAGTATAATCTGAAGAATTAATAACAAAATTGCGAAGAAAAGTGTTGCATATGAAACCATTTTGAGTGTATAACTTTTTGTGATGAAGGTTATAATCTTATTCTTCTTGTTGCTTTTAATAAATATTAATATAATACTTATTTTAATTTAATCCAAAAGAATTGGTATTAAATATATCAAAAATATACTAATTATACATAAAAAAACAATATTAATTTATTTACGAGATTTTCTTTATTTACAAATATCAAAGATATATAAGTGGTAATAGAGGTTGACAAATTTATTTGGAAAGTATACAATATGCAATGTCTAAGACTTGATACACGGGTCCATGTTCACATCTCACTTTGTCAACCAATAATTGATTTATCTATGTGAATTACAAAAACGCTTGTAATTAACATAGATCACATATATTCACATAATTTGTTTTAATTTACTTACGAGATTTTCTTTATTTACAAATATAAAATATGGGTAAGTGGTAATAGAGATGGACTAATTGATTTGTAAAGTGTACTATATGATATGTCCAAGACTTGATACACGGGCTCGTGTTCCCATCTCACGTTGTCAACCAATAATCAATTTATCAATTTAACCAATGATTAACCAATAATCGAATCTTGTGTGAATTACAAAAACGTTAAATTATCGTTCATGATATCAGGGCAGGGTATATACCGTAAAAAAGATGCTTCTTATTGAGAATGCTAGATATTGATAGGGATGATTATATAGCACTATTATAAAGTTTAACAGCTCTTCAGATAGCTGCCGGTATGCTTTTGTTAATTCTCATCCTGAGGGAAATAGATTTTTGATGTTATCAAGTTTGAGTTTCCATAAATTTTAGTAGTAAAGATAAATTCATAATGTAAATTTGCTGTCCTTTTGAAAGGTAAGCAGTCACATCACATAGTATCTGCTCTTCATTAGAAACTAGCTAGCATAAAATTGTTGTTAATAAACAACTAGAAACATCATGATTGAATTTCTACATATTTCTTCCTATAAATGGTTTATTTTCATAGTTGTCCGTTGAATTCCAGGGAATGGATTCCGATGACGATATAAACAGTTATTCGGCATTTTAAATTTAGTTCTTGACAGGATATAGAGCTACACCATGCCGAACAGTCCATAAACGTGTTACAATCCTAGACCCTCGATTGTTGTTCAATATGCGGGATATTCCAGCATATTTGCAGTTTTATTCGGAGATAAGTTCCATTGCGTTTACAAATACAGTAATATATATATATGTTTAACATGACCAGATTTTATTGCACATAGAGCGAAACCAAACCACGGTATCACTGGGTTTTAGTCTAAAAAAAAAAGAGAGAGAAAATGATATCAACATCAAATGCATAAAACCTAGCCAGCGGAATTCCATGCGCGCAAAGATAAAATTTATGCAGAAAAGAAGCGCAAATTGTTTCTTCCCCCTCACAGGTAAAACGTGCCTTAAAAAACAATTTTCAAAGCAAACAAAATGTTTAAACATACCGCGAAGAGTTCCAGTTACTCCCTGCAGTTTTACTTACAAAACAAAAGATATCCTCACCAACAGTTCTTTTTCGAATAAAAGATAAGTAAGAAGAAATAAAAGAATAGTTTAAAAAAAAGTAAAGAAAAAGAGTACGGAACTGCGAGAAACAGTTCCAAACGGTGGTTTCGTTGGATTCCTGCCAGAGAGAAAGGAAGGGGGTGGGACGCAAAAATAATGTACCTATTGATTTTCCATCGACAGGTTTTCTGCGGCGAGTGGAGTTGAGTTGTCTAGGTATTTCGTTAATTATATCAGAGCATAGTGGAGAGTTAAAGGAGATTCCAAAATGTCGCGAAAAGCCTCAAAATGTCCAATTTCCAATATCGATCCCGGCTTTTACGCGGGACTTGCTCGTAATTAGAGATGACGTTCGCCCATCCCAAAGATTCCGAAAGCAGTTCCGATTAAGTTTTCAGAGCGACGCAAACCTCTCTAGTAATGACTGTGTTGGATAATTTCTAAGAATATGCATAAAAAAGAACTGTGTGCAAGTTGTCCAAGAAGTTCTCCTAAATGCAATACCGATGCGGTACCGATGTATACTCTGTTCTCACTTTCTTCCTGGCATTATCCCTTCATGCAGAAAATAATCTGCCTGCCGAGACATCTTACCAGATAGTAAGGTAGGTGTCCCAAATATCGCCTACTCTAACTTATTTTCGACATTTCATCCAATTTTTAGTTTCTGATTAGGCTGGAAACTCAAAGAACATCCCTAAGAACTATTTCCTTTGGTATCCTTACATCAACCAGCTCCAAAACCAGTGCCAGTTTATGTTATGTAGCTTAATTGAAAAAAATTGAAATTTCCAGTGAACTCCAGAGCGGTTCCTAATATCGCCTACCTCTGTTCATCTTACCGCCTACCGGGTGAAATGAGGAGCACCTGTTAAAAGGCGTTGCTAGCAAAGTCTCTCTTTAATCCTTTCAGGGGCAACAACCTCAGTTCGCATGGTACAGATTTTTCCCCCGCTTTTTTTAACCCAAAGAATCTTGAAAAATTTTCCA
The DNA here is from genome assembly GCA_907164885.2 of Dolomedes plantarius. Classification (NCBI taxonomy): domain Eukaryota; kingdom Metazoa; phylum Arthropoda; class Arachnida; order Araneae; family Dolomedidae; genus Dolomedes; species Dolomedes plantarius. The sequence continues at coordinate 104,848,265 of OU015500.1, forward strand.
ATTAAAGGTTGAAAAATATCTTTACTTCTATAAACTGATAAGAGATGGCAGTACTAGCCATTTTTCTGCTCATTTAACTAGAATACATTGAATTTAAGTGAAAAATAGACTAGATTTAGGTGTTTGAACTGTGCAAACGGCGCCCCGCAAAGGGTTTTAATGCACTTTCAAATGGTATGAGCAAAATTGGAATTTGGATGCACCTACCTGGTTATTCACTGGATTCTGATTCTTTGGAGCCAAAGTTTACGAAGACAACTGCCAAAACAACTTCAGACGCCATATAGTTTCTGTTGTCAGTGATAAGAGCGTTGTCGCTATCGCGGCTGTTACTACAAACCCAGAACTAAGATGTTACTTCATTTTCTCATACATAGCGCGAATCATACTTTAGAAACACGAGTAGGTGATATTAGGCACAAGGGTGATATTTGGGAGGCTCACATTATGCTGCACCATTATCCTTTCCGGTCGTATAATCCTCTAACAAATACTATAAAGTGTTTCCTTGAACTCAGATGTTCGTACCATGGCGTTTTATGTCGACAAGAGGCATACTTTACCCATTAATATTTAAAACTTTAAAAATTAAAACCCTCCCCTCAAAATAATAATAACAATGTAAAATAAGGGACTCGGTTATGCTGAGGTACTGTGATATAAAAATTTTAAAATATGAAAAAGAAAAACAAGTCAGAATTTACTAGCTGTTTATGAGCATAATTCACAGATCGAAAATATCAACAACCATTCCAATTACACGACACTCCTAGCTGGAGATAACACAACTAAGATAGCAACGTTTAGTTAGACATTTCTCTTTAGAATAGCTCCTTTCCTGCGCATGACTCTAACTCATCAACTAAAATCTTACTTTCACCCCTAAATTAGCCTGAGGCTACATTTTTTCTTCTTTCGTCCAGACAAGGGACTCAGCTATAAACGAGCGAAAAATTCTGCAGATGGACTCATTGCTGCAAAGTAAGCACAGTTCGTTCCTTCTGCGACATCATCTTCCGATTAAGCATAGTTATATTTCTTCATATCGTTTCCCCGGTTGAAGGCTGTTATACGACAGAGATCTTCGAGGATGCGGAAATAAGAAATTAACTGAAGTAAAACTTGTTGAAACAGATGTAATACTTTTTACGATAATCTAAGGATGGAAGTGTGCCATGTTTTGAGTAACAACATGTATATTTTTTGAGCCAACAAGCGGGAAGTTAAAGAACATATTTGTAAATTCTTTCAATATTTCTCAAAGATTCATCCCACATTTGTCATATTTGTTTTAGAGTAGTCACTTATTGCTCTCTCCAACAGAAGGGTTCCATTAAAACGCAAATTTGTAAGGTTCGGGTGGGCGTGGGGTATCGAAAGTAGAAACTTTCGATCTCTAAATAGAGACTCTTAAGACTGACTTGGGGATATAGGAAGCTTTGTATTCTGTCACTGTTTTACAGGGCCGCCCAGAGGGGGGGGCAATTGAGGCACTTTACCCCAGGCCCCCAACTGCCGGAGGGGCCCCAAAAATTAAAAAAAAAATATATTTATTAGATTTTCTCCGAAAGAAAATTCTGAAACTTGTACCGTACTTCAAAATTCAAAATAATCTCCTGAAAAAAGGGGCCCCCCAAAATAATAAAAAAAAAATTATTCGATTAATCAGATTTCTTGGGGCCCCCAACAGAAGTTTGCCCCAGGTCCCGTAAAGTCTCTGGGCGGCCCTGCTGTTTTAAGGTATATATCCTCTTCATTTCCTCCCAAACAGTTTTAACGTACTGAATTATTCCGTACTGTATAAAAAGGTGTTTTTTAAACTTTTAAAATTATCTTGCTGTATGAATTCTTTGCTGTATATGCGTACTGATTTACCTCTATCTCCATGTCTGGGAAAGTATTTAGTTAGATACTGCCATTTTAAATTTACATAGCATAGTATAACAGTCGAATGTACTGATGCATTTTTTTATGTCTTTTGAAGAGGGTAAAAAACATGATGGCTAGGGAGCCAATAAATATTATCGAATTTCCTACATTGTGGTAGGGGAAGGCTCAGCCGTAACACCCTTTATATATATGTAGACAGTGAAACTTCTCTATGGCGGCCGGTCATGGTTCCGAAAAAAGTGGCCCTTTTGAGGGGTGGCCATGGAAAATGGGTTCCTTTCATAACATTGGCTCTATGAAGTCTTTAATCGCTTCGGAACAAAATATGGCCGCTTAGAGGGGTGACCGGCTAGAAAGGTTATATTGTTCTCACACACAAATTCCCACTGCCTATATGTATGCAAGGACATAATTACCTAGTTTCTTTAAAAATATTCAATGCCATATTTTAATCGAATTCACTAAAATAATTTTAGCCAGCGTTTGCACTTAAAAGTTTTACATTAAACCTATCATTAAGTACTCATAGTCAGCCAATGACATGTCTAATATTTTCAGTCAGCCTGCTGCACAAGTAACTTCATAAGACAGAATCACAACCTCTAATGACTAATTATTAATCCCAATGGATTCAACACATTTTTAGAAATGATACTGGATGAATATGCTTTCCCAGGTGTTCAACGACAGAGAGGTCAGTTTATTTTCTTTTTTTTTTATAATTCGCCGAGGGCGCAGTTTATCAGATAGTAATGGTCTAAATTTGTCGAGATCTCAGCCTTATCTTTCTTGTGTCTCAGGTATAAACAGCACGAGAGAGAGAGAAGAGACCACAGTATCCGTAAAAAGTACCTTCAAGGAAAAGACTGTTAAACAAGGGTACATTAAACAAATTAATGAGCTGGAGCTAATGAATGAAAGATAAAAGTAAAAGCTTGAATAAAAAGTTTTTCGCAAACGAAAGTAGATAAAAATGGGAAATTTATGTGTCATATATTCAATTTTTTTTCTATTAGCTGAACACTTTCTCTTTTTAAAGAGAATAAATTCACTTAAATTGATTATTTTTTAAACCTGCTAATGGGTTGCATCGGAACATATTTTCAACACATCCCAGTAATTAAAATGAGGAACATTAATGAATAAAATCTCTAAATTCTGGATGTCATCTATTTTTACATTAACATCATAGGTGATTAGGGAAGGTATTTTTCATTCACTGATAGAGAGAATCGTTTTGAAGATGCAATTAATGTAACACTGTAAAATAGAAAGGTATTCGCAGAAGGTATTGGAGTCGTAAATTAAACGCATAAAAGTGAGAAAAGAATAAATAAACATTCAGACTGTATTATATATAATTTAAAATAGATTTATTTATTTTTTTTGTTAATGCTGGTTCGAACCTTTTAAGATTCTTAATATAGGAAAATTTTTACAAACGAGAGAAAGTGTAAAAATTAGGACTTTGGTTATCGAATGGAAGTCAGATCAATTCTTCAAAACTTTGAATAATACTACATCTGAAATATCGGTGTAATTCTGGCTATCCCAATAACCAACTTAATCACAAGGTTAATGCAAAAGTGATAGAACACATATAGTTTTATTATATAGTGGTTTTCATAGAAGCAGTACGATTGTTGAAGCGAAACGAACTGAATTTTCTGTAAAGAAGGAAAGAACATTTTTTGGAACTTGACCGGCCTCTAGAATGCTGTGTGACTAATTGTGTATTAAAAGTGTGGAATAATAAGCCCTCATAGAAGTTACAGCCTCAATTATATATATATATAAATATAGTATATATGTGTGTGTGTGGCTTAGTACAAGGAGTGCCTAAGTCAGTTTTTTCCACTATGACTTTGTTTGCTTGTCTCTTAAAAAAAATATTATTTTCAATGTAAGAAGTACCTAAATCTGTCCGATGCTTTAAAAGTGTTTTCTAAACCATTGTACAGATTTGGGTACTTCTTACATTGAAAATAACATTTTTTTAAAGAGACATAAGCAAACAAAGTAATCTTGGAAAAAACTGACTTTGGCACTTCTTGCACCAAGCCCTCCCCCCCCATACACATATATATATACATATATATATATATATATACATATATATATATATATATATATATATATATATATATATATATATATATATATATATATATATATATATATATATATATATATATATATATATATATATATATAATATGGGGGGATCTTAAATGCGAATCGATTCATAGGGACGAGCGGATCCACGTAGAACAGTAACAGGATATGAGGGGTCAAGACGAATAAAAGAGAAGAAGTTTGGAGGCGATACAGAGTGGAGGCTCTCGGGCGCCGATGTTGAGGAGCGAACAGGGAAGAGACCCAGGAGATTTTGGCCTAGCGTGGAGTAACTATGAAGAAGGGGTACCAATTACGCCTACTACGGATAGACAGTCCGGTGAAAGGAAAGCTTCCATGTTGCGGATGTCTGAGTGACTTCAAGAAGTACAAGCTTGTTGAGTGCTTGGTAGTATTGTCATTGCCCTGAGAGGTCAACTATTATATGCTAAGTGTTACATGTCAATTGTGGTGTCAACTAAATAAGCATTTATTGTTATTGTTATTGAGAGACTGTTATTGAGTCATTCCGGATTTAAGTGAATATTGAGGTGTCAGTTTATTGCATAAAAAAACTTAAACGAACTGAATTAAAGAAGCACCCCATACACACACAAACAAACAAACACACACACACACACACACACACACACACACACACATATATATATATATATATATATATATATATATATATATATATATATAACTTTCACAAAAAAATTTCATATATATATATATATATATGATTTGCAATATGTTGAACTGCGCATTACCCTTAAATATATTTATACTGTTAATTCTGGGGTTTAAAAGTAACGGTGGAGTAATAACATTTTCGTATTATGTACAGTTATCCGTAAATACATGCTGTGATGATTACAATAAACGAAAACAACTGGGCTTGGGCACAGACTTAGCCAAACAGTCCAAATTAAGCAGACTTCTAGAGCTTAAGTTAGAAAGAAGCGAGTCATGTCATACCACTTATTCTTCTATCATAGAAATACGCTATTTGCCACCCCTTTTATGTCTTCGTTTTTCCTGTCCTGGATACTTGATAAATGTAATTTTGAGAAGCCTGGATTTAATTGTTGCATGCATTAAGATTATTATTATATTATGCTTTCACTAGAACATCCAGTTTTCCTCTAATTAATTTAATTGATTATACTGTACCATCGTACCCTCTAACCGTGAACCATTTTTCTTCCTTTCTCTCGACAGTAAATTGTGTTATTATTTATGTTCCTCGGCAGTCCCCTTTTAAATACATTGTCATTTTACACCTAATTTAGAAATATGAAATTTTCCGTCAGTTTCGGATCCTTTTAGGGAATATCTGTTGATTCCTTTGATTGAAAAAGCTTTTTAATACCTTCTTTGGGAGAAAAAATTAGTTTCATTCATGAACAAACAAAGCATAGTCATTGATACTTTGTCATGTGACTGACTAAACATTTCATTCTTGAGAGTAAGAGTTAGTAATGATCGAGTAGTAACGTTTAGATCGAGTAATAAGGTTAATTTCGCTTTGTTTGTTAGGGTATCTCGCCGGTATGTATTGAGAAAATGTTTCATGCAATGCACCAGGAGAGTCGATAAATACTGAACCACCCTCAAAATCTGCAATTGTTGAATGCAAAACATATCTAATCACAACGTTTTGCGTCAGTTCAATTTTGTAGGATTGTACAATACTTTTTCTCGGAAACCTTGTAGAGTCTGACAGGTTGAGACACGTTAAATCTCGAGCTATTATTTCTAACCAGTGGGATTGAAGCTTCGGTATGAAAAAATAATTACTAAACTGTGAGTTTCCCTGTGTGGATATAGCTTGATTTACAGCTGTAGACAGCGGTGATTGTTTATTTTTGGTGACTGCGACTGAAGGTAGGAGCCAAGGTTGGTTGATTCATTATGGTCCCCTTTTGCAACTCTAGGGACACTAAACTGTTGTTAATTGCAGAATTCTGTAAAATCTGTAGTCGTGACTGAAAGCAATGCAACTTTTCTTTTGGTAGCTTATAAACAGCTTATGATTTTAAAGATTTTGGTTTTGGGAAGATCTCATTTTGAAAACTGATGGATACCCGAAAGTGGTCAAACAGTTTTGCACATGCTTCGTAGAAATATTGGTGTAATGATTAAAGGATAGAGTAAATCAAAATATGATTGGTTAAAAATAGCTAATAACTACCGTAGCTGATATAAAAGATCCTCAAGCGGTCTTACTTGTTGAATGAATAAATAATTTTACCTTATAGATGCTTTTAAACGCATGGAACTATATCGGCCATATACCTTGCCATCAGAAATTAATTTAAAATTCCCCTTTTCTGAATTAAATCAATCCTAAATTTTCACTTATTAATTTATAAACATGGCACAAACTTATGAATAAAGAACAGCAAACAAGAAATATCCATACGACGACATCTTTCTCTTACACCCTGTCGAACAAATCCATTGAAACGAGGGCTGAAATTCCATCGATAATTAGAAACATGCTTTTCGTTCCCCAGATTAAACAAACACTCGGTAATGCATTCCTCGAAACGTTAATTTTAATTATTCGATTTTAAAATATATTGGTTATCGGGTGTCGATAATAATCGATTCTGCAGAGCGGATTAGCAGGGGATGATTCGCCCGTTCTTCGCAGACGTGTCTTTCATTAATTAAACGAGTAAATAGCGTGAAATTCGTGGGGGATGCGGGAATACCGCTCGGTGGAATTCCGAGATGTCACGAAGGCCTTCTAAGTGTCCGATTTCCGATATCGAGTGGTCTCTTAGGGTTAAGAACACAGAGAAAATAACGGATTCCGTGACGGCAGGGTAAGATATCGTGCTAAAGAAGTTTATCGGAAAAGAATGAAAACCCTTCGAAAACCTTCTTCGAAAATTCTATCAGCTTTAATGCAAGTTGGAAAAATTCTTTGCTAACAAATAGTTTTGTTTAAACTAGAGTTAACATATTTTTTTAAAAAATTGGAGTAAGGTGTAGCTCATTTGGGGAGAGAAAAATATTGAGTAGATTTTATAGAAATAATATAAGTTTTAAGAAAGAAATTCAAAGTATCTGTATCGTTAAATTTGTTCTCAATTGAATTTCTCCGATTTGTCTTTGGTTGCCATTTCATTGTAGGATAATTATACTTATTTTTATGATATCTCTTACTGTTCCTGACACTTTAAACTCACCGCTTTAAACTCACCGCTTAAATCAGGAACGATGTAGCATATATATCATGTTGTAGTTATTGAAACATGAAGGGGAAATTTTTCTCCACCTAGAATTTCTCAGAATGGAGTCAATATACGAAAATTCCTACTACTAATAAAATTATGAACGAGTAGATTCAGTTTTAAAATATATACAACAGTTTATGTTTTGTGTCCTACATTGAATGTGAAAATGTAATTTGCTGTTTAATTGGGAGTGAAAGTTTTAAAACCCAAGGCAAATCGTTATGTGCTAGATCAACTTATAGAAATGGGTATCCTAGCTGAAGAAATATTTAGTGTTTGTCTCCTATTTTAACATTTTATTATGGAACCAATATTGGATCGAACGGACAGTTACAATAATCAAAACTGAAAATTTAAAAAAAAATACGAGATTAATTTTAAATACCGATTGAAACACAAAATGTTTTAAACTCATTTTAAGAGGAAAATAACAGAAAAAAATTTAATGCAATAAATTATTTTTGAAAACTTGAAGGATTTTGTGTCCTGGACTCCCTTAAATTAAGGACTCCCTCTGGTGACCGTTGTACGATGGCTAAGAAACAGGAATTCTCTAACAGAATCTGTGGCTTCGAGTCCCTCTAATAGCATGGATGTTTTTAACCTCTTGGAATTAGCTTTAAACTGCAAATCCTATTCTAATGAGCCTTCGTTTAGTATATGCTGCTAGTAGTACTGTCAACCAACTAACTTTTTGGTGAAAACTAACTTTACTAGCTTTAAGGGGTAAATGGTAATTTAGGAGGTACATTATCATTCACCTCCTAAAATATGTTCAATAAGCTACCTCCTCCCTTTGTTTTTCTAGAAATGCTATTGCTGCTCTATTTTCCTCTACAACTTTTAGAAGCTCAACAGGAACTTACTAACTGTCCATATCAACGGTCTTGGAGTTCTGGCGGTTCCAAGAAATTCCATTACTGAGAAATTCCAGGAGAGAATTTGATAAATTTGCCTGACAGAGGCTTTTCCAGGAAAAAAAAAAGTTTATAAAAATATTGAAAGAAAATTCGACAAATTAAATAACTTCTAACTGGGTATTTATCATTTATTACTTATAACTGGTTAAACATCGTCTTATTTGTGCCGTTAAATTGCCATCCTTATGAAATGACAGTTGGCCTAAATGAGAGAGAATGATGAATCAAATGTGTAATTTCTCGTTTAAGACGAAAAACAAAAGGTCATATTTTGTTCCAACAGTTGTACTCGTAATACTCTAAAAATGGCTTTAAAACAAATGAGAAAAATAATCTTTTTTCATTATTTTTTGGATCTTTCAAACTTTGTTTAATCAAGAGTGCCATCTGCCATTATTTTACTTCATAAATTCTTTGCTTACTGTTGAAAAAAGGACTGCACTGTTAAATCATTTCACCATGTTAAACCTCTACTAATACGGAAGTAAAGAAAATAATGCATTTTTATCAATTAGGGTTAATGAAAAGAGTAACCAATAATAAAATAACTTGTGCACCATTTTAATAAATAAGTATGGACATATTAATCCTTATTGCAACATGTTGTTTCATAATGATTATTTACTCCGAAAGAATGGTTTTCACAGGCCTTTTGTGTACAATTACGAAACCATGTTTTATTTCTTCTGAATAACATTTAAGGTCATTCCTTGGATCGTTTATAATATGAATAGTATAATATATTTATAACTTCAGTTAACTTGCTGAGCATGTAATTCGTTATGAAAATCTGTTTCAGTCCGAGAAAACAAACCGACTTTGTTAGATGTTTGCCCTAACAATGTTAGTTTGTTTAGAAAAATGTTAGTTGAGGCAGAAAAAAATATTTAATTTGTAGTAATAAATTATATTTTCTTGTACAAAAGTCAGTTTGAAATCCTCAAGTACATCAGATTTCATTTCTCTTCCTGTATATTAACAACCTGTTCAAGCTCAATCAGGAACGTTACATGCTGTCAAAGTTAAAAAATTTCAGCCAATCACAGATCAATTTTCATTGACCACGTGATATGTCAAACCTATCACAGGCTAGTCAGTTTTAAATCCTCAAACACATCAGAGTTCATTTCTCTTCCTGTATACTAACGTCCTGATCACACTGAATCCGGAACGTTGCATGCCGTCTGAGTTAAAAATTTCAACCAATCATAGATCGTAATTAATTGACTACGTGACATGTCAAACCAATCACAGGCTAGTTAGTTTTATATCCTCAAACACATCAGAGTTCATTTCTCTTCCTATGAACTAACGGCCTTTTTACACTGAATCCGGAACGTTACGTACTATCACAATTAAAAATTTCAGCCAATCACAGATCTCAATTCATTTACCACGTGACATGTTTAACCAATCACAGGCTATTTTACAGTAGAGAGATCAGTAAAATTATCGTTAATAACACTGTTTAATGAAACAGAAATATGTATGTACCTAATTTAACACAAGATCTGTATATCATTGTCCAAATCTTAAAATAAGATGTTTACACTATAAATTGCTTAGGGGTCTTTGATAATATTCCGCAACAACTTTTGTATAAATATCATAATGCACCAAATTTTTCAAAATATTCCATAAAGAAAATTTTAAAATAATTTATCCTACGTATATATTAAAGTCCATCTTTAAAATTAAAAATAAGTAAACCGGCAGAATAATTATAAAGTTTTCACGAATATTTTTTTCTAATGTAAAATATTTATGCTTATCACAAAGGGATTTTCGCCCTTTAAAACGATCATTAAACTCCATGCACTAAATAAAATACCTCACAAGCCTATATGGATTTGGAAACACGAGGAAAATATTATGACATAGAACTTGTAATATGTAATTTAATATGTACCCTAGTTGCATCATACGAAATTTTGATATTAAACATAAATGGAAAATGACAGTGAACTATTAGTAATTTTTACAAAAGGAAAATATGTCGTAGAATAGCATGTAAACAGATACTCATTCTTGCAAAGTAACTTAAACAAACTTGTACAAACGTAAAGCATTTCACAATGCGAGTGATAATCATTTTCTCATATGAAATTTAAAATATTTAAATCACCGAAGGCGCTATCTCACATTTCTCCACAGAACACATACTTGTCTTTCGAGTTATAGAAGATGACAGAAAATGTATTAAATTGCTTTTAAAATGTTGTTTGGCACTGCTTACAGCTGTACTCTCCAATTACTTTAAGAAACGAATGGTGTTGCGTCATCATTATCGTAATCAGAAAGTCAAGACACACTGTTTCGTAAATTGGATATTTTTTCAGCAAAGGCTGCAGGACCTTCTAAGAAGACATTTTTTTTAATTTCAAGAGGAAAAATTTATTTAAAAAAATAGATTACTTATCATTTATGTCATTTTATATAAATGTAAGATTTTGCAAAAATAATACTTCATTGTCACATGTCTCGCATAAAATAACAGACTGGAACATCTTCAAAGCCATTTTAACAAGCTGCTCTCAGACAGAAAAGCAGTAATTAAGGTAATTACATGAATTAACCGGATTAAAACATCAACAGTTGTGTATTAAAAATCATGGTAATTAATAAAGATAAGAGTTAAGGGGAACGACAAGGAGGTCAAAATACAAAGAAAAAGAGTTTTTTAAATATTATTTTCATTTATCGTTTCTGGCATAGATTTTAACCAACCAATTACTTGATTAATTTGTAATCGCTTTACTTACAATTTAACTACTCACCATTTCTATGAGTAAATCGCGCGGTCTTCTTACAAAATGCGAACTAGTATATAATGTGCAAATTCACACAAACACGAACTGTAAAAAAGAGAAACAGCATATTAAGTGATAGGTTGTTTACACATTTATATACAAACACCACAAGCACACAAGAATATATATATATATATATATATATATATATATAATACTGGCTTAAGTCAAGAATCTAAAAAAATAAGTTTATTAGTTATTTCGCATTCACTCTTTTACATTGCCGTAATATGAAGCAATCTTTGCAAAACTGCAAAAAAATTTAACCATTAGAATGAGTTAGTTGTTGCGTCATAAAACAGAATTCAGTTCGTGTTCTAATTCAAACCTTCCAATATCTTGAATCGAAAAATACATGACTTAGATCACTTTGGTCATAATCACCGGCACACACACACACACACACACACACACACACACATATATATATATATATATATATATATATATATATATATCGTCAGTATTCTGTAAAAAGGACAAATAGCTATGTAAATGTATATAGATACTCGTCCTTTTTACAGAACACCGACGATATCTATATATGGATGAGAAATTCTACATAATCTACGGTTTGTAATGCAATACACTTCTTCATTTTAGAGTAAGGGGACTTTGTGCTAAAACTCCGTAAAGAACGGCATTTTAAATTGTCAGATAAATGTGTGCCTATCTCAAATGACAAGTAAATATATATATGAAAGCTTTCATCTCAGAGTGCAAAACCAGATTCCGATGGATGTACTATTCTCCATTGCAACATGTATATTGTCTATTCACAAAATATACTAACAATGTATTCAGTCTTCAATCTAAATATCAACCGAAGCCGGAGGAAACGTAGATAGTTTGGTAATCAAGATGATTACATGAGATTTGGGACCCAGAGGAAAACGTCAGATTGAATATTGATGACATTGAGAACTGGAGTGCATAATCAGTCGGAGAAATGAGTTTTCTGCATAAAAGACTCATATAAAGGAATCTGGCTTACAAATCAAATTTTGAAGTTGAAAACAGTTTCAAATAGATAAGAAGGTCTTTGATACGAATTATCAGGATCTAATCTTGATGTCACTTATTATTAATTTTGCAAAATTGAAGCACCATGTTACGCACAAATCTATTTGGGAAACAGAGTTTGAGAGAATTTTTGGTTGTTTAAATGGCTTTTGCTTAAAAAAACTGCAGTTGTAGTCATAGGAGCTGTAAGTATATATATATATATATATATATATATATATATATATATATATATATATATAAATTTATATATATATATATATATATATATATATATATATATATATATATATAAATTTATATATATATATATATATATATATATATATATATATATATATATATATATATATATATATAAATTTATATATATATATATATATATATATATATATATATATATATATATATATAAATTTGGAAGCAGTCGGATCAAATCGTTTATTAGAGCGAAAAGAGTGCATCCGTTCATTTCAGAAGAATGGTTATGAAATATCACCTTTCAACATTAAACGCTGGGGAGCGAAAAAAAATCATGTGACATTTGTAGGGTCAGTAGATTTAGGGGCTCGCTATTCTAACCCACTCCTGAATTGGAACATATACACGTGTAGAAATGCAAAGGCATGGGATTCATGGGAAGTTCTGTGGCTAAGGTTCTTAAAGCGATAAATGAATATTACTGGGGATTGGATTTAGGAAAGGGACTTTATATCCTAGTATGGAGGGCATAATATTTAAGATATTACATATATATATATATATATATATATATATCATAAAGTAAATATTATATTCTTTTTGTAATCATTACAAAACTGCAATTAAGTTTGTCAAATGGACTTTTCCCCTCTGCTCGTATATTTGTGTAATTTGTCTAACTGACAAACACACCGATTATGTTCTTTCAAGTATTTCATCAATATTTCTCCTGAAAATATCACACATTTATTTATATAAGATTTGCATGTCTATGTATGTATTTATACATGCATGTATATTTCAGTGTACTTTAGACAGACACATAACAAGGGCTAGGGTGAACTCTCTTTCATACTCAAACGTATATATTGCTTTCAGTTAGGAGCCCCAGTATATTTACGATAAGAACACAATAATTAAATCTTTCCTATGCACCTTAAACTAAAGTTGAAGGGAGACATGAATCGGAGTCCAGCATATATTTTTTAAACTTTGAAAAGGGGAAACTGTTATTCGCAACTTTTACGTGCAAAACAGTTCTTGTGTGAATAATTGTCATTATATTATTTCTTGTTTGTAGCATTTATAGACCTCATCCCTTCCAATTCATTTTTCATAAACTAGTCGAAAATCTCACGTGTGTAGATAATAGAAGGTGTGAAATGCTATATATTTGTAAATTCTGCTTAATAACTTTGCACAAGGAAAAATGTTTTCACTGTTATCCCAAACACAAGGAAAAAAGAAAAAACTTACTAGTATCATAATAAATTGAACTTACTAATTTATAATAAAATATTAAGTTTTTAAGTTAAATTGATTTTAATTACTTCGAGCATACTTGACTTATTTTTCTAAAATGTTCGAGAATTGTGGCGAGACCCGTGTCGCAGCATACAGTACGTTAAAAAGTACTTAATCGGATAGAATAAGATCATATTTAAACAAAACGAGTTTGTTAAATACGCCATACAAATTATTTGTTAAAATCTGCTTTAGACAGTAATAGAAATAAACCTTAATCACAGGTCAAGTTTAAAATAAGTTATCCAGCTCATACGAAGCAATCTATGGGGTCGCATTATCAATTTTCCTTATCGTTCGCTTGGCAGACATTTAAAATCGTTGGTAAATATCAGCATGCATTAGAAAAACAGGCAAAAGAGACATGTTTTCCAACGCAAGTCCTGCCCTGTGTCCAGCCGCAAATGCTGCATTTTCTGAAGCAAAATGCAGGGTTTTAAAATATTAATGATCGTATGCATATATTTATCCTTTTCTTGGGACATCAGATTATAGAGAAGAGACAAATTATTTCCGCCCGTACGAAACTTCACCCTTAGCCCGTGCCACACATTGCAAACACCCCCATCTATAAATCCGATCTTTCCGTCCGGCAAAAAGCGGGTAATTGCCAGCTTCTGCGGGGGATATCCATCATCCGGTCTGACAAGATAATAGCAGCATCCAGCTTTTTCTGGTCAGGTAGCAATTCCCGGATAAGATCTTTTCAGCAACGAGCCTGCCCCTCACCCCCCCTCCAGCCCCCCGGAGAACATAACAGTTTGTAAGATGGGTGCTCGGAGAATTAGAGGTCTACTGAGGATTGCTTGAATAAAATAAGTAGTTGCAACGTTTCCTAGTCTAGCGTCTAGAGACTTGGAGCAAAAGCATAAATGCTAGTAATTAATTCATTCCAACATGTGCCAGAAACTTCCATGGATAAAATTTCTACTGGAAATGGTCGCTTGAGTTTGAGTTTAAGTAATTTAGGCTATAAAGGATTTTGTTTAACTAAGTATTTTGTGGCTTCCAAAGTATTAGCGTGGAGGTTTAAATTATAAGCGTGGGGCGTTGGTGCCCTTAAATTTTAAACAATAGTATCATTTATTGGAAGTGTTAAAGTAAATTATTGAAAACCAGAGCTTTATTTTTTCACTACTTGAGCACACAGTTTAAAGAGGATATAACAAATAATAACTTAAAATAGTTAGCAGCTCCAATAGTTACTCAACAGAAGATTACCCCAATTAAGGATTTCTAATTTCAAATAAGTAAATCTCCCTAAAGCTTACTTTTTATCGGGATTAATTGAAAATCTCTATTTCTCTTTGATCTAAATTAATAGGGATTATTCTTGTCATTTCTTCGGCATCTCGCAAGGTTCATTAAGTAGAATGAACCTCCAATATTTCGATGTGATGAAACTTCTTCCATCATTCTGTCATTTGGCCTATAAGGTGTACGGTCTTTTTCCGTAAACCCACCATGATCACATTCTTTAGTGCTTTCAAGGTTCCAGAAATACAATGCATTTATTGACGTAAGTAGTGAAAATTTTATTTCTCAGGGAACTATTCGTGGAATTGTATATATTGTTTTCTGTCACGATTTACTTTGTTATGTAATAATCTTGACAACAAAGCTTAAAAATGTAGATAAATATGTGTTTTCAAGGTCATTTTTTAATCCCTCTTCTCTCATCATACTTTTAAACATATGGAAGTGCAAGAAACTGATGGGGTGAGTAGAGAAAACATAATATTAAAAGGAGTTTCCTGTAGGAATCCAAATGTCATATATATGTTGTCATAGATACATTTGATATAGATGCATTTTCTTAGTCAAAAAGTTTTTTCTTAGAGAGCCTTGATTCCTGATTCGTTTTTGTTGTCTCTCATCTTTTAAATGTACTTTTAAATATTTATTGTAGTTTAGTTATTTTGGGGCTTTTTAATTAATAGAACTGCAAACAAATAACCTAGATTTTTTTTAGTCTTAATTGTACAAGAAAATCGTGAAAGCTGAACTTGCATGCGAACACTTGCTTTCCTGCAGCAAAACTCTACTGTAAGCGAAAATAGTTTTACAGGCAGGTAGATAGCATAACTATCCTGCCTTATAAATGGAAGTACAGTATGAGTGGTTTTACAGGTGCAATAAACTTTTTTCTTTCCCTATTACTATACTGCTCGTTTAAAATTACAACAATTTAACGACTTTCCCCTTTTTCTGATAAATCACTTATGAAGGGGCAAAATTCTCGTGTAGAATTTATAAAAGTCTATATGAGTGTTGAATTTGAAGCCGAGAAGGAAAATATATCAATGAGATAGAAGATATTTGAATGAGTCCTTGCAGATAAATTTCCGTATTTCTAGGAAAGATTCGCATTCAAACTAAGAAGACGATTCCTTTTAATGTATACATATATTTTTAACTGAGTCTAAATTGTCATGTTCCTTCTCGCACTGAACAACAATAAACCAACATTCATTAGTTCTCATCTTTAGGTCTTTTATTCAGAACATAAGTTTACAAGTGCATTACAAAACAAAATAAATATTTATGTAATGCAAATGTCAGATACGAAAAGCTCTTTGATAATTTAGAAGAGTGCAGTAAGATGCTACAGTTAAAAATGGGAAATAAATCCTCTTTTCTCGGCTTAATTATTTTGAAGAAAAATCACTGGTGAAAGTTTATAAATGTGCTTCCGTGTTCACCATACATATGAATTAGTTACACCTGTACTCGCTCAGGTTTTAAAAGAAATGTTTTTCTCAAAGAAGATTAGTTATTTTTCTAACTAGTAAGAGGAGGCTAAAATTTTAATTTCTATTGTCTGATTCACGAGCAACTCCGTAATTAATCCCTGACTCTTCCATTTTATTCTAACTTCAAATATATACATACATCGCACTAGGGTTTACGAGGATGAAAGTGATACAAAATTTTATGACTGACATATAAATATGTGTGATTGCTTTAAAATTTTATTAATCTGAGTTCAAATGAAATTGAGTTCTAAAATTAGACCTTGTATCTGTTGTAAATTAAGTACAAAAAATATACCTTCATCAAAGTTTGGATATGGGTGCTCAACATGTAGGTTTGATAAAATTTGAGTTTGAGCACTTGCTGACTTGATCCCAGGCAGGTTTCAAGAAGTGTCATGTCATCGATGCCTCAGTGCTTGCGTATGACCAACATTATGGTTTTTCGAAAACTCATCCTGTAAATTTCTCAAGCTGAAGTTGCTTTGGTGGCAATATGAATGGAGTTTTACTAATCCTCGTGCTAGCTCTTCTTTGGACGCACAATATTTATACATTACATAAAGGTGAGCTTAAGGGAACATGAGACCTTCAATTTCTTTCTTCTTTAATTTTCGATATTTTACTCTATATACCACATGAGTATAATTGATATTCTTCTCTACTACATTGCAAATACTTCACGAATAAGTATTTTGTGTATTCGTGAATTCCCGAATAAGCATTTTGTAGAGGAATTAGACCTGTTTATCAAAAAATTCTTCAAAAATGATAGAATTTTTCAAAAGGCTTCATGCGTATTCATTTTCTTCTCATATCATCCAAATTTCTTAGAATTATTAACTGAAGTGTTTGCCACAAAACTGGGCATAATTCTTTGAAATCACAAATATTTTTCAAATTTATAGACCATAAAATAAATTAAAAACATAAAAAATAACAGGCAGAATAGAAAAAAATGTATTTAAGAATTTAGATTCCTACAAAAAAATAAATAAATGCACATTTACATTTGTATACACATGGTAAACTTATAATAAAAAAAATGAAAGACTTTAATTAATATAGAGTGCGCATAGAGCATTTTGAAAAACTTTAGCATTTTTGAAAAAAAAATTCAAAAATAGCCATTATTCTGCAAAAAAAATTCCTTATTTTGAATTCTAAGGGTATTCAAGGTAGTGAAAAAGAAAATTAACTATTTTCATTTTGTATATAGAGTTAAAAATTAAAAATTAAAAAAATTAGAGTTTGAAGGTCCCTGGTCCTCTTAAAACTCCAAACACTGGCAAAAAATAAAAGCAGGCAAAAGTACTGTGTGTGCATTAAATCATCGACATACGAGTGAAACTAAAAATGAGATGGGAAGACAATAATATTAATAAAACTATCGACTTTGTTTTTATAACTCAATTGAATAAACAAGAAACGGATGAATAAGCTAAGTTCTTTAAATTAAAAATAAGGCTCAAAATGGCAGTTATGATATTTGAAATAAAACAATAACTGATTACATTTTACTTTTTCAAAAAGTACAGTTCAAAACCAAAATTTGCACTGAGAATAGTTGGTTTAAGGAATTCGATTTTGCAACCACACACAACACAACTCCCAAATATCAGATTGAGAAATCAATGAATTCTTTGTCTTTTTGTTAATTAATTAAATGACAAAATCAGATTTCATTTGTCAAACAGTGGACAGTGTATTACAAAATTTTCTATTTGGATTTAAAAAAATGCCATTTGGGATAGATGATTCTAAGCGACATCTATTTGAAATTCTCCGCCAAAAAGTGATTGATGGATTTCTCCAAAGTTTTTACTTAGTAAATGTGGAATTTCAGAAAAGGGTTTGCTTTTGATTATTTCTGCTACTCTTTAACCGCGAAATACGAAATTAACAAAAATTCGTGTCGCCTGAAAGTGTTTGCAGTCGGAAGTAGTCTGATTAATGATACTCTTCTCTGACACAATTCAAAACTAATGACCTTCCAGTTACAAGAGTTCTGCAAAGTAGAAAAATAAAGCGTGGAGATTTTTGATACGAAGATATTTTTGTCGACAAATTCAGGAATGGGATACGGAAAAATGGTAAGCCAGTTACCCACGTTTAACATAAAGACAACTAAAAATTTAGCTACACCTGTTTTTGCCAGTGTTTAAACCAACGATTTTTCACTGGCTTGGTAGTCTTCTTTTTTTTCAAATTATGTGTTCAAAAATCAGAAAATCGAGGTAAAGATTCGAAAAAGATTTCATTTTAAAGGAATTTTTATGATCTTTCTCGTGATATAAATTTTATAACCCTCAATTTATTATTTTAAATGCAAACTTAAAAAAAATACAAAAACATCTTAAAAATTTAATTTTAAAAAATCTAAGAAGAGTTTTTCAAAAATCTTTCTTAGTGCACCCCTAAACCATAAGAAGAATCGCCATGCAAAATTTCAGCCCTTTAGGTCCAGCGGTTTGGTCTGTACATTGTATGTCAGTGAGTCAGTGAGTCAGTCAGTTACGGAACTGTTTTATATATATGGATGATATGAAGAGTGTGTTTTGGGCAACAACGTCATAAACGTTTAAAAAACTGTAAATAGGGATTTTGAGAAAGTTAAGCTGATTAAAATCTTTTTTATAAGGTAATGTAAAGCTAAACTCATTTTGAATTTCTCCCATGTTTAACTATGTGTAGCAGTGTTACAGGTCTTACTTATCTGCATGTAGGGAACAAATTTCTTTTCTATTCAGGAAAATTGGTGTAAAGTTACAGCGTAGATTCTCAGAACACAGAGAAAATTTGAGATAACACAAATAAAAAAATATATACTTATAAAATGTGCATGGAACAGAATTTTTGGCGATTACAATTTTTGAAATAAAAAAACAGTTCTATAATCAAATGGGATTCAGTGATTTTTTAGACGGAAAATAGCATAATAATTAAAATAATTCCAAAAGTTGAGTTCCATGTCACAGTATGCATTAAGCAAACACACAAAAACAAATTTCCTTTATTTTCAATTAAAATACGTATACTTGATAATTTTAATTCTAGAATCATGAATGTAGGAAAATACCCCTAAACATTATATTATTTTTACGACTCCAGCAAAAATAGCTGAAGACAGGTTTTATATAACATTCTAAAATAATTATTTCTCAGTCCTGACTGTAAATTATACAGACTTAAAAAAAATCATAAAAAAAATTCATCTCTCTGGAAATATAACAGAAACTTTTGCAACTACAGACATTCGTAAACAAAATAATTGTTATTCCTCTTCTCGGAACATATTTCATGAATATTTAATACCACTAATGGCAAAATAATCAAGTAAACCATAAAACAGTAGTTACTGAATCTATTTACTAAATTATGTAATCACCCATATATTTCAAAACAACATGACCTTTTAAACATTTCTATTTGGACAATGAGTAGAAAAAAGATGACCCTAAATCTTCAAATAATCAACCATTTTAATTTATGTTTAGGTGATTGAAATGATTAAAGTTCACTTTTTTTAGTAGTTATTTTAGTTTATTATATTATCTATGTTTCTTGTAAAACAGGGCGAGGAGTAAAAATTCGTCCATCGTTTTAAGTAAATGGTTATTAAACATTCTTTTGTTCTAAAACTAGAAAAAAAATTCTAATTTTTTTCTATTTCAAAGCGTTCCTATCTAAATGTATAAGATATTAAACTGGTATAATTCTCGACATATTTTATCGTAATGAATTATGCATGTATTGCTTATGCAGGGTTTTTAAAAGTTTTATAAGTCATCCTGCAATTTCATTTAATTACATAATTGATGTTAAATTTATAACTCTTCCACATCGTCGAAGATCTCGCAAATTTCTCTTTAATGAATCACGACCAAAGTAATTTTTCCTTTTAATGTCTTTTTCGAAACGGCTTCGAACATTAATTTACAGAAACTTCGCTCGTTTGCCCGTTACCGCACATAACTTTCGACATGAACAATAGAATTGTTTAGAGGGCACTACCGAAGCATTTATATTCGCCTCGAAATAATTCGAATGACGTCATTATCGAAGGTAAACACCCGTCTCCTTTCATGCGCCCGCGTTGTGCAATTCATTCTAATTTTCCGGGAAACACTCGCTGTATCGCCGAATAGCAATAAATGCTAAACGACACGTTTGCTATTAAAAGATAAACAATTCCGAGGCCGGGACAAAAGAATGTGGCTCGCGGCGGAAACGGGAAGACCCTGTGGCAACCGCATTGTCGCGATTGCCTGCAGCCCCCCAAATGCACATTCAGTGATTGGTGAGGGCAGTTCTGCAGCTTCCCTTTTAGGGGAGTGTTTTGTTGCGGAGTAATACACAGCCGACACATGGAATAACTGTCTTCTGTGTCTAAACACTGCACCTGCAGCATAACATGAAATGGTGTCTATTGTTAAGTTATACAGCTTCATAGAGACCTAAAACCTAGTGGACGTAGCTTGTTATTGTTTAATTGCCTTTCGGATGGTGTCTCAACATCAATTCACTTCTGTGGCCTTTTGAAAATGCGATGTTTTCTGATAAAACGAAACAAAAAATTGGGAAATAGATATTGTTTCATCGTATTGTCTAACAGATCTAAAAACAATTAATGTCATATTTAAAAAGTATTGCATATCTTTTTTTTTTGGCTAATGTCCCTGGGGGATAACGACATTACACCCCAGTCCTGTGTATATATGAATACAAGACATAGAAACAGACAAATGACACAATCACGGAAGAATTTTATTGACAAACGATGACACCGGCGATGGAGGATGGGTTGCAGCTCCCCTTTCTAGACGGGGCTCCAATTGCAGGCTGAAGACTGACCGGTTCCCCTGAATAGAGCCAAGTCTTATGAGGGAATCGAACCCGCACCCCCGGCCTGGCAGGCTGATGCCTTTAACCACTTAGCCACTGGGCGACATTGCATATCTTGGGTGACTCAACCATTGAATAAACTACAGAAAGCCCGTAGTAGGAGAACAGTGGGGGAAAGTGTTGTAAGTGAACTACTTGTCCTGGGTGTCAGGATGCCAAAGTTTGCTTTTGCTGAAATCTGGCACCTACAATTTAGAGTCGATTCCAAAAAACCAAAATACCTGACTTAAATTTTTCAAACCACGAATACCCATGATAATGGAGGAAAAGGAGTAAAAAACTCCAACCTATGAAAATGGGGCATGTATGCCGAGAACCAAAATAATTAGTAAATTTCTAATGCAATTGACTATAAAATTATCAGTTAAATTTTCGAAGTCTGTCTTCTTTATAATCCAGAGTTTGTTTTTTCGAAAAGATTGAGAATGGACGAAAAAAATACCAGTAGATTTTTTCTAAAAATTTATCATAAAAAATCTAGTTAAAGTACCAGAAATGATGGTTGGTTGATTAGTTGGTTGAGAGTACTACGGTCAACTTTTGTTTCATAAGGACCCATTTGACCGGTACCTACAATTTTGAGCTTATTCCAAACCAAAATACCCGACATAAATTTTTCAGACCACAAAAACCCACGACAGTGGAGGAAAAATGAGTCAAAAAATCCAACCTATGAAAATGGGGCATGTATTCTGAGAACCAAATTCATTATCGAAATTTAAAAGAACTACGCATTAAAAAATATAGATTATATGAAATATCTATGTTTAGTTGAAGTATATGAAACTATCTTAATTGTTTAAAATATTAAATGACATGGGTAATTGTAATTTATTAGAGTTCGGAAATTATTGGTATTATTGGCAACCTTTAATAATTGTAATTTTTATTTAAGATTTTATTGAAGTTAAACATTTTAAAATATCTTTTTTTAAAATATTAGGATTTGAAAAAAAATTGTCAAATGTTGTGGGAATTCTACTTCTTATTTAACCTCTACCTTATCCTGTAATTCAACACCTTTAATTGTACATTTATCTAAAACCGATGTAAAATGCAAAGAACTAGCCATAAAAATTTTGCTACTGTCAATTTCTTACAACTTTAAGTTACTAATTTATTTTATTCTTCATCGTACGTGTACTTTGTACTTTCAGTACCACCTTCATTCGTTACTCCCATTTCCTTAGAAAAGAAAAATGGGGCAGAAGAGTTGCTCAACTACTGCCGTGTTCATAAAAAAGTTACTAATTCGAAACACACCGTATTTTAATCGGCTTCTCTTGCCTATAAACTTTATTATCCCATCACTGTGAATAAAGGAAATTGATTCTGGCTCTGCAATTTGGAATGTTATTCTTAACTACAATCACACAAAAGGTTTCCTAGAGCCTAGATTTAGGCCCTGGGGCTTCCTTTGCCCCCACCCCACCCCCACCCTCGGTATCGAATTAGAGCTGTGAAGCCTGGTCTAGCGTCAATATTTACAAACAAAATAAAAGCTGCGTTTAATTTAATTCTCTACCGAGCCTTCGAACTTTTTTTTGGGGAGTTTCCTTCTTTTATTTTCTGTACAGAGTGTAATTAAAGGAACCCTGCGCTCTGTGTACGGATAATTCGCGCAAGGCCTGGATGCGGATAATTTGATTGTAGATGTAAATTTCTCTTCTAGCGCTTTCGCTGTAATAAAATTAGGAAGGGTGTTGTCATGGCAACGCGACAACACGACGACCAGTTACGAGCCTGACACCTGGAAGCAAAAGGAAAGCCTGAAAAAAAAATTAAGTGCTCTTTTTTTTTTTCCCGTAACCGTGAGGAGCACTATTTTATTTATAAAAACTCGCCTTTTTGGGGGGAATGAAGAAAAAAAAATTAGTGCTGGTTCGTATAGCGAGACTTCTGTTTTTTGCTATCTCTAACTAACCGGCATTTCTAAAGTTTCAAGAAATAACGATATACCGGCTTTAAAGCTACTATATGCTAACTGAGATTTTTTTAAAAATATCCTTAGCTTATCTCTTTAAAAGTTTCAAAAATCTTCAACATATACTTTTTCACATGCCTAATAAATGCGGGACGCCATAAATGAAAGTACCTTAGATTGTTGATATGTATAGCTGTGCAAACACCGCCATCGAAAGTAGATGATCCGGGTTCGATCTCCGTCCGATGGTGCACGATCGTTATAGTTGCGCTGAACTATTGAGAGAACAATAAAGGAATATTTGTCAAAACATTTGCCGGTGATCAGAACAGGAAAATATTAGCAGCGTTGAATAAATATATAAAAGCTAACAACCTTCACCGTTGCCTTCAGGGATATATATATATATAGTATATATATATATATATATATATAATATATACATATATATATATATATATATATATATATATATATATATATATATATATATATATATATATATATATATATATATAATATAGTATGTAAGAATTAGATCTAGTAATTATTATTTTTAATGACTCGTCCCTCACTTTGAGTACGAACCCGACGAATCATAGTCAGGCCTCGTACACACGATGCGGGTTCGGATTTATGATCGTTTCGGTTTTGTCGCTTCGTTTACAGTAAACAGTGTATTTTGTTTTGTACGTTCACACGTTGCGGTCGAAAACCGTATGCGGGAAACAACCGAATCGGTAGCAGTTGTCGTTCGATTTTGTCTAACGAAACCGTGTAGACGGAGCCGCCGCAGCGCCGTTTCGGTTGCCAGTGACGTATACAATTGAGAGGGAGGGGGGGGTACACACGATTCAGTTGTTTTGAAGGAAACGGACATCAGTGCCAAACTACACTGGAATTGCAAATGTTTTCTGTGCGGACGGGAAAACCTTATACGGTAAAAGAAACACCGAATCGTGTGAATACAGCTTTCGGTTGATACCGAAAGGATTATAAAACCGCAACCGTATCGTGTGTACGAGGCCTCAGGAGTTTGTAGGGAAACCGGTTTCTCGCCGAATGACCTGCTGGACACGTTTTGCCGTCGTGGGTTGGCAACACTACTAGGGAGAGAGGTTTTGCAGATTTGCTCGGTACTACTTGAAATTTGGTATGCGGTCGTGATATGTGCTGTTCGCTAAACTAGAATGTTTGTCCCGAAGCTAATGGAATTAATAAACATATTAAATTAAAATGAGTTGATTTCTGGATTTTTCGGTGTCTAGGTATGCTTATTGGATAGATCATACCAATCAGAAACAATCCATTGGTTTTCAGACAGCATCGGCACCGCAATTTTTATAAATATATTATTTCGTTTTTTTTACATCAATTGCATACATTGAATCTTGTATTTATTATAAAAATATTTTTTTGTTTTTGTGGCATTAATTGCATTCATTGATCATTATATTTAATTTGAATGTACTCCGTAGCGAAGTACGGGTTTCAACTAGTCTTCCAATATAATTTATAAATGTCCGATACCTCTATCATTAAAATTTAGCTACCATCCTTTGCTATAGTGTAAATCATTATGATGCAATATAACTCATAATACGAGCGTAATAAAATGCTTCAGAATTTGCCCAATAAACATCTGTAATGTTCATGTTTTGTTTCTGAAATCACTACATTTCCCAAATTCCCTCATTAAACCGTTCCTGTTGGACAAATTCCTGTTTAAGGACTTTCTACACCAGTAAAAAATAAATAAATAAATAAATAAAGAATGATAAAAGTCCCTTTCCGAAAGGCTATTAACTGCAGAAAATTCAATGAACGGTCCGAAAAACTTGTTCTTCTGTAGTTCTTCCCTCCCCAAAGATTCGAACAAGATTGAAAAGATTTTTTTTCCCCTCTCCTATCTGTCACCCCCTGAAAGTCCCCCAAATCTTTTCTCGTCTGTTTTTTTTCCCTTCTCAACTTTTATTTTGACACCTTTTCCGGTCTCCGATCTCCTCTAATGGCGGCGTTGGCCCAGCGTGTCGCCAGGGAAAAGGGAAAAAGGGATTAAAAAAAAAGTATTTTTCCCTATTTTATTTCAGAGGTGAAAGGATTTCCACCAGAATGAGTTTCGGTCAGTGAGTTGAACAAAAGTAGATAGAGCTAGCTCTCTGCGGACGGAAGATCATTCTTGTATTGGATGGGATCCTAGTGTAAAAGGAGTCCTTGTGGAAGATCATTAAAGTTTGTGACCTTATATATGTGGTGTTCTTAATATAGCCGACATTTCACTCGTGATTTTAGCTTGCATGCTTCATGAAGCAAAAGTAAAAGGGAAAGTTTCGGTTATTCGCGGAAAAATTCCCTCTATTTTTTTACACTTAAAAAATTAGAGGGAATTTTCCCTGGATTTAATATCCTCAATTTAAGTGATACGGGTCCTCGATTTAAAATCCTCAATTTAAGTGATGCGGGTTTGGTCAATATCTAATAGTAAACAAAATAAAGGAGGTCATTTAAACGAGATATCTCATATTTTGGGCATTTATCTTTTACCAAATATTGTTCGGATTTTAAAATTTTCTACCTCTTTTAATTTTTTTACTATTTTAATCTTTGTACCACTATAGTTAAGAAGACTCTGCACATTTGATACCTTAGTCTAGATTCATCTTTTATGAAGCTTTAATAGTCCATTAAACAAGTCTAGAGTAAGTTTGAAATTCGTACAACAAAAAAAAAAAAAAATTCAGGTAGCGTCTTCTAACGAAGCTATCACGGGTTCTTAACGTAGGATTACTTATCATTGTTTACCTCTTTTGTTATGTGTATATGTACGTATGTAGATATATATATATATATATATATATATATATATATATATATATATATATATTTTGATGCCTTTTGGTACTTTTCTGTTTAACTGTTTACTGCTTGCCGAAGCGATACATACTGGGTTTGGCACGCTGCCAAAATTATAACTCGCGAGGACGAATGGACGGACCGTTTTAGAGTCTTAAATTTTGCTTTCCGAAGGACCGTTATGGAGGAACGTAATCCTACGTTAAAATTACCTTTAAGCTTTTCTCGTTTTACTTGATCTTAAACGTCATATACGCGAAAAAAAAGTGATTTTATTCCCCAATCCATTTGCTATAGTTTACAATTTTTATAACCCCCCAATTAAGGGTCATTTTTTTTATTCACGAATAATTCGATTCTAAGCTTTAATCTGCTTAACAATATGCAAAAGCAAATAAAAAGACCCCTTCCTCTGTAGATAGAAGGTAACATGCATTTTTATATCCTAAAATGACCATTTTTTACATATATTCCTCTATGGTTTAGCTTTTTTAAAACTTTCCTACCCTAAGTGTAGGTACTTTAGATAGTCAATTTATTTGTCTAAAAGTTACTTGTACAAAATAACTTGCATCTTCAGTGCTTTGAATAGACTTTGATTTTCCACATTACGAATTTCTTAGTTACATAAAGCGGATAAGAACTCGGGAAATTCAGCATCGATATATAAAGCTATTTTTTTTCTCAGGGAGATCACTGTACAATGTGTATTACGATTATTTAACTGCATCCCCTAACTTATGCTTAGTATTATTTCGAATTTGATTTGAGTAAGTCTTAGACAGCTAAGGAATCACATCAAACACAAAGCATATTTCCTACTTTTCGGTTAACCATAGAATCTAAAGAAATACATTATTTTGATAAAGGGCTCCATTTTTGAGAACTGGGTTCATTCATTTTCCGTCATCTTAGTAAGCCACTTAACTTTTTAAAATAGACATTTTATAAATAGTTATTACTAATTTACCGTCAGCCAATTAGTTCCCCAGGATTCATTCCTTAAATTACTCTGCAAGTAGTATCTAAACACTCAGTAATCTATTTAGTTAGCTACGATGATTTCCAAAGCAGTTTGTTAATACTAAACAACTTAATTACGTATAAGTAAAGTAAGCTGATTAGACAGTCAGTAATTTTGAAAGACCTAACATTATATGTTGACTAAAGATAGTGTTCAGTTTTATAGTGACACTTAGTTGCAACTCTTTCGTATTAAATTTACCAGTCTTAAGGAAGTCTGTCAGTTAATCACTTTTAACGTACTCATAAGGTAGAGCAAACAGATGACGCTATTTACATATAAATATGTTCGGAATTTACAGGCCATTCGTTCGAAGGTATGTTTCTTAAGCATAATTTTAAGCTTACCACTTTGTTTACCAAATAAAGTAAAGAGACTGTTAGCTAATTGGTCGATTAGTTGGTTACTCATATAACTAATTTTCTCGTAAGATACTTATTCAACTAATCATTACATTCAATAATTTAGATGTTAAATTCACTTATAAATTGTTTAAATTTATTGTCATTTTTCAGTCTGTTGTGTTCTCAAATAAACAAGTTATTAATATCTGAATAAAGTCATTGTAAAAAAAACATATATTATCTTATTATGAGTTAAAAGGTTAATAAGATAATTTGGTTATTAATTAGCTCCTCAGAAGGCCAGACAGATAATTTGATGGCTAGACAAAGTATTTAAGTCGGCTTTATAATTAGTTTTAGACGAATCATTCGCATGAAGCCGCAAAATATACAGTATACATAGTTATTTTACTTTTTTGCCGAAGTTTTAAGTAACAGTTTAGTTAATTAGTTAGAAAAAATGGAAATTTTACTCTAATTTTTGAAGTTTAAAATATTTTAAGTTAATTTAAATTATTAATATGATACTTTATAATCACAATTTAATTACTGCAAGCTACATCTAACCACCATCTAGTTTTAACAACATTTAATGTTTGGTATGCGGTTAAAGATCAAACGTTTACAAAATTTTATTTATGCATAATTTGAACAGTGATGCTAGATTAAAATACAAAAAAAAAAAATTACGAATTTTTGTCTCAACAGTGTTGTCTTTTAGCTCCATCTGAAGATTTAGCGTTACATATTAACAGACATATCATTTGGCGTCTGGAGGAAAACTAGAAACCGAATATAGAAAAATGTCAGTAAAAGATGGAAAACATTTTTTTATAAGTCACAAGCGTCGAGTTGTGATGCCAGAATTGAACAATATAAACTGAAACTGTAATAGCGTGACCGTTACAGAACGGAATTATCCCCTTTGATATAATTCCAGAGTCAAGAGGGCGAGATAACTCATTTAATTATTTTAAGTAGAAGAAAAATTAATTAAGTACAAGGTAGTTCAAGTTAGATGCCCGCTGAATTCCGTTCTTTCAGCTAGGCTTTCCACGTCCAGAGTCTCACCCCGGAGAACTCGCCTACTTCGTTCCTAGGGTCGATTCGTATCGTCAGCTCCCTCTGGAACCTTTTTCGATGATTTCTCTGTCTGCTCTGTGTCCGCTCTCTGTCCGATGGCACTCGACACCCACTTTTATACTTTCTGACGAACCGATTCCAGAACAATCGGGCGATTCTTTAGACCTCCGATGGAGTAGACCTCTACTGAAGCCTGGCGCCGCAATGTCAGCTCTCACGAGACCTTTATCGACTTGAAAAAAAACATATTACAGTCGTACCCCGTTATAGCGAACCCGGTATATAACGAACTCACGGATATAACGAACGAAAATTTTGGTCCCGTCGTTTCCCTATTGTACGTAATTTAATTTGTTTTGCGTCAGTTTAATGTAATCTATTTTAGTCGATTTAATTCATTAATGATCATTTCTAATAGATTTTATGATTTTTTAATACATCATTATTGAATGCACATTGCAACTAATGAGTTATACATTTTGTGAACTCTGGCATTTTTCTTTACGGTTCGGATATAGCGAACCACTGGATAAAGTGAATAAAAGCTTTGGTCCCTTGAAGTTCTTTATAACGGGGTTCGACTCTATTAACCAATTGTCCGTATGTCAACCTTCTGGCCACATCTCCGACAAGGGTACCGTTAGCGGCTTGATGAAAAAACCTCTTGCTGAAAGAAAAAACCATTAAAACAAATTTCCAACGCCCATCTTCAAAAAGGAGGCTAAAAAAAACACCGCTCGAGACACAATAGTCCGTCAAGTCCACGACGTCACAGGAACAAAGAATTTAATTTGGCCCGAGGTAGACTAGTGTTAGATTTCGGGGCCGAAGGCATTTGGTTCGAATCCCGACAATATTTATTGAATACCTTCGTGTCTAGGCCAGATATGGGCATGATAAATCCGAAAACCCGAAAGCCCTTCTATGAGGTCAGAGAGGTTGAGAGAAGGTATGATCCCCCAGATGTCAACCTTGTGATTGCTTGGTCAAAATTGAGGAGGCACCTACCCAAGTTGGATTCAGACCCTCATAGTGTCATTGTAAACTAAAGCCGTACTCCGCAGTCATCAAAGCCTGTACGGACCTGGTCTGGAACTTCCAGCTAGGAGGCTTTAACAATAACAACAAAAATTTAATTTAATGACCCCCCCTCTCTCGCAGTAACTGTAAAATATTTCCCTGACGAGAATGTTGTCGGTTTGGGTATGGGCATTTAATATCCCACAATTTATTTGACAGCAATAATTTACGTAGTTTTAGCATTTTGTAATTAATTATGAATTACCAGTTGTGAAAGAAGGCATTTCATAATTGTTTAAAGACTGGCTGCATTCAATAGTTAATTGTGTAAACTTACAATAAAAAAAAGCTGCCGTTATTCTTCCATTTAAAGAAGTTTGAGTTAATGTTCGTTTCTGAAATTATTGAAATTTTCCTTATGTTTTTATGAGGTCAAAATAAACAGTGTTAAAATAATGAGTATGACTAATCAGAGGAAGTTTTAGGTATGTGTACGTAAGGAAAAGGAAGAGGAAATCGATACGATGCTTGTCAGTTGTTTGTGGAAGATAAAGGTGCACAATAAACATATGAAAATAAGGGCTATCTAACTGTTCAAATGACTTTCAGTTCCTGTAACAATTTGGAACAGAACAATTAAGTTCAGTGGCGTACTTTTTAAGAAAATTCAGCTCTTATTCCCACGTGCTTTCGAACAGAGAGACTCAGGAGAAAGGCCATAAACTATGCCTTAACTCCCTCATAGAAGCATGCCGAGTGGTAATTTTATCAGTTCTCAGTTTAAAACAAATAGTTGTCTTAGGAAACACTCGTACTCTAAACTTTTCTAAGGGATAAAATCCTTTTCATGAACATATTTGAAATAAGATCTCATATCCATAAAACAGAAAACTAGAAAATAGATATAGCTGCATCGAGAAAAGAAAATAATCTCAAAACCTCTCTTTAACATGTAAAAGAATAACTCATTTCGTATGTCGAAGTTTTGAAAAGCAGTCCTCTTCTCCTTCATGCTTGCTTATTTAGCAAGTTCTGCTAGGAGAACCTTGTGACGCCAAGGGAGAACGTTGCCATTTCCCATATCACAAATATTTGAAGCGTGGGTGTAGCAATATGGATACAGAGAAACAGGAAATTAAGAAAAAGTGAACACAAGAAAAAAAAATTCAATTTATTTCTGATCGATAAAAGTTTATTTCAAACATTAAGCACATATTGAATGAAAACAGACCCTTTTCACACACCTCGCTACCTTGAACACAAGAGATAAATAACTAAAACAAAACACACACACACACACACATACATATATATATATATATATATGTGTGTGTGTGTGTGTGTGTGTGTGTGTGTGTGTGTCAATATTGTTTCTTCACACTCATAATTTAAACCGTTATACTCCGAACATCTTGAGAATTACCTGCCAGTCGGTGGTCCGGTGACGAGATAACTCGTACCTTGATAATTTCAGCAATGCAGTCAACTAAGCTCCAATAACACAAATACCAGTCGGTACACTTTTCGAAACATATTTATTTCATCCACATAAGATTTCTCAGCTCCAACATCTAAAAATATTCTTCCATCACAATTTAAATTACGTGCGCCCAAGGGCGGCACGTCTGTTCCCTTTCTAAAACCCCATGTCTCTGAAGATTAAACCCCTTTGTTCCCAAGCTTTTAATTAACTACGCATTCGCAACTGACGCATTATGACGCTCATTACTTATGCGTGGCATCACATAGACTTTCTATCGTGTTCCATTGATGATCAAGCATTTTCTTAGCGCAAAGCTGTAAAGGCTATAACTCTATTTTAAGATTCCCCACGTGGATCTTCAAAATTCGAATCAAGTCCAAACCTTAAATCAATTTTCACCGCGATGCATTTGTTTCCATTATTTGTGATTTCCCAGTCTTAAATTGATAATTCTTATTTTTTCCTAAACAAAACCCCGTTTACAGTTCACGCGCTCGCCCCCCCAATATTTAAGCATTACACACACACACACACACACACACACACACACACATATATATATATATATATAATTTATTAATTGCAATTTTACATGAATGGCGAGTTTTGAAATATGAAATATAAACAACCAGTGTGTTGTACCTTTACTCTCATAGGTAGATCACGTACTATAAATAATACGTTCTTTTAATAGCCCATTTAGATAAACTCATTCAATTTACAAAACATGTAAAAAATGTTGTCACACAAAAGCTCTGTGAGCGATCACATGTGAGTTCGATTGCGACCGATAAAAGGTTACACCAAACTTTAAGGACTAGCTTCTAGCGCTTTCGATATGAAGACAGATAAACGCGTTCGAGATAAACGGTTTTTAAAGGAAAGCAGACCTTCTCTAAACGTTCTCTTGTTATGAGACGCACGAACAAACACTTTTCCTAACCTTCCCTCCCTTCAGGAGGTGCTCATTAGCTGCTAAAAGTCGTAAAATGACAGTTTTCGACGCTCATTGATTATCTATTAAAGCGGGCTCGCACGCGAAAGCCTTTTAAGAGATGGCTTTCGGCGTGACTGGCAGAGAAGGCTGGGGTGGAAAGAAGCGATAATTTCGTTTGGGATGGCTCGTTGCCTTTTGCGCATCTCATTCCCGTATCGTTAATTAAATTCTGAGTGCTTGTTTAGCAGGATGGCATAGCTCAATATTACTTAATTTTGTGACCTTGCCTTTATTTTATCGCACACATTCTTTTCTGGCGTTAGACTTAAGTTTTTTTACATATTTTTTTCGCAATTCTGAAATTTACTTTTTGACCATCTTACAATTTTTTTAAAGTTATTTATTGGAACAATTTTTCATAGAATCTTTCACAAAAATGGGAGGATAAATTTTTGTCTCGTTATGCTACCATTAGTTTTGTTAATGCAAAAAACGATATAATTTCTGAAGTTTTAAATCGTATCTCACTGGCCAAAAAAAACCCCCTTCTTTGGACTTCGTTCTTTGTTGAAGTCTGAGTTTCTCTCCAGGAAAACAAAGCTTCTTATCTATAAAACTATCATTAGGCCGGTCCTAATGTATGGTTCCGAAACTTGGTCTCTAACAAAAAATGGAGAATACAGAATTGCATTCTTCGAGAGAAGGGTTCTTAGAAGAATCCTTGGTGGTGTCAAAAATAATGGCCTATGGTGGAGACATTTTAATCCACAAATCAATTGATTTTTTAAAGAGCCCGATATTATTATTTTTTTTAATTAAAAGAATGAACTGGGCCTCTCATGTTGTTAGAATGGGTGAAAAAAATCCAGTAAAGAATAATTTTGTTGCCAGGCCCTTTACTGGTCGGTAAAGAGGAATGCCAAAACTAAGTCTTGACCTCTGTTGAATCAGATTTTTGAGTGATTGGAGTGAGGAACTGGCAGACCAGGTCTAGAAATAGGCTGCCCTGGAGGAATCTTCAACTTAAGGTCCTGGCCCACCCTGGGCTGTCGTGTCAAATATGATGATGATTCTACCATTAGATGCTAATCAACTATATTGCAACGCAATTAAGAAACCCATGACTTAGTTTACAAATACTTACTTTTCTCGAGAAAAAAAAAATTGCACTAGGGAGATTCCTATAAATATCAATACCTATAATATCCTTCTTATTCATTGAATAAAATGCTTTCATTTTTATGTTATCCTGGACTATCTTAAATACTCTTCATTAGTCTTCTCTCGAAAGAATTAAAAATACATTTTTAGTTACTCTCTGAAAATCCTTTGGACTTCTTTTCGCTTGAAGTATTAAAATCATTTGAAAAAGTTTGTTTTAATCCTCTAGGGATATTTCTTTTCAGCTGTAAACAGCGATACTCTCGTTTGGAAACTTTAGGGAGAGTGACGGATCTCAAAACTATAAATTTAGTTGAGGATCTATGGCATAAAACTTATTTTAAATGTGGAATCAAATAATAGAAACGGAACCTTCCTACTGGTTATGTTAGTCGACCTGAATATTAAGAAGTGTGAAAACTTCAGGTATGTTTCAAACAATGATTTCAAAAGCCACCAGGCAATAAAATGTATATTCTAATATCAAAGAGAAATTATCACCTTGTCTGAGGATATTTCAAAATGCCATTTTTTAACCTCTTCCTTATGGGGTGGGATAGCATGAATTCCAAGAATACGGAGCCAAGATGACTATATATATATATATATATATATATATATATATATGAAATGTCCGGAGTGGACATCTCGTGAAAATACTGCAATCGAGGCCGTAACAAAGATTCCAAATCATAAATAATAACTGAAGTTTATTTGACGTAAAGATTAACACATCTTAATCAGTTCGGAGCCAGCTCGCGTCTCTCCTCAAAAAAGCGCCAAAATAGCATTAGGTGAAAGAGGTTGCCAGAATTGGCGGAGGAAGTTAGTATGTGGAAGGCGAAGCGTTTACGTCAAGACAAGAAGGACGGGTTACCATGGCAGAGATGAAGTACAGAATGGGCGATTATAGGTAGTTAGTAATATCATCACATACATACATACATATATATATATATATATATATATATATATATATATATATATATATATATATATATATATAACCCCTTAATGACCGTTCTTACTAAGGGGGTATGAAATTCCCCGTTCTAAAGACGGAATCGGAAAAAGGGGCCCCGTAGGCTAAAGGTTAACATTTTCTCTCGAAAGTCCGAAAAATGTAGCACATCATCATGTGGTCCATTTTGATTAAACACATAGTAACAGTGCAGCTAAAATCCTTATAGGTAGAGTCTGAAAGAGAAAAATTTAACTACACTCCAAATTGATGACTCCAAATTGAACAGATTCCCGGCGTTGCTTAACCGTACATCACAACAAAAATACATAAAAAGATTGTATGAAATATACTCTCAATATGGCATGTTTATAAGAAATTGTCTGACTTTTACCAAAATAAAATTTGAAAATAAGTATGTTTATTTATGACTCAAGTCAAACCCTGATTTAACTCAATATAAAAAAAATTATTTCAAATTTCTGAAAGGTCCATTTAATGTTCACATGTCTGCTGTTGAATAGACCTTGTTTTTTTTTATGCATATCCATTCATTAATCGGCACACATAATCAGGAGTTTTGTGCATATCAGTTCAGGGTGGGGTGGGAAAGCGCCATGGTTATTATTTAAGAAACTCATGTGAAGAAAATTAATAGTTAACTATTGTAGTCATGCAGACATTGTCACAATCATTGTATTTTAACAAGCATTATTTAGAGTACACAGAGAAAGGATAAAGGGATTGCTCTCCGGAATTCAAAAGAAACAACATATTAAGACGAAAAAACGCATAAAAGATATTAAGTAATACTACGTGCACAAAAGCAAGATTGCATCTCGTAATTACTGAAAGCGAGGCGAAATTCCTCTTCTTGCTAAAATATTGCTGAAAGTTTCAATATCCATTTTATATTGTAGTACTTACGTTTTGATACTTTTTAAAAATATATCTTTAAGGCAAAGTCTCTGATTACCTTCTCTCAAAGCAGAGAGAAAGAAAGAAAGAGAGAGAGAGATAATACATTCTTTCCCCTGAAACATCTTTTGTCAATTAAATTTCAAACTAAAATATGCATACAGAATCTTACCTGATAAGAAAGGATAGTTTTTGTAAGTCACAGTATTATACAGAGAATAACACTGAAAAACATGAAAAATTGTAACGTATACACGCATACAAACACACATATTTAAATTGCACCCACACACACTTCATCAAAATTATGATCTGAATAATATATGAGACATAATAATAAAGAACAACGTATTTAATATGTTCCAATTTGCTGCCTTTTCATTCCTCTTAATCATTAAATTTAATGTCCTAGAATTTTTTTATATATATAATACTCTTTTTCCGTAATTAAATGTGTTTATAAGACATCAAAATATGTAGTTTTTAATTAATCTCCAAATAATATCATAGATTTAAATATACAGTTCCATTTAGTTATTGAGGTGAAGAAAATATTTTTTCATCTTAATTTTTAAATCATTTGCGTTATTTATTTTTGAAGTTGTAAACTGAGACAGAACTTTTATCCAGTCTTATTCTTGATCTCTAAAAATTTATGATCCCACAAATTTTACTTTACTTTGTGTGAAAATGGAACAGAAATTCAGCTTTTCATATTGCTGTATAAGATACAGATTAATTAAAAATGAATATTAGCTAATCCGTAATTGCCATTTTAAAGGAAAATTAGATTGAAATAACAATGAGGATTCAAGTTTGAAGAATTAATTAACCGTGTATCACTTAGGTTATATTTAGCGTTAAGTTTTATCTCTTAAATATCTGTTAATGGTACCTAAACTTGAATTTTAAATTTCATTGGACTGTTAAACGAACTTCGTTATTTTACTGTCCTATTCTCTAAATTTTACCGTCCGACATGGAATTTCATAAACATTTATCAAGCTGTCTCTTTTAAGCTCGATATCTTGAAACCTGCTCTTTAATACCAACGTTCCAAATGTCTTTCGGGACGTAATTTATGATTATGTGGTTTGATGTGTACCAATTAACCCTCTAATTTCAGACTAAATGGCGTCGTTTATGGAATATCCAAAACTAAGAAATGCAGTTCTTTCGGCAATTTATAACGAAAGTTATACCGGTGGCATTTCTCCTATTAGAGGTTGCCAGATAATTATTGTGTGGAAAATTTCACGCTTTGAGTGGCTAACGTGATACTCATTGCTTCACATTATGAATTCTTAATGTTCACGTGGATGCTTTCTAAAAAAGATATTTTTGTGAAAGGGAATTTTCTTTTGATGCGAGTTAGTTGGAGTTTTTAAAACTCCTTTTCTTTATAAGAAAACGAGATACAAGGAGTTTTTTTATGGATAGTTATCGTATTAACTCTCGATAAAATCTCCTAGGTAACGCATCCGTATTTCTCATCCCGTAAAACTAAAATTATAAAACTTATTTTTCAAGGAATAAAAATATCTTAATCTGTTTATTAAAACCAGCTGACAGTAGAGTGGTTAACGTTCTGAAAATAACACCTTGTCAAAAATAAGTCATTGTCCTATCCTACAAGATTTAACACTAAAAAATCCCAAATTTGGATGGTTTAAAATCTGGAATTTTTAAATCAAATTGCTTTATTTAAAAGAGTTAATTTAGTTAATTAAAATATATTTAGGTAATTAAACTTTATCACTAACTGTTAAAACAATGGTAACCTACTAACAGCTTCTGATAACTTTAAAGACTATTGTGCATGACTTTTCTTCTTTAAAAATCGTTTATATTAACTCTTGGGGATCTCTAATTTGAAACTGTTTATAGAGTTTTACATGAAATTCTTTCAGGAACGCGTACTTAACAATTTTTTTTCTCACAATTTCTTTTCATTTCTTACCTTTTTTGTTCTTATTGTTGCGTAAGATTTTGAAGTTCGAATATCCAGATTAATTAGTTAGATTGCTGCCTTATTTTTAATTAACTTTTGTTTTGAAATAAATTGCAAAGAATTCAATCATTTCATTAGCTGGAAAAAAAACCACTTTGCTCAATGATCTGAAGTACTGCTAGATATTTATTTCTTCTGATATTCATAGCAGTTCTTTGTTCGGAATTTACACTTTTCTGTTCCTTAAAGGAAGCCAAAAGTATCTCCAAAAATTATCTGAATATGAAAGAGGGGAGAAATGTAGCTTCAGATAGAATGAAGAACTTATATTGCCTATATATAAAATTATAATGGGAGTGCGGTCGACCAACAAACCCTCTAAGACCGATATGATATCAACTGCTGATTTAAGGAGTGAACTCATAATAAGATGTTACCTTAGTCGTAGACAGCAAAACTGAAAATGAATAAATAATATCATAGTAAGGCTCTCCTAGACCAGGAAACCTTCTAAATTTGAGCTCCTGGACATATATGAGTTATATTAATGACTTTATCATTAGCATTAGATTACAACTTTCCGCAGTCATAAGTCAGAAAGTAGGATACGAGTGTCTTAATTAAATATGCTGGGCCTAAACCCAGCACATTTAACACATTTTTATTCCAAAGTGTTAACATTATAGACTTTTTTAAAATAAGGACCAATAGGTAGTGGACAAACGTCAACTGATTAAGAATTTAAGCCACTTATACTGTAAATTGACATTCAAAAATGTGTGGGCACATTTTGAAATTTCCATTTTTCTCAATTTTGAGGCTTATTGTAGTAGTTATTACTTTAAAAAAAGGCCACTTTTAAAAGAATTTAGAATTTAATAAAATGTACAAAATTAGAACAGAACATAATATATCCTATAAGTGTACAAAGTTCAAAAATAGGGAAATTTTAAATAGGATCCACAATTTTGGCCATCGCTTTATATGGAAATTAGACCAAACACAAATGTATATCATAGTATGGCTCTCATAGACCAGAAAACCTTCTAAATTTGAGCTCCTGGACATATCTGAGTTATATTAATGACTTTATCATTAGCATTAGATTACAACTTTCCGTAGTCATTAGCCAGAAAGTAGGATACGAGTGTCTTAATTAAGTATGCTGGGCCTAAACCCAGCACATTTAACACATTTTTATTCCAAAGTGTTAACATTATAGACTTTTTTAAAATAAGGACCAATAGGTAGTGAACAAACGTCAACTGATTAAGAATTTAAGCCACTTTGTACTGTAAATTGACATTCAAAATGTGTGGGCACATTTTGAAATTTCCATTTTTCTCAATTTTGTAGGCTTATTGTAGTAGTTATTACTTTAAAAAAAGGCCATTTTTAAAAGAATTTACAATTTAATAAAATGTACAAAATTAGAACAGAACATAATATATCCTACAAGTGTACAAAGTTCAAAAATAGGGAAATTTTAAATAGGATCCACAATTTTGGCCATCGCTTTATATGGAAATTAGACCAAACACAAATGTATCGTAAAAGGCGTTTTTCACCTGTACAGTGGATGTATTCATTGCAATTAGTTTTTTGGTTAAAGGTATCGGAACTGTCTGTTTAGGGATTTTAGGATCTGTTAACCGGAAATAGATTAAAACAATCAATTTCCGATGATATTTCCCATATGAATAATGACATAATTGAAAAATTTCTCCCCCTATCCGCAACACGGGAAGGTAAAGTATGTTAAAAACTGCATTTCTACGTGTTTATTATTGACTTTTACCTAGGATTTACATACAATTATGCAAAGATAGTCTATAAATGTCCTCTCTCCAATGTGTCAAGAACTAAACGACACTTACACATGTCATCTGTTGCAGAAAACACTTTTCTTTTGCTCAAATTCTCTCTTGGAACATTTATTAATTTTCAGGCGCCAAATGACGTTCAAAAGACCTGGCGGAAAGCTGTATATACACATACAACGCGGGACATTTCTGGAAAAATGAAGTTGGGGGGGGAGGGAGAGAGTTCGAACAAAACGTTCGACTTAAAAGGACTCCCTTCATTAAGTACAACTGGCAAAAAAAAAATCTTTGTGTGTGTTGTGACGGTTATTGATAATCCATTAAAAATCGAGCAACTTCTTTTGAAAATTGCTTTTGAAAAGTCTCTCGGGAGGTTGCGCCAAAGAGAGGTGTTCATTTGCTTTTCATTTTTCTGCTGGCGAACTGCATTTGCGCCGCAAGATGTCGCTCGTGCAGAGTGCTGATTAAATTATGGGACGTTTCAGGCGTTTTAAACACGATGCCGAGGTCCGAAGTGGAAAAACATGTTGAAACAGAGAACTCGGCAGAGGTCGGACATTTTGTTGCTCACATAGCGTGATGGGGTAAAGATGGGAAACCACCGAAACAGTCATGGATGAGAAAAGAACGTCAGTGTCTCGGTGACCCCACAAAGTGCTAATTCAGTGACTAAAGTGAAACCTCACAAGATCTTCATACTATGATTCTTCAGTCGTAAGGAGTAACATGCATGTGATCCTTTGAATAAGCAATGCAAAGCTGTTAAATTGACCTCTCTCGCAGATTAAACGTTATTACGAAATCCCAAATCGCACAGAAACTAAAAGTGACATCTATGGGGGGTATCATAAAGATCATGCTAACAACAGTACCAATGATGAATGACTTAATAATTCAGAAGCTCCTCTCACTGTGACTTTATCCCTTTTGATTTCATCCTCATAATGCTGTCCCTCTGAGACGTCAGTGGTAGTTCATTCTGTCACTGCTTTATAACTGACATCGTCTGCTCAAAGTTGCGATAAAATGTTTGTCATAGTTGTGATTTCACAGCTAGGCTTCGTTATCACGTCAACGTGCAATGGCCTGTCGATTTCTACTTGAAGTATGTCTTTGATGTTTCTGCAGTGTGATTTTGAAATTACAGTGTTATTGCTGATATTGCAATGCTTTGGAAAGACTGAAAAGTCTGATTAATCAAAGTTAACGTGTTACGGTAAACATGATTAAGGCTTTTCTACTATATATACGAAAAATTTGAATCAGTTAGTGACACATATTTATAGTTTAACAGTAACGTAATTTCTTGATATCGTTACACAAGCACAAATTATGTCAAAACATTTCCCGTAGACTGCTGCAAATGTCGTATTTTTAATGAGATGGTCGAAAAACATAAAAGAGTTAACAAAAGAAATGTAAATTATGGTAACATACATTTCAAGAAATTCTATGTTGTTAACACCTCAGATATTAATGCTTCAAACTTAACATACGACGAGAAAAACAAAATTGCTTCTAATTTTGCAACAGCTAAAAATTTAAACCAGATGAGAAAAGATAATATATATAGACTTAAATGTTAAATTATATTTATTATATACACATTAATATGTTGCAAGTTTTAAAAAAATCTCCCTTTAAAACCACTCCGAAATTTACGAAATTTTGAACTATTAGACTTGGATAAAA
Source organism: Dolomedes plantarius (assembly GCA_907164885.2). NCBI lineage: Eukaryota > Metazoa > Arthropoda > Arachnida > Araneae > Dolomedidae > Dolomedes > Dolomedes plantarius. The sequence continues at coordinate 104,888,615 of OU015500.1, forward strand.
TTGACCGTAAGAACGGAAGGTCTTCTCCTTCTTTAAAGGACTGAGAGTAATAATTTAGTAACTATTCTGATGAAGGAAACTGAAAACAATAATTTGTTTGGAATCCCTATAAACTAAAGCTAATAATATTTCAAAAACCTTCTTCGGGTACTTCCAGGATTTGTGTATTTATAATCTGAATAATCAAATAAGTATGAGAGTTTCCTTCATTCTCTAAATTGATTTAATTTGGGGATTAAAATGTCGTTGATATGTTTGCTAACTTTCAAAAGCTCTTTTCAGGTGTGGAAATGGGTGCTGGGGTGAAATATGACATCTAACTGTGTTAGGAAGAGGGATAAACATACGTTTTGGCATATGGAATAAAATTCTAGTCCTTCGAGTTAATCGTCTAGCAAAATGCAAATTCATGAAATCGTTTGATGTATATTATGAAAATGAAGTGATATTATTTCGAAGCTGATTGAATTTTAATGCTTATGCGATCACAGAAAATGCTATTCTTTAGTGTAGCATTACATCGTTTTTATTTACTATTTGCTTGTTGGTTAATACTCATCAACGCTATCATCTCTTCTACATCCCTTCGGTATTAATTCCTCGTTTAATCTTGCACTCAATAATCTCGAACACAATGAAGCTCCATGCGAGATTCAAGTTAGAGAGGAGGACCAGTGAAAGAGAAAGATTGGTAAAGGTGACTTCCAACCCAACCCCTCAACGATGATAGTCCTTCAGTTGGTGAATTAAATTTAGTGAAAATTAAAGGTTAGAGAAAATTAAGGGCAACGTATAAGATGTATATAGTGAGACTCGGTGTATGGGATAAAAGATTAAAATTTAACGATTGGGTTTACCATGGTAAAGGTTGTAAGTAGAAAGGAATTTTTTAAACGTTATTTCTACCGGAATCATTTAAAAGAAACTGGTTAAAACGGAAGGATTTCTAACAAGTGTTTTAAAAAGGGATGATTTTTAACAAACTTTTTCAACTGGAATGTTTTTTTTTTAATTTTAGAAGCAGAGTAACTAATGATAAACCAATTCAAATATAATAATTTTAAATTTGGTTCCGAAAATTTTAATGATCTTGGGAAAGATAATTTTTTAAAACTGAATGGTAAGCCAGAAGTGGATTGCTATATTTTTTGGGCGATTAATTATTTTTGCTGTACGTACAAGTAATGTAGAAAGTAAACTTCCATTTGTTTTTGAAATGCACACCGTTTTAAATTTAAATTCGTGTTAACTCACTGTTTCTAAAAATTAGTTTTTTATAAAATGCATTAAAAGTTTTCATCGTGATAAAAAAAAAATACAAATAGTTGCCGAATAATGAACAAATATATTAGCTGAATCCTTTTATTAAACTTGGAAACTATAATTTTATATTCTATAATTCGATTAAAACTTCAAAGAGATAGAAAAAAGATAAAATTTGCAATTTATCAAGATTATTTTAATAGCTACTTACTGCAGTCACTTCTGTGAAATTACATAAATGCTTCAAACTGTGGCTTTAATAAACGTATTACTAAATAACGTGCTGTGCCTAGCTTCCAATGTTATTTTTATGGTGAAACATTTAAATAACACATTGAGCTATCCTTATGTGTTATTGAGTTATCCCTATCCATTGAGTTATCCCTATGCGTTATTTAGCTAACTTAGCTAAATTACACATTTACGTAGGTTAAAACATTGTTAATATCTTCGATAGAAAATAATTAACAAGGTCAAATACTAATTAGCAATACTTAAAAATGATGTTTATCTATTCCTCGATACTACAATTTTGATTTTACACGTTCTTTGAACTTCTACGAACACCTGTTATAATGAGTTACCTTTTGACCCTCAGACAGAATATATCCGCTATCTGACAACAATTTTTGAGTTCCTCTCTCCACCCCTTGAGTCTTGAGCACCACACGTCTCCCAAGACGAAGAAAACTAACATATGGCCCTAGAAAAGATCATAAAAATGCTCTACAGAAAAATATGAAATGGGTTTATTTCTCAGACTATGTTACGAAAGTTATTCCTTAACTCTTCTCCCGCAGTTAATTAATTTTTCTCTAACACAGTTAGACGATTTAAACTTATTCATTGTGTTCATTAATCATAAGAATATATGTGTAAATAATATTAAAAATTTTAATAAAACTTCAAATAGTTTATAGATATTTTATTTTTACTTTGAGGGAAATGTTATCAACAGGTTCAACAAAAGAAAAAAAATGGGAAATAGGTTTACCCATATTTTTCTTTTGCATTTACCTTAAACTAAATTTTTATGAATAAACCTTGTTCATTCCTTGTTATTTCCCGTGAGGAAACTTTATTCGTCTGAGAAACAGTAAATTCTAAATCTCAGATACTCTGAATATTAAATGGAAAACAATACAAGAATGTTACCCGTGTTTGCGAAATAAGTGGTGCATGATTTCAAAATTTCCCATGATACAAAGTTTAACTAAACACTGCTGATAAAATATGTATATTCTGAAAATGCGCATCAAAACCGATAGACTCAAAATGATTTAATGGTGTAAGAGTTACTTAGTTTCAACTTAAATAGCCCCAGATGTTAATAAAAAGTTAAATTTCTCCCCAAAACTTTGACTATTCGTTGACAAAATATAATTTTTTTTTTGCTTGTATATATATATTAAACAGTATCATGTCAAAAAGTTAAATTACATGAGAATTCACAAGTGACCAATTTATTTTCTTATTTCTCTATTTGTAGTAAAGAGCATTTACTCAAATTAGAGGAGACGAGCATCTAAATCATAAAAGATGTATTATAAATGATCAGTCGATGGAGATATATAGTAAAGTAAAACTTTTCATAAATACGTTCTATATATCCTAAGTTTTTGCCTTTATATTCTTAAATCGGAAATTCCTGACAACCCTTAAATTTGCTACATACCTTGTTTATTAGCGCAAAAATATTCACAAATCGGGTTACATGCCTGTAAAACTATATTTACTGTTGTAGGGTCATCTAAACAGAAAAGACACCCCACAAAGTGCAAGTAAAAAGGATCAGTTGGGTAAGCTACGTGAAATACATTCAATACCTAAACTGTATTATGTAAAAACCTGCAAAGCTTTGCAAACCTTCCGAATTTTAAAGTAAGTTTTACACCTAGTTAGGGTTTCATATCTAAAAAATCTAAAATTGTCCAGTCTTAAAATTTTAAGCGAGTTTTGAATTTCTTCGACTATCAAATTAATTCATAAGTAGTGAGACGTTTATGGATCAAAGATCTTGAAGTTAAGAAGCAATGGTAACAGCTGACAAACTGTTCATTTATGAATTTATTACGCGATTTGTTTTAACATTAATGAATAAGATCTTTCAAGCAACCGTTTCGAAAGTAATGAATGAGAAAATGCTAATATATCGGAGACGACAGGGGAAATACATATACTCATTTTGTTTATTTCCTTAAAATAAATAATTTTAACTAAATGGTAGTAATACTTATAGAGAAAGTATAGCTCACTTCTACCCAGACTTGGGTGTATATAATTTGAAGTGGCACTCTAAATGAATTTGATACAAACACAGTTTATACATGAAACAATGTTTATTGAGTATTCTTGCACATGTAGGCTTTGCTTTTAACAACAAGATTCATACGTACTACTTGTACAGATATATAAATCCAGCTTTCAAGAACAATATATTTTTCAATACTCACGAACAGTAAGTCAACCAGCAATTCTGCCACGTAAACTTTGGGCCCCCTAAGCACTAGCGCAGGATAGCACTCGAGCTGCATACCATCGTAGCTCCCTCTCGCTTAACTATCAACTTTAAAAACCTTCTTCAACCCTAACAACATTTTTTATTAATGACGCTGCATGGTATTTATACTAAGCGCGTATGCCGAAATTAGAATATCTCAAGCAGCTTCTTTAATTCATTCACTCAAAAGTTCGATTCTTGTGAATCGAATCTTGTGTATACCTTACATATTATAAATATTATCAAAAATAAAGAAAAATATGGGAAATTTTGCATGCTGCATTTTTTATGCCAAGCCCAATAGTTACTCTAATTTATTTCGGTATCAGTTAATACAAAGTACATAAAACATATTATGACGTATAATGCAAAAGAGTGGAATCCAACTAAATCTGTATTCTCACCAGTACATTTCCCTAATAGAGAACTATTTCATAGTTACTCTTTTATAGAAATCTAAATGTTTCTCTAGAAATTTAAAACAGATAATTGATACGATTTTTTTAAGTATGCCTTCTGAAGGGCCGTAGACTAGATGAAGGATTTCCAATTCAGTTACTACCTCTTAGTTCAAATACCATACCACTGGAAAGTGCTTTTCGACAATTTATCATCGTCAATGTTAATGGCGCGTAATATTAAAAAAAACTGAATTTTTATAAGCACAACTTACTACCTTGAAATCTTTCACCATTAGAAATTTAAAGAAAAGCTATATATCCGGGTGTGTAATACTATTGGTTATTTGTGATAAATTATATGCATTGGGAAAATATCAGTGCTGTACTTAAAAGCCTTTTAAACAGTATGAAAACTTTGGTTAATCGTTTGTATTAGAAACGTTTACCTGGTTTTGTTCTAGATCATTTATCATCTTGCAATTCTACTTGGCATACATTACCGTTTAAATTGATATTTTGCACTAGATACATTCCTTACTTTTGGTTTTGGTGGAAAATAAAATGTTGCTTTTACAAGTTTAAGATTATGAAGATTGACAAATAATCGACAATGAAGACCGTCATTATGTGGAACACTCGATATTAAGGGGATGGTGGATATTACAAAGTGGTTTTTGAAATTTTTACTTCAGAGGCATGAAATTTTGCATATACATTCATAAAAATATAACTGTATCAAACACCTTATAAAATTTTATAAATATTGAAAAACAATTATATTTTAAAAATTGAAATTATTATTTTTTTCGAATGCTCCTTGCGATCCAATTTTTAACTTCCCCCCTTAATTTTGCATTTATATTGCTTATAAATACATTTTGAACAGAGTTATGCATTATTTTGTGCTTTCGTTGAACAGTTCATTAATAGGAAATATTTTTATGTTTGTACTCGGAATTTTCGCGAAATTTTTGTACTTTTCTACAGTTAAGATAAACTTTGATAATCTGAATGATGTCGAAACCTGAAAAGGATACATAACTTTATTTTAATGTATTACAGGAGTCTTCATTACAAATTTTATAAAATTTCGTCAAAAATTATGACGCAAGGAGCATTTCAAATTCTTGGAGACTTGCAAATCCAGAAATGACTCATTTTGAGAAAAAGCAATTTAAAAGATGTTTTTTAACCTACCTTTAATACTTACTTTTTTAAAAGCCACCAAATTTTCATCTTACCTTTCCCTTACATATTTTAAATGCATTTTATTCCAATATTTACATATTTTAAAAATATTAATACACCAATTTTTCTTTGATTTTTGGTAATTTAAAAGTCCACTATCCCCTTAAAAAACTGTGTACACTGGCTGACATATAAGGAAAAGGCATCCCGTTACGCATGTGTAAATTTTTGTGAACTCAGAAGCTAAGTGTTCAAATGAGTAAATAAACTGCTTTTTCCCTATTTCTTTAAATATAATATAACAATTGTGCTTCAGTTATTCCACTTATAAGTTATGAATAGGTCAATTCTATTATGCTAATCGTAAGAGGCGAGAATTTGGAAAAGCCTGAACCTGCATTCTAGTCCCTGAAATCCATGTTAGAGGAACTACGCATAAAAATGCCATTTCGCTAAATTTTACTTCCTTATCAATATCCATTTGGCGAAATTTCATTCCTTGCGGCGATTTATAATTCAAAAACCGATTTCGCCAACGATGGCCTCTTTAAAAGCAATGTCCCGGGAAAAGGCAGCCACGCTGATTTTCATTCCCACAATGGAAATCAATCCGGCGTTTTACCTTAAATGGGCGGACATATTCCGAATTCCATCCTCCCTCACTATTTTTATGACATACACAACCGGAATTGCCCGGCGGACAATCACTCAAAAATCTCGATTCTGACCACTAATGTTTGAGTTTGTTTCCGAGCCATTACTTTCCGGAGCACGGATTTTGGGCCTGCCTCTTTGGAGAAAACGTCTCGATAGAAGCTATATCGGACTTCTTAAGGCAATTTTGAGTTTCAAATGCAGCATTACTTCCTCCTCTGATGGCCATATTTTCTGGCAGAAGTAAGAGAGAATATATAATCCTCTTTGAACTGCCAACTGAGGGGCTATACATTTGGCAAGCTTCGAAACTTTTCTTGCAATTCGTGATAGAGTAAATATGAGCTTACTGAAGTAGTCTGAAAATTCCATAAACTGAGTGTAATTTCTCATAATACAGACCTGGATTATTTACAACTAAAAGCAAAGTTTTATTATTCACCCGTCCCTGATATTCGGATTACGGATACGACGTAACTCCACTTATTAGTCCATTTTTCGAACTTCCGAACATTTCCTGTATCGTTTACACTTAACTCTGGCTTTTTCGTCAAAATGAAAGGACAACAGATATTGCATAAAATTCTATTTCACCATTTCTCGAGTGTTTAACCTTTTCCTTACGGGGTGGGATAGCATGTATCCCAAGAATGCGGACCTAAGAAGGAATATTTATATACAGGGTGAGGCAGAAAGAAAGTTCCGAGGGTAGAAATAAATAAATTAATAAATAAATAAAATAAATAATAAAACAATGATTAATAATAAATAAATGAATTAATTTCTTTATTTTTCTCAGGTATAAAAGATTTCTTTCTCTATCTTGCTTTGTATTTTTGTTATTGACGTCCATAATCAGAACGTTCTTTCTGCCGCCCCCTGTATATATATATTATATCTATATATACTGATAAGATAACAGTGCTTTGGTCATGGTTTATCAATTTGAACACTCAATAATTAAAACAATCTTCTCCAATTTAAGACTTGTTCACATAGAATCCGTCATTGTCAGCGTTACTCATAAAAATATGTTTAGCCAATTACAAGCCTCCAAACGATTAGCCATGAAATTGTTAAGGTCTATGATTGGTTTAAAATATGTCTATGTGAGTATCGCGGATGCTGACGGATTCTATGTGAACAGGCTCTAAATCTTTTTCCGTACTTTGTTTCAGTAACGAAGCCAAGAGTATAAATGAAGGCCATATTTGAATAGTGGTCCCACTCTACTTTTTATAAAATAGAGTTAGCCTCACTTTCATGTTCATACAAGTCATCTCTATCTTATTTTTAAACTGGTACACCTCCAGCTTATTTCTGCTGCCAACAGAGGGCATTACAAATCATACTTCAGCAGTCATTTCTCAGCACTCATTAGACTTTAAGGATCTGTGTCTCAAAATGAAGAATGGAGTTGGACCACTATTCAAATAAAGCCTTCAAATAATATTTTCACCTATACTTTTACGGAACAAACACTTTCGAGTGTTTGATCCGTAACTGCTTCATATCTAACACTATTTTATATGCATGTTTTGCCAATTACCCCTGTTAAATTATTATTTAAGAGGTCAATATTTTTCTATCCCCATGACATGCATAAAAATAATATTTGATATTTTATGATTGATAATCCGTATCATGTATTGTGATATGTTACTGGAACAGATAAAAGAAATTAACCTAATTTGGACATTTTTAACCCTCTCTTATTAATTTTTAAAAGATGATATATAACATTTTGTGTTCCTATCTTTTAACCCTAGAATTTAGGGTGCTGTTTTGACACCTGCCTTGTTTCATTTATCTTTTGTTTTCCTCTTATACCCAAACGGATTTCATGACTTATGCCGGTAAGTCTTTCATCGACAGTTTCTTGTTTTACATTTAATTTTTGGTGTATAACCTTATCTAGCACAAAGCTAGTAGGGCTCTTATTCACCTTTCTATTAATTTCTTCTACTGTTTTCAGCACGAGAAAATTTTCCTCGTTATTTCCATTTTTAATAGGTACTGAATTATTTCATACTAATTGCTTTAAAGGTGTCCAATCGGGAAGATAGTAAAATCCGTGGTGTCATAAGACAGATTAGAACCATCGAATAGTTTCAAATCTCTATTTTCAATTAATGTTATAGCTATAAAAATATCAAGTAAAATCTGTTAAGGTTTCCTGAATTGAAAAAAGGTTCAAGTTTTTAATAAGAATAATGGAAAATCAATTATTATTTAGATATACACAACCACGTGTATTTCATATTAATAAGTCACACTTCGAAAAAAGAAAACATTACTAAAAATTAGAAAAGTGTCAATTTCAGGGGACCAACAGGGGATATGTGCAATAAAATTTCCTTGCAACATCTAATAATAACTTACGGAATAAAAACCTCGGTTTTGCGTAAGTATTTATCATAATGGAATTGAAGATCAGTAGCTATGATTGTACCAACTTAAAATATTCTAAATTTTGATCACTGAAGAAGAAATTTTGCAACTTTGTAATATAAATCCACATCAGTTATGTGAATTTATATTCAATTAATTTAATTATTTTATAAACAAATTACATCAACCATTTATTTAACCTCTCAGTAGGGGCTGGGGGTGCCTTGGGTGGATTGCAGATCTGTACTGTATATCCGGCATCCTCCAGCCCCACAGAAATTGAAAATGCATCCGAACTTGGGAAATTAACCCTCTACTGCGTATTCAGGCTCTTGCTACGTAGTGACCGACTTTCAGGTGTATCATGGACGATAGACCTTGTAGGTCTGGGGGTCCGAGGTGTCAATTCAAAGGTTATTTAACCTCTCAGTTGAAAAGTATACCACTCGGAGAACATTATGTAACAATGAACTTTTCTAAATCAGCAACATAGATCACTTACTGTGTCGTTATAAAATTTGGAAATCCTTTTAATTCGTCAAAGTAAAAAAAAAATGCTTTTATACTTTAAATTTTTATGGGCATCTCACAAATACAACACTCATTTTTGAAAATCGTAATTACAGGACAAGAACTTTGAGAAAGCAATTTTGGGGAAAATCAAGGATGCCATTCAAATTTCACAAGAATAAGTGAAAAGTGGCAGTTTTTGAAATAGAGCAGACTATTATATCTCTTTCTAGTTAAAAAATACGAAATGTATACATTCGTTTATGAACAAGTGCCGTAGATAACGTAAACGTTATGCTTTAAATTTAAATAAGGATCCTATGAGAATCCCACATATACCTGTGCAGACATATATCTTCTCAAAAGCCATTTTTGAATAAAACTGTTTTCTTAACAAGATATAAAATGTCGAGTCACAATTTTTTTTACTAGCTTAAGGCAAATTGTTGTTGCCATAATGGCGGTAAGCTCATATCTCAAAGAATTAAATTATGTAATTCTTTATATTGCGATAACAAGGGAAATAATACACTCGCAGCAAGTTCATAGTCCTAAATCTAATGTTGCATTATTCATGAGACTCTCTGGGGTAAAACAGGATTGTTGTTTAATATAGACCAATTTCTCGGAAATTTTACTGATGTTTGTTCATAAAATAATAAAATAAAATCTTCTAATACTTTAAGTTGGTCCGGGACAAAAAATTCTTCAAATTTTCGAAAACTGTTTTATTGCCTTAAAAAATTTTCTGTTCTTTTCCGCTTAAAAATCACGCTTAAATGATGTTTCTATCTTAATTAGAACGGGAGATATTTCTTTTTTTTTGCAACATTCTAATAGCAGCCAATCTTTGTTTAAACCTTTAAATGCGTTTTACTGCATGATGCGAATTTTTCACCATTTCTCGTCTTTAAATTGTTATAAGTCAAGAACCGGTAAAGATAAATGGTTCAAACTTGGAACATGGCTTTTTTCAATTATTTCACTTTGATTTCTATTCAGCAAATTTTAAATGATTTTATTTGAACCAGCAAATTTTATTTGATTCAGTAAATTTTACTTTTGAAAATATGATTTTTTAAAAATAAGTTACGTATTTTATTTTGAAATTTTTACTTTAAATATTTTTATTTTTTTTTATTAAAATTTAAAAAATACTGAATCAAAATTAAAACTTATGTATTTCTGTTTAAGTAAATGAAAAAAAATTGAAATTCGACAAATAATATTTCGACTTATAACGATTTTAAATTACCCCCTTTTTTAAAAAAATTTAAATTTTAAAATCTTTTAAAAAATCTTTGAGAAGGTTTAAAATGTGATTTTCTTTGCAATGTATATGGTAAACCATCACAAACAAATACAAAATTTTAACTCAATAAATAAAAGAAAATTTAAATGTGTCCCTTCCCCCTTAACCAATTAACTTAAATCTCTCAAAAATTACCGACCTAAAGTCTATTTAAGACGATCTGACACGACATTTTATGTCTGAAGACCAAACTTTTGTTCGGCAACTAATATAGAATTTGCTAATTCTTATATACATTGTGCCACGTTAATTTCTAAATTACGCCATAAATAACTTCGGTGGCTAATTTGATTATACAAACACCTCTCAAACCACGTCAGTCGGCAAAATTCGAAACGGAGCAAATATTCGATAAAAATTCCTGACATGTCCGATCCCAGAATGCCCATTTAAAAGGTACACAAACATTAGGGGGGAAAACCGAGAGTATTTCCCCAAAAGGGACGCCGTCGACACATTTTTAAAACTATAAATCAACGCTGCCTTTGAAAGTAAAATGTTTTAAATTACCTATGCCAAGAGGAAATGCCTCCGAAAGCAGTTCATCATACACGCGGAGCTGGCCGTCTCTTCGCGACCTCCCCTCCCCCCACGCACCCGGCGAATATTTTTTTTATTGCCTCTATTATTATTTCCACGGTTACAGCGTCTGCGGTTTAGGCTTTTATCGCCCGCGCGACTCTCATATGTCACTGCGATAAGTCAAACTGTCGCGCGGCGGTCTTGATTTATTTACTTTACGCGGTGCCACCGCTGAGATAGTAATATATAAATAAATATATATGTATAAACTTCCTTTTTTTCCTCCGTGGGCAACTAATGCGTCCTTTTTGCGTTTATTGATTCCAAGGAAAAGGGATGCGTCCATTGACATATACACGCCGCTTTCGTGTTGTTTGTTTTCGATACTCATTCCCCGAAAAGCTAGGTTTTCGTGAGCCGCTGCCGTAAGAGTGGAAACCGTTTCGATGAGTAGTTTTTTTTTTTTATTATTACCTGCGTGCTTAAGAGGTTTTTTCTTTAACGTATCGGAAAAGAGATGTTACGTCATTTTTTTTTTTCCGAACTGATGTCTAAAATATTTATTTTACAGGATAAGGGAGGAATATTACACTTTCTACAGTAACAATTTAAAAATATAACATATACGCATTCGAGTATTCATAGAGTTAGTTTTCATTCAAAGGAAATTTATACGCATCTCTGATATTAAACGATATTAACATTTGAACATATATAAAATGTGAGTAAAAATTCTATATAACGCAGTTTCTTAGAAAAAAAAACATGTTTTCGATATGCGGCAACGGTTATACTGTTTCATGTAACTTTTCGAATCTTTATTATGTAAAAAAAATTATGAATAAAACCCTTTTCTAAGTAAAAAAAGTATGTAAAAATTCAATTATCAATATTATACCCTATAAACTTATTAAGAATAATTAATATTCTTTTTTACTGCAATTGAAGGCCCTGAGGATTCAAAAGTAGGACTTTGGGGCACAATAATGAATGTTTTACCATTTAAACAATGTGCGCCCATAAAGTAACCGGACTTTTTTATAAATAAGAAAAATATTACTCACCTTCAAATAAATTTATCTCCTTCAAAATAATCGCCAAAGGAGTGTACAATTTTTCCAACGTTTCTTCATGTCATCGAAACACTGTTTATAGGCGTTGGAATTAACCGTTCGCAAAATACGCGTAACATTTGATTTAATATCCGAGACGTTTTCAAATCTCTTGTCATTTCATGGATTTTGCATTTTTTAAAAATCAAACATTTAATCAGTATTTTTACAAGGAGGTCCTTTTTCGAATAAGAAATAGGATAAGGCGAGTTAGGAAGGAAGTGTTTGATTCTGGGCAATGGTTTCTTTTACATGATAATGCTAGTCCCTTACAGAAATTTCTCTACTACAATATCTTGCTAAGCATTCAATTACAGTGATAAATCATCCACCATATTCTCCCAACTTATCGCCAGGAGATTTTTTTCCTTTTTCCGAAGCTTAAGATGGCCATGAAAGGACAGCGATTTGAAAACGTCTCGGATATTAAATCAAATGTTACGAATATTTTGCGAATGGTTAGTTTCAACGCCTATAAACAGTGTCTCGATGACTTGAATTGTTGGAAAAATTGTATAGACTCCTTTGGCGACTATTTTGAAGGAGATAAATTTATTTGAAGGTGAGTAATATTTTTCTTATTTATAAAAAAATTGTCCAGTTGCTTTATGCTCGTACCTTGTATATAAACATTGTGCATTTTTTTTGTTTTAATCTGAAGACTTAAATATATACTAGTCGGTACCCGTCAAAACATGACGGCTAGATAGTAAATAAATGTACTAATACACAAATTATACTCAACACATCATTACCAAATGCTGAAAATCATAATAATGCGCAGAAACAAATTAATGTGTTTAAGCTGCCTCGTGCTTAGTGAGTATCTAAAGCCAGATTTAAAAATGTCATTGGGCATGCGCAGAAAGCAATTTTTTTATTGTAAATTATCGCTAATTGAACGGCGTGAAATAAACAATTTCCATCAAGTTTAATCTTATATTCCACAAACAAAATTTTCTAAAAATAAAAATGGCGGATAGAGATCTAGTGAGACTCTGCGAAATAAACGTGTTTATCATTAAAACATGCCACTGAGCATGCGCAGAAACAGAGAGTTTTTAAAGCTAGATTTAAACATGCCACTGAGCATGCTCAGAAATCAATTTTTAATTGTAAATTATCGCTAATTAATAGAAATTGAGGTTAGAAAAACCAAATTTTGAGAAATCTGAAGATTACAATCTTTCGTTTAAGACTAATATGACGTAAATGGATGCAGTAGTTTTCTCTCACGGACTGCCCAAAAAGTCGGCTTATCAACTTAAGAATATAGATTTTTTTAAAAATTTATGATTTTGCATGGTTTTACTTTATTTCACTGTCTATAAATTTGAAAAATATCTTTTGTTTCAAATAATGATGCACAGCTTTATGCCAAACACCTCAATTCCCAATCCTGGAAAATTTGAAAGGAATCAGAAGAAAATGAATGCCCATGGAGAATTTTGAAGAACTTTTTGAAAAAACAAGTCTTACTCTTCCACAAAATACTTGTTTATGAATTCTAATTGACTTAAATGTTCTAAAAAAGGATATTCATCATACTGATAAAGTATATAGAGTAAAACATTGAAAATTTTAAAATAACGAAAATAAAGATCCCTTATCCCCTTAAATTAGGTGGCAACCTATTTGATGTTTCAAATATAAATTTTATTAGGAAATGAAGAACACTTAAAGATTTGAAATAATCATTCTATAATTATTTATGGAAATAGGGCTCAGTATATTAATTATAATGAAAACGAATTGAATTAATGAATTTAATAATAAATAATTGTTCCTGTGAAATTGAAATTTAAATTGGTTTGGAAGCATTAAGGGTAATCATTCTAAGTTAGCTTCATTTAGGATTTAATTTTGCAGCGTTTCCCGAGATTTTTTGGCCACCGCTCGCGAGCCTTTCTGGACTCCCGAGAATTTTTAATTGTTGTCGAATTAATGAAGTAAAATGAATCCGGTTAATTAAATGAACAATTTTCTCGCAGTTTACTTAGGCGGGACCACATATGATGCAAAGTTTTTAAAAAAAGCATAATTTTCAAGCGTATTACTCACGTTAATTACTGTCTGGCAGATATAAAAACAAAATAGAAAAATGGAAACCTTTTTGTTGATTAGAAAATTAATTAATGAAAAAGTTAATTGAAATAGAAAAAGATTCTTTTTTTTTTAAATTCTCGTTTACCCATCCTCACTTTCTAAAATTGCTTATAATGGTTCCAGCTATTACGAAAAGCATTCTAAATGTCAGCGTATGGGACGGATAATGAAAGCCATTAGAATTTATAGAAGAATTAGAATAGGGATTTAAGAGGTGTAATAAGGGACAGTGGACCTTGATAATGCCCTAATAAAAATTATTTATACTAATATACGTATATGTATTAGCAGCCTCCTCTTACATTATACCTTACTTAACATATGATATTAGTTATATCTTTTGAATTAAGTTACTTTAACACTGAAATTCTCATGCACTTCATATGTTTAGAACGCTCCGGGGCTAATTTCAAACTATCATATTCGTGTCTAGCTCGTGTCTAGCATTTTACCATTGTATTCAAATGTCAGAAAATATAACTTCAGATGTACTCTGTGTAAATTATTACAAGTAGCTGGAGGGATGTTGGTATTTTTAATAGAAGCATAGGGTCATATAAATATATGTCCTGGAAGTATTTACAATAAAAGTTGGTTTTTAATGTAGGTTTCTAAAAGTAACCTATAAATAAATATCTGCATTGCAGGGTAAATTAAAGTGGATGAAAAATTTTAAATTATAATAAGTAATTATAAAAAATTAAAATTTAGGTAACTGAAAATATTTTTAAAATATTAAAAATGAATTTTGAATAGGTTGTATTTCGTTTCTACTGATTAAATAATTTGGTTTAAAGTAATTCGTTAAAAATTGAAGAAGAAAATATTAAAAGTGCACATACCCCTTCACTTACATGTCCAATAGATTGTGTCTTCAGCATTTACCTATGGGTATATTGGCTGGCCACTAACGATGCAAGTAAATAATTGGAAGAATTGTCATCGCAGGGTAAAGTGAGATTAATAAAATATTGTGAAACAAATTTAGGAATGCATATTATAAGCAGCATAATGTGAAAAATAATTTATTTTTTAGTGTATTATTTTACATGGCATGTCAAATGGCACGTTTTTTGTACACACTGGACATTTTATAATATGTTTTACGTTACATTCTGTCACCAATAATTCCCAAAATTTCATTTCTCCTCAAGGCTATAACTCCTTTGCAAACTACTTGTAATTTCAACGAATATGACTTTTATCATTTCTTGGTGTACTTGGTGTCACCGATTAGTTCACTTCCTCGGAGAAAATTCCTCTGAACACAGCCTAATAAGTTAAGTGTTACTTGTGCTATTATTATTGTGGGTTCCACGTAATTTTGTTGTGTTTAATCTAAACTTGACGCCACTCTATTGCCAAACTACCTACACTCCTCAATCACCACTTAAAGTTTAGATTAATTCTCAATTCGGAATCATTTTCGCGCTAGACTTCCTTTTGAATATGTCGTTTTTAGGGGACCCATCACACGGGCGAAACGTTATTCTGTGTCTGTCGATAAGCTGTGGATTTCTGTCATAGTTTTCTCTGTCTAGATTTAATACATTGCATAGCCTATTTGGTTCATAACAGTTAATTTGTCGGTTCATTTGACGGTTCATTTGTTGTAGCAGTGCATGTCATACAACTTGTAAAATCTGAGGATTTCAATTTAACACAGCTTAATAAGTTTTTTCGCATGATCAGTGGAAAGGGATCACGTATTACAACACTATTCTTTGCCAACAAATTATTTGAATAGTGGCCCAACTCCCCTTTTAAATGAAATTGAGTTAGCCTCACTTTCCTGTTCATACAAGTCATTTCTATCTTCTTTTTAAACTGGTACACCGCCAGCTTATTTCTGTTGCCAACAGAGGGCATTACAAATCAGACTTCAGCAGTCATTCTCAGCACTCCTTAGATTTTAAGGCTCCGTATCTCAAAATGAACAAGAATGGAGTTGGACCACTATTCAAATAAGGCCTTCATTTAAACTTCGAAAGTAGTAACTCTAAATTCAATCTGTCAGGACAGAGTGAATCCAATTAAAGGACATTCCACACCAAAACTAGTGAATCAAATCAGGGAACTTAAAAATCCTCAGTAGTAATTCAATAAGCGCCTATTTCACTGTTAATTATTATGAATTAAAGTTTTTATATTCCTCAGATAGCTTGAATATTTTGATTAACAAAAGTTACACTTGCAAAGTAAATAAGCAGTTTCATATGTAAATGGAAGCATATAGGAGTCTAGTAAACCACAGGGAGGTTGCATAGCAAATAATAACTTCACTGTGTCCTAATTTTGCTTAAGAAAGGTTTCTACGATTTTATACCAATAGTTTGTGATTTACCCTCGTGTACATACACACTCTAAAATCGTAAATATGTTTTGCATAAGTCTAAATTAAAAGACAAAACACAAATTTAATATAAACGCATATATGTAAACGAAAAAAGCAATTTCACATTCTTGTATCAGTGCATAAAATCGACTTACTATATATGTGCTTAGATTCACGGAAGGAAAAAAAAATCACTAAATAAATATTTATGTATCAAAGTTTTACAGGAGAACATTACACACGAGTGAGTTTATATCAGCGTTTTCAGATTCATTTTTCCGAGAATATAGATTTTTATCGCTGTTGTTGACGTAAATTAAACTTCCGCGATCGAACCCTTCCTTTGCCCATTCGCTGGATGGAGCAAGACTTAATTTTGATGCGAGCCCGACGCACAAATTGCATCTCCCCTATTTCTTTTTTTTTTCGCTCCCCAGCTTCTCTTTTGTGTTTAGGATTGGCGAGGGAGGGGGGGGGAGGAGGTTTGTCCGCCTTATCCCAAATGAAGATATTGCCGGTAATTGGTACTTGACCGGAATGAGCCGGATTCATCAATTATCTTGTCCGGGAAAGTGATGGATTATACTAGGACGTGGAATAGTAGGCTACCGGGCTATACTGTGAAAAGAAATTGGATTTACAGGTATTTTTTTTTCATCATTCTTGGGTAGCTATAAACAAGTGGCGTTAAAATTTGAACACGGTTGAGCGAGCGGAAGTTATTGATGGTGTGTTTAACTCTATATTTACTCGTCTCTGCAGTGGCACATTTTGGGGGAAAATCTGATTTATGCTCTTGTAACATATGTTATTTGTATGGAAAAACAGACAAATATTTTTCCTTTCTCTTACTGAAACTAATTTTAAGTGTTGATAATATGATTATAAAATAAATTTGTTGCCTTGCAAGAGAGAGATTGATGCATCTTATATATAATTACCAATTTGATAATTATAGGTGAATATGTAATCACTACGATAATTTCTTTTTATCCGACTAATTATGTACAAAGATAAATATCTGTATACAAAGTAGCAATTATAATGACTTTTATGTTTCTTATCAAAATGTATGCCATCATCTCCCCTTGTATTTTTCGCTAGGAGTCAGAACCCCTGCTAAAAGGGAAAATTATCGAACATCTGTTGACCTCTTCGAGTCGAAACTCTGATTATTACAGACTATAATTTAAGGCAAAAAAAATTATACTGCTTTGCGACTGATTATGCCCCAAAGGAAAAATTCCACGAGACATTCTTTCCAGTGCGGTTCAATAAACATTTACATAACTGTGAGGAGTAAATCTTAATTAAATCATCCTGGAAGTAAAAATAATCATTTAATTTGTTTTTCCAGCGAATATTTTTGCAAGCCGGAGAATCAATTCTTTAGAGCCTAAAACAAATTATAGAAAACAACACTGTAACTGATAAAGTTATTAAATATGTTATCTAAAAATTTGAAGTTATTGTTAATTCAAAACATGGGTATTTACTACAGAGGGCGTCAATCAAAGATTTATTTGCAAAAACCGTTTTCTACTCAGTCATTCACAAGCATTCTTCTGTTTACAAGCTCTATAAATCGAATAAAATTCCACTCCTTCATTTTTACTTAGAATAACAATGTATGAACTATGCATGAATCAAAACCAACAGTTAATTATTTAAAAAAATTAAACAAAAATTTACTTGATGGATTACCAGTTCAACATGTATTTTTTTAAGATTTTGAATTACTATTTTCTTTTCTTGAAAGTACTAATAACAAAGTCAGCTTATCGTAACCAAAGTTAACAAAGTATTAATACAAAGTTTTGTTCTCTTTTCAGATTTGCTTCTCTTTATCTCCTTGTGTATGGATATATTCCTCCACCCTTACGAAGCAATTTGAAGGAAGTGCAAGACCTCAAATATGAGTCATAAAATATTTGGAGCCCTGAATGAGGTCTAGGTTTAAGTCCGTAGTCTAAGATGATTGCTTCGCTGAAGAGGAATGCCCGAGACGTTATTATGTTTGACATTCTTGTGAGTAAACTTTTTGCTTACTAATATTTTCAGAGTTTTCCTTTTTTTTATTTCTCATGTCTTTTGATATTTTACATATTATCGCATGCATATATTTACATTTCAGAAAATAATCCTTATCCAAAGGGAAATAAACTGTCGTTACGTATTATGGCATAACCATTTAAATGGCAAAAAGTGCAAACAACAGCTTTGAGGCTTTTTTTTCGAAATTCGTAGGAAATCACAAAATTGCTCTAATATTTGAACAGATGAAGGTAAAAGATTAAATAATATATTCGTTTTGAAGGAAATTTAATGCTGTACAAGTTCATTCCCAGGGTTTATCTCTCAAATCGACGGTAAAAAATTCCAGAGGCGAAGTTTATCAAAAAAGGGGGAGAAAATACATTTTTTCATAAATTAGCGATTTTCTCAGGCTCATTTCTCAGAAAATATTGAATATACGAATAAACTTTATGTATGTTTTTTGTAGGAAATTTTGTCAGCTTTACTTTTTGTATAATTTTTTTCTTTTTGGAGGATCAATCGTTTTCGAGTTATAAGCGAAAAACCAGGAAACAGGACCTTCTTAGGCCCCCCCCCCTTTCTCCCCTTCCCCTAGGACCGGCGACTTTTAGCATGTTTAACTCCTAACTAGTCCAAAGAACGTTCTGAAGTCAGTTCTTCCGCCCTAAGACTTCACCTAGATCCCTCTTTTGAGCCTTCGTTGACTGGACAATATCTGTTTAACGCATGTGGTGTGTGGATTGTCTTTCACATTTGCATGCACAGAAAACAGAACACTTATATGTGTTATAAGATCTCTAATAAAAACGTACGCTTCTATGTAAATGATACATAGAATTATAAACTGAATGCATGGGTATTCTAACAATTGGGTTTATGTAAAAGCCTCTAATAATAACTCTTGGTTGTATCTTTGTATTTGAATACTTTAACATAAATCGTTTATTTCTAGAAATTATGTAAGTGCTCAAGTAAAAGCTTTTACATATAAACAAATCCATGTCGATATTTGACCTCTACGTGCATGTCATCATAAAATTTGAACCATTTATTGAGCATCACTATGAAATATTCAAATTACAAACTCAAGGCAAGGTCGTTAACTAATACACACACACACACACACACACACACACACACACACACACATATATATATATATATATATATATATATATATATATATATATGTGTGTGTGTGTGTGTGTGTGTGTGTAAGTATTATGTTAAATATTATGCCCTCCTTTCTAGCATTTAAACGCCCTTTCCTAAATCCAATCCCCAGTAATATTAATTTATTGCTTTAAAACCTTTAGCCATAGAACTTCTCTTCAATCCTATGCCTTTGCATTTCTACACGTGTATATGCCCCAATTCAGGAGTGGGTTAGCTGCGCGAGCTCCAAAATCTGCTGACCCTAGACATTATAGTCACATGTACCTCTCACCGTCTCTCGTTTAATGTTGAAAGGTGATATTTTTCCGAGCCGTTCTTCTGAAATGAACGGATGCACTCTTGTCACTCTAATAAACGATTCGGCCCGACTCCTTCAAATTTAATTTTTGTTCCTTCCAGGCTGAGTCTAGCTCCAGCCATGTAAATATGAGCAAGTTTTCCCATTCAAGTTATAATTTAAGGACCTGGTGTAATGTGGATATTATATATATATATATATATATATACGAGTATATAGTAGAAGGTACTTTTAATTATATCTCACAGTATAGTTTTTCATCAGTAAATAGAAAAGATGATACCAGGTTCATTAAATGTTATTGCTGCCACCTACTGGTGTTAATGTGAATCATCTGTTTAATACCATACTTTTCTTTTAGAAAAATGACATTAAAATTCGGATATGAGGATATAAATGGCTCTAGTCAAAGAAAAAGGGAGAAAAATGGCCATGTTACGTAAAGGTGGGCCATCAACCAAATTAACTCTCACTGAGCTGATATTGGTTTGAGTTATTTATGTCCAATGAATAGTAGAGGAGTCAACGAGAAGTCTAGTTGATCAATAAAAGTATGCAAAAAACATAACTTCTGAAAATAGGAAACCGTAAAAATGGCTTCAGAAATTACACATTTTGGGAACAGCACTTTGTATCAAAGTATTTTAAACGCTTTTTACATACCTTAAGTCAATGTCGCTCTCGAATGAAAATTACAAATAACTGATTCTACTTCATAAACCTTTTACTAAAAAAATAAATAAAATTAACTTTTCATTTTAGGAACAATCAAAAGTTTAAAAATACAAATGACGGTGTTATTCATTTACTGTCTCTTAGCGTAATGGGTATGGATTAGAAATTAATTAGTCACTAATTCATAAATTAGATTCAATGATTAATGAATTAGGATTTTGTAAGGTTAAATAATAGATATTGAGCTGTTTAAAGCAGAATAAATGAGGCGATTCAGTTATTAATTAATTAAAACTTGTGAGGTCGAACAATTGATTTAAAACTGTTTTAAAGAAATAGAATAATTAGCGATTTAGAATACATACGCTTTTATCTTGCTTATTGGAAATAGCATTTACAATAGTGTTATAAAACCTGAGAAACCATAAGTGTGACTAAATCTATCAAGAAACATGATACTCTATACATATGAGGCGTTGAAAGGCAAAGTGGTGTAAGTCACATTTTTAACTTTTTTCATTTGGGGTCAAATATGTAATCTCCATGTTCAATTTATGGTGGAATTGTAAATAGTTATTATTTGCAATATTGTAATAATTGTTATGAATTTTAATTTGTTCAATTTATGGTGGAATTTTTTGTAGTTTTGGCAGTTCAACTCTTTTGACTTACACCACTTGACTTACTGACTTACACCACTTTGCCTTTTACCGCCTCATATATTTGTTACAATATCTGGCTTCAAATCGCCACCTTAAAAATGTTACGCTTTTTCAGGGACTTAAAATTCGACTGTAATCGCTTCTAAAGTAACAATATTGTTAAGTGTAATGTAAAAAATGTGAAATAAAGACCTTAAATGTTAACTACCACTAAATAATGAGCTAACTTTGATGGGATGAAATATTCGGAATAATTTCTTTTCAATCCTCAGACATGTATGTGAGACAAAATGTTGCAGTAAACTTTAAATTGGGGATTATTTTCATGACTTGAAAATTTCTTGTAGGGAAAGGAACAAACCATTATTGCTGTGCATTTAAAATAACATGTAAGAAAAATGGGCATTTTTATTCAAGTGAAAAGCAATTTTAGCTCTGAAGGGGATATATTGCATTTAAAAAAGTATATCACAAAAAAAAACTGATCTATGTAAAATTCTCGCATTTATTCTTGGATTGTGCAAGATTCTTGCGTTTAATTTTTGTTGAAAATTCAAAGCGTTCTTCTTGAAATAACATACACCTTCTTCCAAATTCAAATTATCCTTAATTTATTTTGAAAGGTTATAGTCGGTTTAACCCTTTGAGGGGCACCGTATGCACAGTGCAAAGTGCCTAAATCTAGTCTTTTTTTCACTTGTATTCAATGCATCCCAGTTAAATGAGGAGAAAATGGTTAGTACTGCCATCTGTTATCAGTTTAAAGAAATAATAAAAAAATTTCAAACTTTAATTGCAAAATTTTTCAAGATTCTTTAGGATTAAAAAAAATTGGCAAAAAATCTTCATCGTACAAACGGTGGAGGTTGTTACCCCTGAAAGGGTTAAGACGCTGACGTTTGGAAAGTCTATTTCCTCGTCTATGGCTGTTTGGAAAGACTATTGGTCAGTCTATGGCTTCGAATGCCATGGCCGTTACTAGCTGTTCGGAATCGGAATAATTTAAACTTCTGATTCCATGTCACCGTAATACTTCCAAACGCAACAAAGGTCTTACTTATGTATGTTTCGCATGCATGTCGTTTTTAGTGCTGTATTATTCCTAGATGTATTTCAAACTAACATTAGGTCTTCATTTTTTAGAGTAGTGCTGTATCGTTTTCCACTGGGTCCAGGGCCTTTTTATCGCATGGGCAAATCGGGACTTTGCCCAGGGCCCCCTGATGCTAAGGGGCCCCAAAACACCCTTGGTATATGCACCTAGTACTTCTAATAGTATGTATAGCCCATGGATAGTTCTTATTTTTATAAATGTCCGTAAAGGTGGGGGCCCAAATAGCATCTGCCCAGGGGCCCCCAGCGTTCATAATCGGGTCCTGACTGGGTCTATCGTAATGGTAATTACAAATTCCATCATTTAACATATGAAATTAACGTAGAGCACAACAGCTACTTGTGCCTATAGAGGTAACACCAAATATAGATGGAAAGTGAAAAGCCCATACTCTCGCATACCTTTTAAAAACATTATTTCAGACAGAAGGGAGAAAATTGGAAAGAAAAACATCTTTTAATGAAAAAAAGGGCTCTTGAAAGCGGTCGAATATTCCTCTGACCTTTTCCACGGCTTGCTTGTTTTCCTAGATGGGATACGCAGACAGAACGATGTTGTGATAAATTTCAAGCCCCAAGCTCCCCGATGGAACCCGGAGAGGGGAGAAATAAAGCAAACAGAAAGGGAGGAGAACACTCTTGATCACCCCGCAGATTAAATCCCCGTACAACACCGGATATTAATCAGACCTGGCACTTTAAATCCACGCCTCGCTTGAAATAGATTTTCTACATCCAGAAGAATGCTGCGTTTTTAATTAGATATTGCGTTGTTCTAGTCTCTGGTGGATAAATATTCTGTGAAGAGAGCCCGAGTGAAGGCCTTTGAATATATCTAATATGTGAGCACACGTGCCTAATTTTCTATTTTAAAACATTTTATCTAAATGTTTGGAAACATAAAATACATGTGAAGGAAAGCCAATAAATAGAATAAAAATCGTTAAAAGGCTAGCTATTAGTGGTAATTACCAGTTTATAAATGTCACGTGAGTTGACAACGAGATTTAACTTTCTCCTAGTATTGTTTTGTAAAGGACAAGCAATCTTATAGAAAGGGCATTACTAACTTAGTTTTAAAATTAGTAGAATCCTCATAGAGTGAAAACGAAATATACGATTGATGTTACGAAACTTTTGGGGGCAAAATAAATTAATTCAAAGGGAATTTGAAGGGAGAGGTTTCCGTTTTACCGTGAGACATGTTTTTCAGGAAAAGTGTCAAGCATCTGAGTCAAAGCAATTCTCTCACCGCTCCCAAGAGTTGCTGATAAAGACGGGAAGAGAGTCGATCTTGTCTTTAGCTTATGACAGAATCTTCTTCTTCTTCGCTAGCACTACAGCCTGTTACAGGTCAAGGCTGTCTCGCCAATTTTTCCCCACCTAGCTCGATCCCGTGCAATGGTCCTCCATCGGTTCACTCCAATTGTTCCTAGGTCCTTAACTACCTCATCCAACCATCTGGTTGGGGGTCTTCCTAGCGTATGTATATTCCATGTCTCAAATTTCAAGTCCGATTTCATGCGAGGTCGTCGGGAATTTGTCAGTCCGGAAAATTCTTTTTGAGATTTCTGAATCGAGGAATTTTTACAAGGCAGGGTGATTGGGCCTGCGCTCAACCCCCAACCTGGAGGACCAGTCCCCTGATATAATCCCCAGGGGCAGGGTGCTCAGCTATATCCCCGAAATCTGGGTACCCATTTTAGGAGCCTCTTACGACATGCATGAGCTACATTTGGACTATTCTTTCACACCCGGTCACCCCACGGGCGTATGGCAAAATCAGACAAGTAAAAATTGATTCGAGATGATTGGATATTAATGAACTGTTTAAAAACTTTAATGGTGTTCTGTTAAATTAATCTGCAAATCTAGACAGAACTAGAATAGAAGGCAGACTTTTGTGAAAAAAGGGGTACAAAAAGCTTGAGGTACGCATTTAAACTTAAAAGCAAACCAAAGGCATTGCCTGAATGCTTCAAACCACCAATTTTATTATCTGATGCTCCTCATGACGTCTGAAGGATTATAAATAATTGCTAATAGACGGAGTTTTTGATTTCTTAGAAGATTTACGCTTGATACAGACAAACAGCCTGGTTTAAGGGATGAATAAAATACCTGCATATAATTTAGATTGAAGATTTTTTTAAATTTTATTAATTAATTGCATAATTAATTAACGCTATTTGTTGTTGATGAGTATTGTTTTTAGGCTCTATCAGATCTATATGTAATTTTCAAAATGTAAAATACATGTTACTGAGATTTCCAGTATTGAAGAAACTGGTATATCTTGTATTCGATCATGAATTCCTCCTACAAAGGAGAATATTAAAAAAAAAATATTTCTTGTTTATCAAGCAGCGAATAGTTTAATTGAATTAATTTTTTGTCTTTATTTGTACAAAAATAGTTTTATTAAATCAAGTTTACTGCCACTAGCAAATATTTTCTATCAAATTGTGAAGTAAAGTTTACTGTCACTTGCACGTATTTACAGAATCGAGATATCTTCTCTCTCATAGAAATTAAAGCTTGCTGCGCATCTGAGTTTTATCCTTTGCTGTCATCGTGTGGTATTTTTATGGATATTATGTAGTTTTCTAGCAATCGCATGAGTATTTCATTTACTACATAACTATGATTCCCAATATTCATAACTATTTCATTCAGTTCATGCCTCAGATGTATATCGAATAATACGTTAATAAAGAAAACTCCTTTCACATAAATGATAATAAATTTATAACTAACAGAACAAAATTATTCCTAAAATAATAAATATTAGGAACAAAACTCAATTTTGCAAAATGAATACAAGTTCTTTCTTTAAAAAGACTTTGGAAAGAAATTAAATTACGTGAAGGAAATGGAAATAGCAATGATTGTAGAAAATTAACTGCCAAAAGTCATATTTTGGGGACTGTTTATGGGGCCCTAAACTGTAAATAAATAAATAAATAAATAAACAGGCAAAGAAAACAATAGGCTCTCTCATACGGCTTTTACGGCAATTTTATTCAAATAAATAGTAAATATTTCAGGAATAAAATTCTTGTGAATTTCCCTCATCAAATACATGAAGACCTATTATTGTAGTAAAAACTCTGTAAAACTCTTAAAAATAAAAGTGTTTACTAGAAAGAAAAGATTCTGTTTGAAAAAAAAAGTCTCCTTGTAATACGGCAACTAATTAACATTAAATACCATTCAACGTCAGATTTTAGTCAGTTTTAACATTAAGATTTAGAAGATTTCGTAAATGGGAAGTTCGTTATACCAAGACCATAGTGCAATAGCCGGATTTTTTCCCTTTATGCAACAGTGAAACGAAATTATCATGATAGGTATCCTGGCTAAGTGATGACACAACTTGGAAGAAAATAGAAGAAAATGAGCTTCTTTAACAATCCCAGTGCGACATTTCCTCGACTAAATCCCTAAGAGTTAGAAGATATTAATCAGCCGCTGCAATTTTAATCCTCACTATCCATGCTGTACCTGAAATAGATTTCCCCATTTTAGTATCACCAGCGGGGCAATTTAGAGAAAACCTCGTTTCATATATCAAATAACACTCTTTAGGGATAGAATTGCATGACTGGGATTTTATGATCTGTTTCCGGTTACAATTTCCATCATACCTTCGAGTTTGCTGTGACTCCCATCCCAAATGATAAATAAGGTTATGTTTAACTGCTTGACTCAGCAACTAGACAACTAACATATTTAAGATCATATTATGCAATTGTATAATCTTCAAATATCATATATAAATCCCCAATATTTTTATGCATGGTAATGTACCTAAACATTTATACGAAATATTTAGATCTATATTATAAAAACAGCTAATTTTATTTTGAAGCGCACTCTCATAACGTAATTTGGATGGAAACTTTGAATGGAAACGACCAGGTTTCCGATTCACTTTGCGCTATATTTCGGAATGTCAATTTTGCAACATCTGCAGTACCTACTCTTTCTTTCTTGTCTTTCAAGTCTTTCAAGTTCTCATGTCTTTCTTGCTTTCTGAAAAGTGCGGTTCAGTTAGGCATCGTAATTTTCCTTTCTTTTCTTCTCCTCTCCCACGACATACAGCAATAAACACCATAAGAGATAAGCCATTGCTAGAGAGACGAATAGAAAATCCGTTCAATTCTCCCGTTTAATATAGGGCTGTTGGCACACTACATAAAAAATATTGTGTCAAAGGGGATTAAAGAAATTTCGCAGAAATTTTGATTTTGTTTTAATCACGATCTTTGGCCTTGCATATGTAGCTTTCGTCCCTATTTTTAACAGTAGAAGCATCCATTTCTTCTTAAAAATATACGTTTACCGTAATTATAAATTTATGTGGGGACTTAATATCTGAGCTTTGGCCTCAACTGACATTTAACGTTTTTCAAAATAGACTAACGGTCTTCAAAAAGAATATTTTTTTTTACCATGCGGAGGCACTTGTCGTGAAGACATTCGCCTATAATGCACATCTGTTTTTCTGGCCATTTTATTATTAGGACACCATATAGGCGAACCAGCATTACCCCTTAATCCTTTCAGGGGCAACAATCGATCCCGTTTTCACAGTGCAGACTTTTCCCAGATTTTTTTAACCTAAACAATCTTGAAAATTTTTCCAATTAAAGGTTGCAAAATGTTTTCATTTCTTTAAACTGATAACAGATGGCAGTACTAACCATTCTTCTGCTCATTTAACTGGAATACGTTGAATGCAAGGGGATGGACTGTGCAAACGGCTCCCCTCAAAGGGTTAGGAAGGGACGACACGAACGGAGGCAATTTTAGTGGCCCCTCGTCAGGATTGGATCCGAGCACCCTCTCACCACCGAAAGCCAGCGCGCTGTACAAGGCCGCCACGGCTATCAAAAATAATATATACATGATTTGTTGGTGGATTGGTTTCGCTGTCATTTGCAGCATGAGAACTAAACTAGCCGTTACTTAAGCTTACAGCTTTATGGGAAAGCTCTTTTCCCATAAAGCTCACATGCTCTCACATGCCTCCTTCGGAAATCAAGTTCGTATACTCTGATTCTGAAGACTAGCGTCCTAATTATCCAGCTCAATCTGGATGAAATAAAGGTACGCATCTACATATATGAAGAAGATCTCCATTTCTGGGTTTTCTTCGTGGTTCTGCTGTTGCTCTATTTCGTCTTATTACTGGTCACGACTGCCTCGATGCCTCTCCCCCTTTTTTTTAGAATAGGACTTAGAAGTTCACCTTATTGTACTTTTGTAATTCCGAAAGACCAATGAATGGTGAACGTTTAGACACTACACTGTACTTAATACTTTTATTTTTATTGTTAGGAAATACTGAAAAGCTAGAAGGCTTATGACTTGATTGTCAGATTCCCGTCATTTGTAAATAATATATATGGGGAATTATTTTGATTCACCTTTTGGAATATATCTTTCTATTATATATATATATATATATATATATATATATATATATATATATATATATATATATATATATATATATATATATATATATATATATATATCTTTCTTTCTTTTATAATCTATTCAGCACTTTTACTATCATATTCTCTACATTCATAACATTCTATCATATACTATACATAATTCAATCATATGCTCTACATAATTCTATCATCTACTTCACATAGATAAATAGATCCGTAAGCTCTTATTAAATTAAATTAACCTCTTAAACTCACTAAAAATGATAAAACTATAGAACACATTGATATCTACGGCGTCCTATACGCTAGTACAAAAAAAGAGATTCATTCCTCCAAAACTTTAGATACCCTTGACTTTCATTGCCTAACAAGTTATTTGTGAAGGAGTTTTGATTTTGCCCGGAATAACTATTTAATACTCTTGTATACTTATCCCTTGGGATTTCTGGGATCGGCAGTTTTCTGCATCTAAACTATTGTGACATCAAAAACTTTATTCATTTGTGAGTCATACTAATGACTCCCCCTCTAGGGCATTTGTAGACTATTCCTATTTTGAGATCTATTAACCAATAAGCTGTGTCCCTAAACGCTATAAATACTACCTCGAGTTATTTTATTTTACTCCTCAAAACAGATCTGAGAAGTTCAGACATCACACACTAAACGTTTATCGTTTTTAACGTAGGATTACTTTCCTCCAAAAGGGTCCTCTGGAAAGATGTTATGCGTCGCGAGTTATAATTTTGGCAGCGCACCAAACCCAGTCTGTATCTCTTGGGCAAGCAGTAAACAGATAAACAGAAAATTACCAAAATGCGTCATAATTTTGACAATGACTCACACACACACACACACACACACACACACACACATATATATATATATATATATATATATATATATATATATATATATTGAGCAGGTGTGTTTATCACCAAACCATATTATAAACAAAAATAGCAATGTATTTTACAATAAAGAAACTTCTCCACTACAGCAATGTCAAACTCAGTGGTCGTAGGCTCCCATAATTTACTTCTGTTGCATTAAAATCCGTCTCTTTGTTAGTTTCAAATAATGAAGAGTGTCTCAAGCTTTCGAAAAATGCATGAAAACATTCCCATGCCCCGAACGCGTTTAAACCTTTATTTGAAATCTATATTTCTTTGCTCCCACTTTAGACATCAACCTTGGCTTGATCGAAACAACAGTTTGACTAATTCTGGTTTCCGCAAGGAAACGCTTCCCAACGTAATGCACCGCTTTGGAGAAACAGACGGAAGAATCTTAGCTCAAATTTCTCCACACAAATTAAATCTCTTTGCAACTAATGTATTTTAATCCTGTCTCTTCAGATTTCTTTCCTGGCGAGATGTGTGAGACAGAGAGAGTTTCCTCGTGTCGGTTTAACAATGCCAGCAGGAAGAAGGGAGATGTAAGTGGTAGCTTCCCCATGCCCCCCCCCCTCATAGACGGAGCACAAATTCGTGGTGGAATAATTGCAGGAGGCAGGTGGATTTTAATTGCCTTAAAATGGAGATAGTAACATGTAACCGTCATACGTGTGTGGCGATTCCTGGAAGGGAGAGATTTCCTTGTTTGTGTGAAATATATTTTAAAAGGGATATATCAATTTTCCTATGTTCTAATATTCTAGAAAGCAAAGGAAATATAACGAAAGTTGAAATCGTTCCCTTTCACTTTAGGAGTGACGCAGGCAAATATGCATAACATTTCCAAAACAGTAATGTATCCCAATATTATAGGAACTTGTCTGTTTAATAATTTATTTTTAAGATATTGACTGAACACTTTTGTGCGTCGCTTTAAAGAAAAATCTCTTTATACGGCATAATCTCCATATACTCCAAAATTTTAGACCAACATTTCTTTCTTTTTAGAACTTAGTAAAAATTTCGATTCTTATTCTCCCATTTAAGTCCACAATTCAACAACTTTTTTACTCCTATACAAAATTTTATGTTTTATTGATATCCATAGTATTTCTGAATTCAGAACACATTCGTCATTTCCTCCACATTGGCGGCCCTGAGGGAAAACATTTTAGAGGCATTCTGGGGTGGGGGAGGGTGCACAGGTTTAAGTAATTTGGATAAAATGGTTTAATCATGAAATTTATAGGCTTTATAACGAAGCAGATATTGTCATTTTTATTAAGGCAAACAGAATGAAATGACCAGGTCACCTGCAAAAGGTAAATAACTCTAAAATAACCAAAAATTTATACACTGCTACTGCAAGGGAAAAAAGGCCAAAGAAAAGACCACCCCTTTGTTTGGCTGATGAAATCTAGGCAGTTTATAACATTATAAAGGCAAAGAACTAGAAAGCCCTGGTTTCCTAGCGAGTAGAATAGAGGAGACATCTGCAAAGATTAGGGCTGAAACCAAGCTGATGTTCCAATAAAGAAAAATTGCTTGAAATCATCCCAAATATGCTTGAAAAAGATTTTTGTCACAAAACATGAGATGACTTTATTTATGAGGATTCTTCAAATTTAAACTCCCGAAGAAAATCTAATGAAAACAGAAATGAAATGTGGGGACAAAGAGTTATGAGATAAAGAAAAAGGCTAACCCTGACCTACCACTTTTACGTGACACTGAACAGCAGCTTGTTAGACAGGACAACTTGAGGTATAAATTGGATCAACGAAGGAAAAGGGTTAATGTAAAGAAAAATAGGCCAGCAATACGCTTTCTACCTGCTGAAAGTACATGAGAATTGGTAATCAGTCACTGCATGAAAATGCTTACAAGTATAATTGCATATCCTTATCATGCTTGATAGATTGGAGAAAAACATTTCGAGGAGCAATACTATCGTTATAAGGTAACTAGCGGTAGGTACAAGAGACCGTGAGATCTTTGAGGACACCATAACATAAGTTGATAGTATTTTCTCGGGGAAACAGAGGAATAACACTGGGTTTCATATAAAGTGAAACCAATGTCAGTTTTACGAGTGTTATATTCTCAGAAAACACTTTAGTTTACAATAAAATCTGTACCAAATGGGAACCACATTAATTATCCTAACAGGAAGATCATGGAATTGGTTTGGACCTTGATCATTGCGTCAGGCTTAAGGTCAACTGCTCTTCTTTTGGGCCTCCCGAAATCCACTGTGCATGTTAAGAGGGTGACGGTAATACCACGGCAGAACCCTTACCTGAGAGGCCACACAAATTAAACTATGAATGAAAGAAATGCCTTCTGAGGACACTAGAGAAGAATTGTTTTTCCATTGCATCTGCTTTGGCTTAAGAAGTGTTCAAAGCCAAGCAAACTGCATAATATCAGATACCATGGTAGTCTGTATGTCCACAAGCTATACATAACTAAGCTTAATGCAAGACAGATGTCAAAGTGGTTCTTAGTACGTCTCCCACGTTCAACAAAATAGTGAAAAAATGGTAGTGTAGAGCGATGAATCACGCTTCAAACTTTTCCAGTCGGATGGACGTGCCTTGGTCTGGTATTTGTCGAAGAAGAGATTTCTTTCCGTCTGCATTGTTCCAAATGTTAAATTCGGGGGTTGCTCTGTGATGATATGCTCCTGTTTTTCCTCGCAAGGGTTGAGTCCTTTGATTGTAAAACAATAATATATTGTTATAATTCTGATATTTATAATTTCATTACCATCAACATAAAATATTAATTTTTCAGATTGCATAATAAGGCTTCTTTATGTGTATATTTTACTATCTTGTAAAGGTAAAATAATTTTTATTATGTTGTTTGTCATATCATTGTTGGTAAATAGTTGTAAGCATTCTCCGTGCTTCTTCGTTTTAGACTGAATTTCTTGACAGCAGTTTATCCTTTTGTTCCAAGAGATCAAGCGGAATGCTTACAGGTAAATTTGCATTTAATTAGTCTATAAACTTTGCAAGCAGTGTTTTGATAACTATTATATTTTCCCACGCAAAATTGTTTGAAAAGCGTTATCTGGCGGAAAGTACTTCAAAGAATTTCATATAATTAAATTTCCTACTTTTAATTTTATCTTTTTTCCGTTGATCTTTTTTTTCTGACAGGCATGTCCTTTAATATAGTTAGTTGAAAAACGAGGTATTAAAGAGCCATGGTTTGTAAGCCTAAACAGTGATTTTTTAATTATTTTAGGAGACAAATATGGAAAAGACGGCTTAAGACGGCGCAACGTCATTGTCACGGCACATGTTTACATTTTCAAAATGCACTTATGCTGTACTAACTGAAATAAAATTATGACATTATCATTGTCTGCTGTGAATATAGACTTAAAATTTTTAAAGTTCTTCAAAAGTCTGGTCATATGTTCTCCTGTTAATAATCACAACAAAATAACTTTAAATACTTATATCAATTATGGTAATTGTTATTTTCCTAAGAATAAGATAGACGTGATTATGTGTGTTGTTAACGCATTCTATGTACAACACGTTGATTGTTGTGTAAATCTGTCGGTTACTTATTTCTTCCCGTTTTACTTATCTTTAAAAAAATAACCCGTAGTGACCCGTTCATACAACATTTCCTATTTCGGACGAGCAATTTATTCTAATATACAGTATCTAATTACATCAGGATTATAAAAGGATTATAGGATTATAAATGGATCCTGACGACAGCGAAAAATAAGATATATATGTACCAGAAGTTAGTGAAGAACGTAAGCTTTTGTTCAAAAACTTTCCACTGTTTCCTTTCAAAATTCAGCTTTGTCAAGTTCCCACTTGGTGAGAAAATTTTCAAACTGTAGTTTCGAAATTTTAGTTTCCCCAGCGGATATCCTACGAAAGGTAAACAATAGAATTAATGAAAAATGACATTAAGGAAATTAATGAAGACTAACAATTCTTCCTCTTTAGCCGTATTTCAGTCTTGCCGCTTCAGATCTTTTCACGTTCTTCAATTTGATTCTCAGTGCTGAATGCAAAGGGTAATTTAGGAAATAGGTGCTTTTCCCCGACCTCCACTCATAAACAGGACAATTCGTGGTACCATAATAGGTGTAGTTATGTATAGCCTTGTAACAGGGTTAGTAATGGGTCACTTTGTTCCCCGAAAAGACATCAATTAAATGAGTGGATTCACCTGTTTGGGTCGGCACGCAAGACAGTTATTAATTTTGCTCTAAGACTTGTATTTTCAGACAGAAGAGGAAATGTTTAACTCTCTTTAGATCCCATTCCTTTATGAATAATCATTTTCAGTTGTGTAAAGGTTTGATAAGTACATTTGTATCATAAGAATTAGTCGAATATTAAGTTAAGAAATTAAGAATAATGGTCCGAGTATAAAGATAATACAAATGAGAAACGTAGCAGCTTGTTACATTCGTTTCAACTAATTTTGTTTAGTTTCATATTTACCGCAGTCCCATATACTGCAACCAATGTTTTTTGAGCTAATAAACAAATACCGATATGTTTATATATATTTCTGCCATTTGAATCAATAGCTTTTGAATCTAGAGAGGTCAAGATGACAGTTTCTAGCTTGTTTCTTGTATTTTTCAATCGTATTTCAACAGATGAGAAAGTGATAAATGTGAGAATAGGGTCAAAGTAATTGCAATACATTTCTCTCTCTTTCCTTGTCCATTCCCTTATCTATGTGTTTGCAGTACAATATTATATAAATACGACAATACTGTACGTATATTAACGTATGCGATAGTATGTAAAGAAGTCAGCTGGATATAATTTGTACCCGATTTGCCAATGTCAGGCAAACTTGGTGACTCGTAACAAAACAAAAAGTTCAGACGTTGTTTTTATCTCCACCATTTTAGATTGAATTTTCGTATTGCTTTTTAAACCATCAGTAAGTTAGTAGTAGTACCACAACATAACAAAATGATCCCATCATATGATATTATCATAAGTAATAATATGCATAGAAGTAGCAGTGATATATTACTTGTACAAGACTCCACTTTTAGTTGAAAGTAGTAATAAAAGACTGTAAAAAGTATCAATATTTCGGGTTCAAATATTTTTATTTTTCTTTCGTTTTAAAGGAAAATCCGATACTACAATCGCATTCATTTCACATAATTTATTGAGCATTTTCATCCTCTCATTTTCTAGTTTTAGCCGGATCCTAAAAAGGGATGTAGGGACATAAGAATTCAGTCCCAATCAGGGATTTTATATATGAATTCGGCATTAGGCCTAAGGGCCTGGTTAGAATCTGTAACCTGGAGGCCAGTGTCGATTCTCAGCATCTGAAGTATCAGCTTCCACATTTTATATGTCTTTATTTTTTAAGTTCTTTTGGTAATATCACGTGCATAGAAATGCGTACAAAACAGGGACGAACAGTGCACATGCATCCATAGGCGTCACGTGCTTCTAACTTTTGGAGGGTGGGGCACGAATCGAATTCAGTTAGGGTCCTCAGCGCATTGATTACCGGACGGTCCTTAAAATATGACATATTAAGTTTTTTTAAATTGAATAACAATAGACTTTATATTTGAGTAGCATTGAAAAGTTATACAATGAGAAAATAAATATAATATAAATAAAATGAGAAAAAAATAGCATCGAATTTTTGGTATGGATCATATCATTGTTAAAAACTTTTTTAAGGCTAAAGACACAATCGGAATGTTCAGTTTCACAGTTTGCAAACGCGGAAAAAAATCCAACTTTTTTTTCTACAATTTTCTGATTTTAACTGAACTTTTATTAAAATTTTAATTTATTTCAAGTTAAGTTGGGGGGGAACGTGCCCCCTCGTGCCCCCCCTCCCGACGCTACGCCTATGCATGTATCTGTACATGTTTATGTATAAATTTTGTGACAGTACCCAGTAAAATAATTCTAGAATCTATCTCTTACAAAACGCATACTGAAAAGCGATATAGTTTTTTTTTTAATTTCATTTAATTTACGTACTTTTGTTATCATTAATTTTTAATAGATTTAACTCCTAAGGAGGGTGTTATAAACCTTAGAATTCCTTCGTTAGTACAACGTTCTCTTTCGCAAAACTCCATAGTCGTTAGTTTGTCTGATCGCAACAATTTTGGCCATATAGAGACCAAATAATAAAATATGTCAACTCTGGGTTACGACTGTATTTAGATCTAACGATTAAAGACTTGCAAGATATATCACATTCTAAGATATTGTTGTAAAATTAAGTATTGTAACAATTCCCGTACAATAGTGAATATTTTGTGCGTGGAAATACCGGGAAGACCAACTAACGCGCGGTTTGTGCATACAATTGATGTAGACGCCTGAAGACAGACAGTCTTGGGGACATAAAGACCGGAAGTGCTACCGACAGCTCGCGGATCATTTCGTCAGCTACCAAAGGGAAGTGGCCGTACGGAGGCGCCTAGTCGTTTGGGAACAATAACTGAATAAAGAAAGGCGGCGTTTTCCAGACATTTCGAGAACATTCAGCAGAGGTATATAAAGTCGCCGAACGCAGATTCGTTGAGGATGTCAGTGATTCCCAAATGATAAGGATTAACACCACTAAATGGAAATTTGATTTGGGTCATCGAAAATAAATTTTTTCAGAAGCCAATCTGATTAACTCCATACTCTTATGTAAAGGGTAGCAAAAATGTAATTCAAACACATAAGAAAGTACTGCCGCTCAAGTAAGTACTGTAACGACTCCCGTACAATAGCGGATATTTTGTGTGTGGAAATTTTGGGACGACCAACCAACGCGCGGTTTCTGCTCATAGTTGATTTAGATGGCTGGAGACAGTCTTGGTGATATAAAGACCGAAAGTGCTACCGACAGCTCGCGGAACAGTTCGTCAGCTATAGAAGGGAAGTTGCCGACCGGAGGCGCCTAGTCGTCTGGGAACAATAACTGAATAAAGAAAGGTGGCTTATTCCAGACTTTTCGAGAACGTTCTGCGAAGGTATATAAAAATGCCAGACGTGAGTTAAAAAAAGTCAGTGATTCAGAGATTTAGTTATTCAGAGTGACGCTAGAACCGGAGTCTAGGAGATACTGTCGGGGTTAGATAGACTTGAATGAGAGCAGCGACAACTCAAGTCTGACCTTCCTCGTCGATGCCGTGAACCCACGAATTTAATCTTTTTATATATATTGTAAATAGCCTGTATTTCGAGAAATGCAATTTAAGCATTGAACACAAAAAGGCTGGCACTCTTTTATTTAAGGCAAAGTCCTTACAGTATGTAGTAAAGTATCGGCATCCGATAAGTCAGTATTTTAGCTAAAATTTACTGATTTAACTTTTTATAGGTTTTGAGCATGAAATTATCTCAAGATTTGCATCAAAAATGTTTAAAACAAACAGATCTGTTCTATTCCATTTATGTTTAATACATGTTCGTTAAAACTTTCATCAATTAGCAAAGTCAAGGCCTTAAGAATAATGATATGTAATTCAAAGCGGCACTACAAGATGCTACCACATACTTCTCCAAATGACACACTCATTCCATCTAAGATTCGGGGCTCTAAAGTCGAGGGATCGGGACCCGAGACATCAAAGGCAGAGGAGCGAAGGGCGGGGCCAAGGCCTGATGGATGTCTACGAATGAAATCCCCTCATCCATTCCTCGTGTATTTATCAGCTCTGTCACTTTAATGCGCCCGAATTTTGCAGCAGACGGTACGAGAGGTTCGGCGGGAGGGCTTCTAGAATATGGAAGGGGAGGGTAGCAGTTGGCTCAAACATCCATTTATTCGAGTGAGAGGTAGAAAGGGGTGATTTTAATTAAAGGAAATGAATGGGATAGCACTCGATTCTGTCTGCCTACATTCTAGAGAAGCATGGCTGGTCTGCCAGAAATGCCCCTGAATGAGAGATCAACTGCAGCAACATGTTCTTCGAACATGCTAGCACTTCATGAAGGGACAATCCGATTCATTCGATCGTCCGAATGATGATAGAGTCCGTAGTTCAATGTTTACGCAGAGGAAGGAGTTATTACGGAAATTTCGAAGGTTTCAGTCGAGTCCCGTCAATCAAATTGGGTCCACCAATGCTATTCTTCTGTGATGCTACTTCAGGATTGTGATCGAAGATGAGTTCCATGTTTTGTAATAGAGACTTTATTAAATACTATATTTAGCATCCGCCTTTCCTCATATGTTGGTATGATCGGTATTTCAGTGCTGCGACAAAATTTGAAATTAAGTATCTGATTGAAATGAGTAGCTAGCGTTCTAAGATGTCTAAATACCTTAAACAGGTAAAAATTTAGAAACTTTTTTATATAAAAATGAGTGCATGCTCTCCTTTGATGTAGTGTAAAAGGTGAATCAAACCCGGACTTCATGGAATTAGTAAGGATCGTCTATTTAAAAAATCTCCCATCTCGAGTTGAGGAGACGCGGGTTCAATTCTCTGTACTGCCAAATTGCCAATATAAAAATTTTAATCACAGCTTCCCAAAATACTAAACAAAAGCTGTAAATGGTATCTAGCCTTATATTAACAGGTATAGATCTCTTACAGTATATAGCATTAGATGCAATCGTCTATAGGATTGTCTTAGAGACAATCAGATCAGAATCTTGGATCTGAGGAACGACACACCTTAACTAAAGGATGCAAGAAGTCGTTAGACACAGATATGCTAAAGTTACCGGAGTTAAAAAGGATTAAAAAGACAAAATTTATTAAAATCAACGTATTGACCAAAAGGTGTACTATCAGACCGAATGATTTAAGTTTTTAAAACATACATGTTAGGGTCAAGGAGTGTTAGGTCACATAGTAAAAAAAATAAAAAAGGGAACCCTTCA
This sequence comes from Dolomedes plantarius, assembly GCA_907164885.2. Lineage (NCBI taxonomy): Eukaryota > Metazoa > Arthropoda > Arachnida > Araneae > Dolomedidae > Dolomedes > Dolomedes plantarius. The sequence goes on from OU015500.1 coordinate 104,926,105, forward strand.
CAGATATTGGCATGTGCGGTTTTGAGAAATCAAAATAAAGCTAAAAAATAAAATCGCTAAATGGGTGAGATGACATTAAATGTTTTTAATACACAAAGATATAAAAAAATTAGGAGCGTTATAACCAAAGTCCAAAAATACTGAACAGGTTAAAGGTAACAATTGGGTAGATTAGTTTCTAAGAAATATGAATAGTGAAAAAAAATCAATTTACGAATAGTTAATGGTGAAAATCGTAGGAAGTCTAAGGAAGTTGAATTAAAAAAGATTTGAAAGAATGGAAATGTTATATTCCAAGATTATTAAATAGAACTAAGGGATATTGTTAAAAAATTAAACGAGTGATTACCTAGAAAATATAGATATTCTAAATATAATAAAATTAATAAAATTGGGCTATCGTAATCTAAAAAGTCTAAATACATGGGATAGGCAAAATTTACATGGAATGAACTTAATTAAATTTCTTAGACTTTGTGTTATATAACCTACCCCTTGTTTCCAACTCTATCTGTCATGAAAGTCGCGTGAATGCAATGATATAAGATTATATGAAATCCGATATATTGTTAATTTACATTGCCTGAAAGCCTTTTCAGTAAGTATTACACTCAGTCCGCGGTTCATCTCTATGTACTAAGCTTTGAAAATTATAGCATTTATGAATAAGTTAAACTACAAATTAAGGGATAACTTACAAGTTTTATATGACAAAATATTGTAAAAAAAATATTTTTAAGCGTACATTCATGTATGTCTACTCCCCCTCTCCCTGTACGTGTGTGTGTATATAAATTTAACAAAAATGTGAAAAAAAACAGAAATAGAGATAAATTTTTCTCCATTAGTCAATTTTAATTTGAAAAATTCTGAAATAAGAAGATTTACATAAAAGTACTAGTACTATTAAAACCTATGTAAAATATTAAAAATGTATAAATATGTAAAGTTAAACATAACATTTTGTAGAAATGTGAAGTGCAACGTAAAACCAAATATTGAGGATTCCTGAAAACATCCAAACGAAAGAGAAGTCATTTTCCCTTAAATAAATTTTCACAAGAGAAACATACAAAATTTATGCAATACGCGAAATTTATGTATCACAGACATGAAAAGCAGAGCATATACCCCCCCTCCCCCCCCCCTCCCCTTTCCCGACCACACACACATACACAAAATTTCAAGATATTTTATCACCAAAATTTTCCCTTTGAAATAGTTCTGATGCTTTCTGATGTTTTTTTCTGCCTATCAGGTGCATTTAAAACAACCGTCAAAACTTAATATCATTTTTAAAGATAACATTTACTTTTTACACAGTTCTAGAGAATCAAAAACATGGGAATCTAGAAAAGATATGTAATTCTCTCTCTGGCATTCAGTACCACAAAAATCGTACGGAAGAATCACAGTGTGTTAAAATTATCCAAAATAAATGAAGCGGAAAAAGATGTAACAAATTCTAAGTAAGTTTCTTATTAAACACCTTTTTTCTTCATGGTATTTTCAATAGATAAATTTTTACCAAAATAATTGTTTACAAGTACACTCATGGACAAAAGAATTAGCACACCAAGAAGGAGTCGTCAAAATGAAACGAAATTTTACATACGTAATGACTACTTTGATATAAGTAAATGATAAGAAAATCAAAGAAAAAGGATAATTTATTTCAGAGAAAAAGGCAAAAAAACGGAGGAGTTAATACTCCGTTGGACCCTCTCTAGCGCGAATGCACGATGCGATACGATCGGGCATTGAGTCATACAAGTTCTGTATGATATCTTGAGACATTTCGTTCCATATTTGCTGTAACCTTGCCTCTAGTTCGTTCAAACTCGTGGGATGCCCTACTCGTCGTCCCAAATGATACCAGATGGCTCGATTGGAGACAAATCTGGGGATCGGGCAGGCCAAGGAAGGGTAGTAACAGTGCAGAGACAGTCTTGTGACACCCTTGCCGTATGAGGCCGAGCATTGTCTTGTTGAAAAATGGCTCCTGGAAGCCGTTGCATGAGTGGCAACACATGTGGTTGCAGGATTTCATGAACATACCGCTGGGCTGTCATGGTGCCACGGAACAATACTAGGGGTGACCGTGTATTGTAGGCAATGGCACCCCATACCATCACACCAGCTGTGGGAGCGATGTGTCGCTGTACAGCAAAGGCAGGATTGAAGCGTTCACCACGGGCTCTCCACACACAACACGATTGTCATCACTGCCGAGATTGAATCTGGATTCGTCGCTAAAGACGACCTGGTTCCATTCTGCTGCAGTCCAGTTTCCTCGTGCGCGGCAAAACTCCAAACGGAGGCGTCGATGGGTGGGCGTCAAGGGCAGCACACGTAATGGGCGCCGCGATACCAACTGTCCTTCAGCCACGCGCCTTCGTATGGTTCGAGAAGACACAGAGGCCCCTAGTGAAGGTGGTACTTGTGCCTGGATGGCGGCCGATGAAGCAGTTGGCTGTACGCGTGCATTTCTTACGATGTGGCTGTCTTCTCGACAACTGGTCTGTCGAGGGCGTCCTGAGCCTGGTCTTCGTGTACATGACATCTTTCGGGTCCACTGGTCCCAACACCTCCTCACAACACAATCAGAGCGGCCTAATTGACGAGCTACTCGCCTAGCTGACCACCCAGCTTCCATCATCCCGACTATTCTCCCCCTCTCAAACTGCGACAACTGCTTATATTGTCTTCGAACACGGCGTAATGGCATGTCTATCTCAGCTCTTCCTTTGTAAATAATTCAGCACACTCAAACAAGGTTTGGTTACCTTTTTTATACTCCACAGAGTACGATGTCCAACGCCCTCTACCGGCTATACGTAATGCGCAATCACGCTGCATTTCTGATCATTTGCATATCTCCCCGACATGTATATTCATTGCAAGTTTCGTTACAATCCCGCAATTATTTCTTGGTGCGCTAATTTTTTTGTCCATGAGTGTAGAAACGTAGGTGACAATTATTGTGTAGTTCTCGTTAATACCGAGAAATGAAAAGATCAATAATTTCCACAAAATTGCACTCATAAATGATACTTACAGAATCTGTTGGGGAGATCGTCTGACTTACATATTTTACGATTTGAGGTATACTTAGAAACTGTGACTTTTAAACACCTCAGATTCTTCAGAGAGAATCGGGTTTCGAATAAACAGAACTCAAAAGTATGCCTTTGCTTAAAGATTCCAGCATCAAACTACCCTAGGATTATTTTGAGGTATCATTCTACTATCGATCTGTCTAACTAATTACCCCGTGGTAAATACTGGTAGATAAAACGAATGCAGGCCATTCAAGCTGGGGTTAGCGAAAGGGGTAAATGATCTGCCCTTATTCATTACGAGCGAGGCCGGCAACGATCCGGGAGAGAAATGAACGATATGTACACAGAGGGCAGAGCGGGCATCTTTGATGAATGCCATCGAATTCAATCTGCACCTCCCCGAACATTTGTCTACCCTGTCAGGTTAATACCTCCCAGATCTGCATCCGACGGATTTCGAGGTGTGGGAGAGGGAGGGTGTGACGTTCGATTCGGGGGTTTTCGAGAGTCGGCGAGCAATAGCGTCTGCCAGGAAAGCGTTTAGAATATGAATCTATCATCCATTTAATTTGGTCATAGGGCCTAATGTATAAATAAGTGTGCATGCGTGTATATACTTCACATGTATAGCACGTACCGTGATTGTATTATTAAAGTACAGATGGATAGTGTTATAAAACTAGGAATCGACTAGTAGTAGGTTAAAAGATGAGTTTAATAGCTTATAAGGTGTGCCATATGCTTAGCTATCTCGGAAAAAATTATTATTATCTAGGGCAAAAAATATTCTTTTTATTAACTGGAAAACCCACCATCAGCATATGGAATTTAAAAATTAACGCTTTGTTAAAACTCAATTTTCTCTGTTTCAGTGTAGTGGTGATTGGTTCCCTGTAAAATAATGCTACCTAATTATAACTCTAAATTAAATTTTCAAAAATTCAAGAAATGCCTCTTATATATAAAACATATGTACTAAATAGGCACTAGTTTATACTGCTTTAGACGCCGATGTGATTACTGAAGGTAGATGCTGGAAAGTACTTTGACAAAGTTAAAACAAAAAAATTCCTCGTCTCGTTGCAAAAGCTGAGAGAAAGGGAAAGATGAATAAATGGAGTAAGAAGAGATTATAATCTCATTTTCAGTGTCACTGAAACATTGAAATGTTAGAGGATATTTGAAAGACTTTTTACATGCGATGTAAGCGTGTGATTTTAAAATCCCAAATATGCCCTTTTCAGAGGTTAAACATCCATCCGAAAGTACAACCTTACGATCAATTAGGAAGTTGTTATATAATTTTAAAGAAGTCTGAGAAACGAAATCTTCAAAAATTCACATTACATTTACTTGAGTAAATATATAAACTGTATGTTTTACGATGGTTGTATGTGCAATATCCTACTACCAGTGAGAGACCTGTACCTGTACACAATCCTTTTAATTCTATTTTTCTCAAAAATGAATTCATGAATTCTTATATTTTAATGGAAACATCTAAATTTTATTGCAAGCTATGTTTATAAAAATTCAGATTTTCTGTGTCCTACGTGTGTTAAAAAGCTTCTTGGATATTAGATTTAGATTAGAATTCTGAAATTATATCTTAAAAAATGTAATTATTTTTTTTACTTTAAATTGATTAAAAAGTTTTAAAAAAATTATATCTCGTAGGAAAATAATCTTTCCTGTGTACAAAAGGGAAAAAATCATGCAAATAAAGTTACTGACTCGATAACTATTAAAAAAAACTTTTTTTTAAATTTTTAAATAAAATCTCATATTGATCAAGTATTTTTATATGCAGAATGATATTTGTATAACGAGACATTTGAAGGAAAAATCATAACAGAACATCCTTCAAGAAAACAAATTAAATCTCGGGGCTTCCCTAAAGATTTAAAATAGTTAACGTTTTGCGAGCAAATAGGTGGGTGTTTTCAAGCTTACGAACATGTTCATTTTATTATACTGACACTTAAATAGCAATACATAAGTTTTATAATCAAATAATAAGCAAATATTCGTGATGTTCAATATTCTATTTCATCACGAATAGAATATTGATAGAATATTATATTCCTATCAATATTCTATTTCATAGTTCATTATTCTATGTTCTATTGCCGAGGTCAATAGGTATATATGGCTTAGTAAAGTTTTAAGTTAGTCAATTTATGTAATTGTGGTGAAGGGTTACTGGGGTAAATAAATATGATATCTGTATTGTATTTGTTTGTAAAGATGTACTGGTTGTAGGGTAATAATGGAACGGGTTCACAACTGGAAATACTATAGTTTGCTTTGGGGAACTAATATTGTAGTTAACTGCTATTAATATGTTAAGTAGTAAAATTATAATCATGTATATAGTAAATTGTGAATTATGTATATTGTAAATAATGAATTCATGATTTTCGTACGGTAAATATATTGATATAAATATAATGTATATAGCAAAGTTTGTAAAAATGTGTTGTTTAGTTATATTGATAGAATTTGTGATATTTTATAAATTTATTTTATGAATAGTGATGAATTGTGAGATATTATGAATTGGGAAATTGCAAAAATTAGAACGCATAAATATGTTGTATTGTTGTGATACTGTGTAATTAAGAAAAAGAGAAATAAAAGCCAACCTAGGATTAGGTCTAGTACATTAATGGGGTAGTCAACCATTTGTAGTTATCTATATACAGTATATATGTGTTCCGTAACTGACTCACTGACATACAACGCACAGACCAAACCGCTGGACCTAGAGGTCTGAAATTTTGCATGACAATTCTTCTTATGGTGTAGGGGTGCACTAAGGAAGATTTTTGAAAAACTCTTCTTAGATTTTTTTAAATAAAATTTTTAAGCTCTTGTTGTAACTTTTTTTAAGTTTGCATTTAAAATAATAATTTGAGGGTTATAAAATTTATATCACGAGAAAGATCATAAAAATTCCTTTAAAATAAAATCTTTTTCGAACCTTTGCCTTGATTTCTGATTTTTGGTGAATTTTTAAAGATTAATTTTTAGAATTTAATTTATTAAACGCTGATCACGTGATTTCCTTTTCTAGTACTTTAAATAAATTTATCGTCACGTGCATAACAACTAAATAGAAAAAAAAATAATTTTTTCTCTTTCTAATGCAGCAGACGACTGGATATTATCCAAAAAAAAATATCCCTTACGATTTTTTTATAAATATATATATTTTTTGCATCAATTGTATACATTGATCTTCGAAATTTATTATAAATATATATATTTATTTTTTTTTTGGCATTAATTGCATACATTGTCCGTTGTATTTAATTTGAATGTACCCCGTAGCGAAGCGTGGGTTTTCAGCTAGTAAATATATAAATTTGATATGATCTGTTGAAATTTGTTAAGTTATGAGCAGGATTGCTGTCATGGCGATCGGTATGAGAATTAACATTGCCGTATAAGCTATCCGTTGTAGACGGCATATCTTATTCAATTAAATAATAAATAATCTTCATCGATTTTATCATGCTCCAAGTTTTATGGCACCATGCTCACGTGTGTCTGTATATGAAGTTGTTTTATTGTAGTTTTCAAATGCATCTTTGTGAGACAATTTTTCGGTAAAATAGTGGTTTTAATGCCTAAAAAACTGCAGGAACAGAATTTCTCCCACAAAATAAGAGAGATACTTTTCATCCCGGCGTGACATGGAGCAGAAACAAAAACTTTAGAACATCTAAGCGTTGGGTTTTTTATGTTGGGAGGGGGGGGGGTTGATGCTGGATCGATGGTATCTGTATTTCTACATTTCGCTGTCCTTGTTATTGCTTTCGTGCTGGACAGATCCGAATATCCGGCATTCCCTTTTTTTTTCCAACGTCCGTTGGAGGAAAACCTTTTCCGCGTTGTTTGTTCCTGCTCACTGGATATCATTCCCACGTCAATCTGATTTTTGAGGCAGTTGAGACGAGGTCCAATAGAAATGTCACGGTGTCATCTTCCTTATCTTTTGGTGGGTGGTGGCGCTCTCTTTCTTTCGAAAGAGATGTCAACCAAACGCGCAGGAGGAAAAAAAAAATGTCTCGAAAAACTGATATCGGATGGATAATATCAGCTCCTGACACACGCGTTATTTGTGAGAGATCTTTTCTTGCTGATATTATACTGGCTGTTATTTTCCAGTGGACTTGTGCTCTGTCACTAAATAAGAAGAAGGCTTTGAAAATAGGAATTACGTTTTGTAAAGGAAATACAAAACCTTTGTGCTCGAGGAATAAACAGGAAATTCTACGTAAATAGAGCACAAATAGCAAAAAGGTGCAATTTTAAATACGGCCGTTTCGAAGCTGCAAAGGAGCTTCTTCATCAGTGCAAAGAACGTAGTGGCAGCTCAGAAAGCCGAAAACTAAGCGGCCAGACACGTGCCCATGCACTTAAGTACCCGCGCGTGTCGAACGCCGTGCATTCGACCGTTAAGTGCATGCGCACGTGTCTGGTCGCTTAGTTTTCGGCTTTCTGAGCTGCCACTAAGTTCTTTGCACTGATGAAGAAGCTCCTTTGCAGCTTCGAAACGGCCGTAAGCAAAATTGCACCTTATTGATATTTGTGCTTTATTTACGTTGGATTTCCTGTTTATTATGAATTATGTTATTTAAAGTATATCTGTATGGCACCCAGGTTATCATTTCGCCTTGGGGAACAGAGCAGACATATAGATATCATTCTGTTTCAATATACGGATCCATTCTGACACTGCTTATACCAGTATTTCACTTTGAAAATTGTGAAAATTTACAGCATTTTTTTCTACTCTTTATAATCTTTTTTTTTTCCCAATTCGGAGGCACTTTGTCGGATAGACTTCACCTGTTGTTAATCTCAGTTGTTTTTGCTGACCATTTTATTATGGGAGCACCATATAAGCAGACCAACGTTGCTCCCTATGAAGGGACGACATGAATGAAGGTATTTTAGTGGCTCGCGCTCGGGATTCGATCCGAGCACTCTTAGCACCGAAAGTCAGCACGCTTACCACAGGGCCACCCCGACCCACTCTTTATAATCAAATATTCAGTTCTAAATTTTTTTTAAACCCAGACTAGATGTAATACTACCCCTTTTTTCCCTGATGTGAAATTATATTTACCTCAAAAAGCACAGGCATTTGCGAAGTGAAACAAATTATATTTATTAAGATTTTGAATTAAGAGATGCTTTTATAATTCGAACATAACATAGTTTATATAAATTATTCATGAAGTTAGTGACAGGACATTAATTAATTTAGAAAAAAACGCAAAAGACTACGCAAAAGTTACAATTGGTAGTTCCAACATATTTATTTGAGATAGATTAGAGGTTTTTGTTGGTTTTAAAAACTTTTCGAGGGGGAGTCCATTCAAGTAAAAAATTGACAAAATACCAATTAGTATATTTTCAATTACCTGGAATTAATGTCAGTCACACTACTGATGGAACACAACAGAAATTAGTTAATCACACATTAAAGTTAAAGTAATTATAACTCATGAATAAACTTCTCTTAAAACTACATTGTTAAAGCAAATTTGTTTGAGAATAGTTTACATGAAAAAAGACGATCAAGAAGAACTCGAATTCAAGTCCAGTGCAATGTCCATGTAAATATCATCATATTTTCTTTTAAAAATGCAAACTATTGTTTAGTTATCAGTAAATAAACCATAGCCATAAGCTCTAAGTAAACTCTTCACAAATTTACACTTCCGGAGTTTGTTTGAGAGGGATTTCATGAAAAAAAGATAAAAATTAATGTGAAAATTTATCTAGTGTAGATCTCAACATATATCTGGAAAACCCCTGATAAATAAAATAACTGGGAATTATAACGAAGCTTAGTGGACTAAATAAATTAGTGGAATTAATCACAAAATTACACTTTCAGAGTAAATTTGTTTGAGAAAGATTTCATTAGTAGAAGAACAAACAGGGTGCTAATACATTACATTACGTTGGCTATATTTTAACATGTTTTCATAAAATAATATTATTAAATTAACTATAAGTAGTAGCTAAACTAATTAAATAAATAACAAATAGTCAAATCTTATATTTACAATATCAGTGTAAATTCATTAGATGGTGATTTCAGGAAGTAAAAGCCTGACAAATATAATGCTGTTCGATTATCTAATTACAATCATGTTTTAATGATAAAGAGTTAACTTGTATTATGACTTAAATAATTCATTGAATCTAATAAATAAACCAATCATATATTTGCTCTTTTAATGTATATTTGAGAGTGATTATATGAAAAAATGAACAGCAGAATACGAAAGAAACTATAATCCGCTATATGGTATAAATCTTATATACCATATTTACTCGAGTATAGGTCGCGTGCGTGTATAAGCTGCACCTGAATTTTGAGACAACATTTGGGGATGATTTTTATTTTGAATTCCGCTGTAGACTCAAAGTAGCATCGTCCTGCGAAAGGTAGCAATGTCATACATTCCTTAGAGTTCAATGTTCGCCTAACAATATCAGGTACAGCCTTAGCTAATGGTGGTGAAACTACAGTGTAAAACAGATGATTATAGTATATATATACTAGTACACTTAGGAATCATTTCGCAAGAAGACAAACTCTTGGGAACTCAATAGTGTTTTTAAATAGTCCTAAGGTAACACAAACAATGCAAATAATTCAACACGAAATAAAACGTATTAAGAGGGCAAAGACTGCTGAACAAATTAACAGAAAATCTACCCTAGCGTTGAAAATTTTAACTTTTCAATAAAGGACTGCGCAGTTGCAACAAATCATCATACTCAAAACTGACAAATATAACTAAAAGTAAATAGCGCCCTTTACACGCACGCTCTTTCCCGCGTGAAACCACAATCCCGCGCGATTGAGTACAAGTGTGTAGGTGTCTGAGAGGAAAGGAAAGCTGCTTTGGAACGTATTGCAAGTTTTCCCGCGCGCAATCCCATACGCTCCAAGCACTCGAGAAAAAGCGTATGTGTAAAGGGAGCTAATAATTCAACAAAGCAAGAAAGTTACTAGCGGGAAGAATGTAGACAAAAAATAAACAGAAATCCCGCACTTAGGGCTCAACCATATATCGAACTAAACCACTTAAGAACTAAATCACATATAAAGGTAACCGATTCGAAACCAGTCGGTTACCTCGATATATGGTTTAGTTCTTTTACTGCTACAGAATCTTTCATTGTGGTGCGTTCAGCCCTAAGTGCGTGATTTCTGTTTATTTTTGTCAACATTCTTCCTGCTAATAATTTTCTTGCTTTGTTGAATTATTTACTTTTAGTTATATAGTCCTAAGGTATAATGTATACAAATAATAATATTTACAATACACTGAATTGCCGTAGACATGATACGGTGTAATAGGTTGTAATGTGCAGAGATACTAATATTTCATGGTAGTAAAATGTTCTAAACTAGAGGGTGTTTGCTGTATTCAATTTTAAAATTCTGTGAATTAGCCACAATTCCATTTTTACCGAACTATTTTATGGAATAAAAGTGCGTCTTATACACGCGTAAATACGGTATCTGTAAAAAAAATTCCAGCCTACGGCGTCGTGATATTTTTAAGAAATCCCCAGTTCTTGCAACACGGCATTCAACTTTATCCACTATACATCAACAATATAAGAACTTGGCTTTGAATAAACATGTTTTAGGCCCCCCAAAAGTGTACTCTGGCATATTTTAAATCTCCTTTTCTTTTAAGTCATAGCGAAACTCAATACTTTTACGCATTCAAGACAGTAGCATTTCAAGCCATCTTGCCTTCCCCGTCCCTTTCCCCCCACCGACAGATCGCCATTTCGACGTCAGCCGGGCACCGAAATTGGACGTCCAGAACCGTCATCCAATTGAAGCATCAGGATATTTCCACATCCTTTCCACGAATCGAAATCTTTTTTTTTCCTAGCAGAATGTCGGTCATCCCTGGATCTATAGAAGCTACAAAATTCGAAAGAAAGAATTTGAAGGGCATTCTGTTCCCGTCAGACATCATCTGATAACATTCCGTGAGGCTCTTTCCCTTTTTCCCAACCCCCTCACTGTTCTCATCCCATGATTCGATTTCCGAATTTCCTCTTTATAGAGATTTAAAATGCGAGCGACAGTGACTTTAGGGTTTTTTTTTATCTGTAAAAGCCATGTTTCGGTTGTTACTCTTAATCGAATTCAATGTGTATGTTAGATATCAAAAAAGAATACACAGGGAAAAACAAACGTTTCGAAATTTATTTTACGTCTGTCAACGAAAAATTGCTGGGGATAGAAAGTAAGCATTCTAATTTTTAAAGTTATCATTTTATATGTTTTTCGTAAATAGTCTTTTCTCTTACTTAAACTGTGAAACTTTCTTTTACTTGTACTCTGAATTTTCCGGAAATTTTTGTACTTTTCTCACTAAAGTTAAACTTTGACAATCTGAATGATGTCAAAACCTGAAATGGATACATAACTTTATTTTTATGTATAAGAGGAGTCTTTATTATAAATTTTATAAAATGTCGTCAAAAATTATGACGCAAGGAGCTTTTCAAAGACTTGCAAATCTGTAAATTACGCATTTTGAAAAAAAAAACCATTTAAAAGATATTTTTTTCATCTACCTTTAATATTTACTTTTCTAAAGCCAAGTTTCCCTTTTAATTCTCATTACATATTTTAAATGGGCTTTATTAAAATATTTACATATTTTAAAAATATTAATATATCCAAAAGTAAATTCTGATTTTTGTTCGATTTTTGGTAATTTAAAAGTTTATCATCCCCTTAAAGGAAATCAAAGTAACAGATGTGATCCAATAAATATTTTAGAAATCAAATTTAACATCATATTTTGTCGACTACCTCTGAATCCAAATTTTACAATAGGAACTAGGTTAGAAACAAACTAAAAATTTGTTAGTGGAAAACTTCAAAAAATTTTAATTACATATTTTTTGTTATTTTCATTTCACTACACCTAGAAGCAAAATGCTTCGTATTATTGTCAACTAATATATTGTTTGTTACCATACCAAATTTGGAAGAGATAAACTCAACCGATTTTTAGAAACGTCTACCTAACTGACAAATAGTATCAAACATTTATTTTTATTTTGCTACAATAAACTAGATTTTAACATAATTCTTCCATTTCACTTTAAATATAAAACATAATATATGTATTTACTGGTATATAAATATTTTGCATATATCTGTATTCTGCAATTAAATAAATGCTCATAGACATTTCACTAAAATTGCTCCATTTTGGCTGTCAAGAAGTTCTGTGTGCCCTTAAAAGATATATGCAAACAGACATTCAAATATTAAAAAATATACATTAGCATTGTTGGACCAAAAAAATTTATCAATTAAAATTCTCTGTTTGTGTAGTGAGATATTTATCCGTTGTACCACGTTTCTGTTTTGCGTCCCAAGTCGAAAACAACAATTTTAATGCCTATACATTTTTGATTTGGTTCCTATCTATTTTACCCTTACTTCTAAAATGTAGGATAAAATAGTTAAGTAAACAAAATTTAAAAAAGCACCAGAAATTATTGAAAACTGTTATAAAGCAAAAACACTTAGGAAAAGTCCTTTCTTTCTTGTAGTAATGATCAATGATTTGTGACTGTTGCAATCATGACGGTCACCTGAAAGTTATATTGTTATTCAGATAAAGCAGACAGAGATCAACTGTCGTGAGATTCCATCTGTGTAATATGATAGAGAAGCTTTCTAGGATAAGTTTCTGAAACCTAAATGGTAAGTTCGATTGCTAAATTAATTATCATTCTTCTGTAAGCACTGAAATTAAATTAAAACAAATCTTGATTTTCACCCTTCGCCACTCTTGTGTCCCTAAAGGACACGAAATAAGCTGATCAAACCATGTAGGGTAAGTGTCCCAACTATCGCCTACTCTAACTTTTTTTCGATATTTCATCCACTATTTAGTTTCTGATTAGGCTGGATACTCAGAGAACTATTTCCTTTGGTATCCTGATATCAACCACCTCCAAAACCAGTGCCAGTTTAAATTATGTAGCTAAATTCGAAAAACTGAAATTTCCAGTCAACTCCAGAGCGGTTCCTAATATCGCCTACCTCTGTTCCTCTTACCGCCTACCAGGCGAAATGAGGAGCACCTGTTAAAAGGCGTTGCTAGCAAAGTCTCTGTTTAATGCACTTTCAAATGGTATAAGCAAAATTAGAATTTGGATGCACCTACCTGGTCATTCACTGGCTTCTGATTCTTTCGAGCCAAAGTTTACGAAGACAACAGCCAAAACAACTTCAGACGCCATATAGTTTCTGTTGTGTCAGTGATAAGAGCGTTGTCGCAATCGCCGCTTTTAGTACACACCCAGAACTAAAAAGTTACTGCATTTTCTCATACATAACGTGAATCGTACTTTAGAAACAAGAGTAGGCGATATTAGGCACAGGGGCGATATTTGGACACCCACCCTATGCAACGTATAAGTTTTAAACATTTGAAATCAGTTGGTCAGATTATGATGGAGTAGCTAAGTTTACGGCCTTTGGACCCTGGTCGTTTGAATCCGTCTACCTGCATTGCTAGTCTTTAGTTTTACTTTCCTGTACAGGTTATTTCCCCTTCGAACTCTCTTGTTTGGCATTGAATCATACAGCTTTGAACGTTCTAGAAGTTTCTGAAGTCATTATACTTCCCTTTTCCAATATTTCAAACTGTATTCCATAGCTGGTCTCTGGTATGAAAATATACAGAGTTCATATCAATGCATTGCAGATCCATCCGATTAAGGCATCCACGACTTAGTGAATCATTAGATAATTATTATAATGAACTATCCACTTGCGTATTCCCTCTTTATTAAATTGTGCAATTATGGGAGCTAAATCTAGCGGCAAAAAGCTAATAGCTTAACATATGTGATGTATTTCTTTAAATTCACATCTTATGAACATTAATAAAAAAAATATAAATCCTTATTTACACTTTATATCTTTTTAGTAATAATTAATATTATTTAGTAATAATTCTAATAAACAAATTATAAAGCTATTTATTAAAAAAAGGAAACAAATGAAGAAGGGAATTAAATGGAGCTATCATTGGGTTTTTTGGAATGCTAATTGCAAAAATGTAATTTTTTTCAACTGTCGTTTAGTTATTGATTAGTTATAAATTAGCCATATTAGCTATAGTTTTGTAGCTTTAAATAAAACAAATTTTGCGTTGTCACGTACGTATATATTCGATTATTGTATAAAACACTTTCGTACGTTATATAATGATCAGATATATTTGGACCTGTGATTTCTCTTCAGCCGTAGCTTTTAATGAATGTCTGCAGCTTTTCTTTAGATTTTTCAAGAAAACAACACCAACACACAGACACACACACACACACACACACACACACACACACACACACACACATATATATATATATATATATATATATATATATATATATATATATATATATATATATATATATATATATATGTGTGTGTGTGTTGTTTTCTTATATATATATATATATATATATATATATATATATATATCACTGACATCACCAAAATTATACAAGAAATCCAGACTAGAGTTTGAAAAAAAGTGTATCATGACTTTGCATACAAGTTTCTCGTTTGCACACAATAGGTTCTCGCTGATATACTTGCCATTAAGCAGATGATATTTCAATAATGTTTGTAATGTCTTCTTTGAAACAATGTGAAATTACCTTTGTCATCTTAGAAAGAATAACATTAAAACGTTAATAGTTAAAAATATGACCGTATAGTGAACCAACGGAGAATAAATATTCACATATATTCATTTATCGAAGTCGGAAAAAATAATTAAGGCGGGAAATAAACAGGAAAAAATTTTGATTAAAGAAAATTATGCAACATTTTAGTCTATTTTCTTTACGACTTTTATGTGAAACACAATCTTTCTAGCCACTAACAGGGATTTATTAATTTGTAATGACAAGCCCTTTTTGACGCTCTTCTAAATGTTAGCATGACTGTCCAAATGGCAAAGAAATCACAAGAAGACTTGTTGTAAACCCAAGCATATATATTACAGTCGTAAAAATTTACCAATATGATCAAAATCACAAAATGCGTCCTACTGACCTATATAACCCCAAACTATTAAACGAAACATTATGGTAACATGCTACTTGAAGGAACAGTGAACTGGAGAAATGTTCCTTTTTAACTAGCTGTCATTTGCGTCTTCAAAATTACAACAGAAAAACAGGAGGAAAAAAAACCCAAAGATTTTCTACTTTAAGTATATTTCTCTCTTGCTAACAAACTACAATTATGGCGTCTATCTTTATATATAATTTTATTTCTGCATTTAAATAGAATAGCGGCCAAAATGGATGAATTTTTATTATTTACGAGATCATTCTTACTCTTGTTGCAGCGAACGAAAAGGATATTAATTTTGTCTGAAAATGTGCGGAACTTTCATTGTAATCAACATAATGCAGGCATAAAATATATGGCAAACGCGATATAATGAGACATTGCGTAATGCATGAGTATTGTTATAAACATAGCCTTCGTTTAGCTGTTTTATTCTAACTTGATTAGTTCAGAAGAAGTTTTTTGTTGTTGTTTTGTAAAAGAAAAGGATTGATGCTAAATAATTAGTAATAAATGATTTACGTATTATATGAGCTTGTAATATTCATTTTCATTAGTTTAGTTTACTGCATTAGTCACAATTAGACAAAAGAATAAACGAAAATAGATTGTAATAGAAAATTTAGACTTGGGTTACAAACAGTATGAATATTCATTATTATTCGGTAACAAAAAAACGGCAGACTCTGTGGATTTGAATCGCTCTACATCATGCATAATGTCAAATATCTACAATTCTCTAATATTTGCAATTTTAAAAGTATGTCTTTTCTGAAATAGTTTTTTAAAATAGCTGAAGATAGAAATTTATAAAAGTTTGTACTTCATACATGTAAATTTCAATGCATACGGGATTGGAAGATATGAAATAAATTGTTTAGTAATACATATATTAGTGAAAAGATATATAATGTTAACTTGGGTTAAATGAAACAAATAGGAAAACTTTACCCGCTAATCGAAACTAATGGATCTAGTGATAATTTTAATACCTTGTCTACAAAGCTGAAAAAGCATTAATACAGCATCGGGATAAACTAACTATTCGTTTATCCGCAAGTGAGTGAAAAAAAATTCAATGACGTAAGGGATATTCCTGTTTATACATTATGGCCTTAAAACATTAAAGTTGTTAAATACAACATAAAAGTATGAATTTTATTATCCCACAAGTGAATCAAAAATACGCAAATCAAAACCTGCTTTAAACATTGTATATCTTGTCTTATGATGTCAGCGGAAAGGAACATTTTCTGATGTAGGACTGTTTAGAAAAAAAAATTCAGATAGTCTCTTCTAACGAAACTACCACGGGTTATTAACGTAGGATTACTAATCGTTGCTTACCTCTTTTCTATATATATATATATATATATATATATATATATATATATATATATATATATATATATATCTCGCTATTAATAATAGGAAATATTATACATATAAAATTGCTGTAGAGAGCAAAGGAGATGAACATATATATATATATATATATATATATATATATATATATATATATATATGTATGTACTATATATATATATATATATACATATATATATATGTATGTACATGTATATATATGTATATATATATATGTATGTATATGTATGTATATATATATATATATTATATATATATATATATATATATATATATATATATATATATATATATATATATGTATGTATATTATATATGTATACTATATATATATATATATATATATATATATATTAAAAGTGAAAAGAATTATATATAAGAACGTTGGATGTAAAAACTGTGTCAAAATGAAAATTTAGGAGGGGATATAAAAATTGTGTTGCCATAAGTTCTTATAGATAGATAAATATAATTAAATGAACTAATATTTTAAAAGATTTTGAGTATTTCACTTTAAATGAAAACATTTCGAAAACATTAGTAAGTTTCATTCGAACGATTGCATTTGAATCCAATTTTAACCTACCAAGTAGTGATATTTTCCTTGGGAACCGTACTACAGCTGAAAATATCTGTGCATAATATGAGCAGCCGACATAGACCAGTATCGCCGGAACCCCCGTTCTCCAGCTCTGGAAGCTATAAAAGTTGGTACTCCTCATTTCACGTCAACAATGGTTCCTGGAAACGTCTTTACATTTCTTCCAGGAGGAAAAAAGACAAATTTTATGATGTTTCGAGAGACATACGCTACAAAATGGAAAAAGATACACACAGATTAGCTTTTCCCTTTTTCCCCCTAACTTTTGGCCCTTATTATTCGCTATTTCATTTGGGGTTTTGCGGCGATCCTATAAAAGTGCGCATAAAACAGACCAAAATTTCGATCTTATTTTTTTTTGTTCCTTTCGAGGCGGCTCTTGAGATAAAGCGATTAAAGTCCTGGTTTTTTTTCCTGGTGGTTCTATTTCGGTCTTATCCCCCAAACGGACGAGCAGTGTTGCAAATAATTGTGTTTTCATGCCCAATTTCGAAACGGTTTGCTTTGCGTCTTTTTTATCTCGGTTCTTAAGAGCTTTTTTGTGCCTAGAGAAACGTATTGAGCAAGTATTGAGATACCAAGAAAAGCAAAAACTTTTGAGACAAGGGAATCAAGATATTTGACATAAATCTTTTGATAAATTTGTTGTAGAATTTTAGGCAAAGAAATGTCACCTCTCTCATGCTATGATTAAATTTATTTTCATTTTATTTGCTCAACAATTGTCAACATATTAAGTCGATGCTGTCTCTAGACATCTATTCACCATTATTTCCGACGTATGACGCCACATGTTAGCAGTGAAATGAGAACAACACACGAAGACCACGAAGAGATTTGGAAACTGTTTGGAAGAGACTTGTAACCTATGTACCGTAGTCAATAATAGGACAAGCCTTTAGCTTCAACAATTTACTACGATACGTTAAACGTACTACAACTACTATATTTAAAGCAAGTATGTGCAGCGAGTTAGAATGTATAGTTAGATCATCAGGTTGGCTTCAGGTTCTCTGGCCTATCTAGGCCACCGACCAGGAGAGCATCCGTCTCTCTGCCCTCAAAAAAAAAAAAAAAACAGCTCTCTCTTCGTTGACAAATGCCGTCTGTCTTTATACTGTCGGTAAATTCGAATGGATTTCTCTGGCGTTTGAAGTGCTGATAAGTGTTCGAAGTTTATGGGATTCCAGCCGTCACTATAGTATCAAAATCTGAAGAGCCCTCGAACCACTCTGGGATTTATGCATTCTATAACGTCAAAACCGCACATTACAAGAACCGTATGGCCTCTTATTCAAGAGTTTATGAAACAGCTCAGATCAACAGTTCGCAGATAGATGGCATGTTGAGGAGTAGGGAAGGGGCATCACATACTTATATAAGTACTAATTTCGTGTAGTAACTGAGACAATGTCACACCGACTAGTTTGTTGAATATCGGATGGTGATTGAAGTTAAAGGGGCTTCCCTGCACCCATTTGTTTGCTTATTAGATAGCTTTTGTCTTGAAGACAATACACTGATTACTAAATTTTTCAAGAGAAGCTTGTATTTTGGGATACCAGTTCTATAAATAAAATGTGATATTTTAAAGCACCTTTTTTACATTGTTAAGACACTTTCAAATCGATGAAAGATATGAATATTGATTTTAAAACTTGTTGTAGAGTAAAAGGTCTAATTCCTCAATTAGAATACTGTTTTTTTTTGTAAGTGAGTACTCCCTTGTCCATGAATATAAATATCAAACTGTACCCATGAATACGGTATAAGATACTTTGGTTAAAATGCACAAATTGTAGGATATCTTATTCAAAGAAATGTTTTATTTAATACTAGTATAACAATACATTGAATATATTTATTACGTTTCCTTAATTTCAAACTGAGTATGAAGAAATAAGGTATCTACATATTTAAGTTCACGATAAACAAGTTAACGTACGGTAATTAACAATCGTCGCCACTATTTTGTTCCCTTTGAGTATTTAATCTTCATAGCTCTTCTAAGTATCTCATAACGTATTGCTTTATTGTTGCTATAAACTCCATTAACAATTTTAATGATAGTAATATGGCTTTAATTTGAAATTATAATGGAGGAAAACACATATTTTAAAACTATTTTAGGGAAATCTGAAATTTTATAAATAGCTGTTTCGTCAAATAATATTTGTTATGTAAAGAAACATCAAATGAAGTTTTATAACACCCGAATGCAGTTGCTGGAGAAGACAAAAATTCTTTCGCTTTATTTGGTAAAAATCCAGAATGAATTCCATATACAACTGTCATATTCCTTGATTAAAATTTCAGTTTGAAAATAACCTTTCTTTAACTTTTATTATTTTATCAGTCTGTTAAGAGACACTTAAAATTCCCATTTATAAAAATGTATTCTTATAAATTGTTGGAAGATGTGAATATTATATAAATATATATATATATATATATATATATATATATATATATATATATATATATATATGGGGGGACAGGATAGCCGTGAGGGGTTTCAAATAACTAAACTATTATAATCTATACTAACATTTAATGAATATTACTTATTTAGAAAAGATTATTATTTATAAGGCTATGCCCTTAATTAATAACATAATAGGCTAGTGAACATTATATAGCAGTCATCTACTGCTATCAGACAAACGCGTCATAGTTCGTCTTCGTCCATCCTCTGACTGGGGTTGCCAGATCTCTCATTCTTTGATTAGGCTTGAGCGGCGCAAACGTATGTTAGTCTAATCTACTGGCATAGTCAGGTACCACAGTCCGATGTAGGCTCAATCAATATATATATATATATATATATATATATATATATATATATATATATATATATATATATATATATATATATATATATATATATATATGTATATATATATATATGTATATATATATATATATATATATATATATATATATATATATATATATATATATATATATATATATATATAGATTGATTGATTGTATTCAGTAAAAGATATTTATCACAGTTTCTTCAATATTGAGTGCCAAACCTCGTCAAACTTCTCTAGAGACTCCCGTAATATTTGTAAATGCGTACCTTGACACGGTTCTAAATTTCGAGACCGTCTTTTAGGGCGTAGTGCTGACCGCCTATATGGTGCCCCCTTAAATGAATGGCTAGCAGTCTTGCGGTGTGAGCCAGGGCATCCGTCAGCATTCGATGTTGACCACTACTGGTCTGGTGTCTGCAAGGCGTTGCCAGCCCGGTAATTCACATTCGGGCGAATGTCTAGCGACAAGTGCCTCCGCATTTGAAAGAGAAAAATTGTAAATCACATGCCAAAAATGTCCTCTTTGTTCTTTTAATTTGACTAAATAATTCTTTAAGTTACCATAGACTACCAAAAACATACTAGACATGTTAACTTTGCATTTAAGAATGATTATATTACATTCTTTTAGAATAAAAAGATTTGAAACAGAAAAATACTTGAAAATAAATTTACATTACATTGAATAGCGAGGGTGACATGTAGGAATTCAGTCGCTATCTTTTATTGTACCGGAACTTGATTGCATTCAATGGAGAAGTTGTATTCCATATGTCCTATTAATCGTAAATCTTTTGAAGAATCTATTTGAATTAGAAAGATTTTAATCTGACTATAGTTGGGAATTCATGAGTTAAGTTAAAAAAAAAAGATAGGAAATCGTCCGATCATTGCAACGCTTTTCCACATGCTCTTATGGATAATTAAAGAATTATATCAATTTCATAGGTCAATTAATAAAAGGCGAAGTAAATAATTTACTACTTTAGTCAGTAATTTACTATTTTACTACTTTAGTCAGTAAAACATTTGAGTATTGAAAATATATTCAACACTGCAAATGCTTGAATACACACATGCTCTCTCAATTATATCCGGAAGCAAACATTGTAATCTTCCGCTCAAAAAGGAAAGCGAACTCACCCTGCATAAATAGAACTTTCAATTCGTTACATTGCTCCAGTCGTTAGCGAATTTTAGTAGTCAGTGCATAAAATTCACATAAAAAGGGCCCAGTTCTAGCATATAGGGGATGGATTCCGAGATACAGTGATTATAAACTCGACTGAAAGGATTTTATTTCGGGAATTCGTCTTGGAGCAACTTTTTTTTTAACCTGTTACTCGTGTAAAATGTTTTCGTTCTTCGTGCTCCGTTCGTCTCTGTTTGCATACATTATGACACTTGTTCTTTTCCTTTAATTTATCTCTGAATATAAATAAAGAATACAAAAGAGTAAAATTTGCATAAAAAAATATTGTTGACTGTAGAGAAATGTTTGTTTAATGAGAAGCAGTCGCGAGATTTCGTAACATTTTTGTAATTAGAAATGGCTAGAGTCAGAACTTCGTAAGATTTCCTAGAAAAGCGACTGACATTTCATCTCTAATGTTAGTTTGCAGTCCTAGGTGATTAATAATACACGTGTGTTTATTGCTATCAAACTTTTGCCAATACGTTGTGAAAGCGATGTATCTTATTGCTGTAATTTTTAACCTCTTGTCAGAGATTGTAGCTCATATTATTTCAGTTATATCAAAGTGAAAGATCACATGGGAGTGGTTTAGTGGGAGGGGGGGCAGTAAGTATTAAAGTGATAAATTTTTAGTGATTAAATAGTTTTCCAAAAGCTCTTAGTTATTTATATTTTTTGTATTTTTTGTTTTAGTTATTTATATTTTTTAATTTGGAAGTTTACGGTTTTAAAATGTATATCATAAAAATGAAATAATTAATGACGAATTAAAAACAGTGAATGGAAGTAGTCTATCATCGCACTGGTACAATGTTTGCACTTGTCATGAAGACATTTCGTGGAGATAGATAATACTCCGCAGTTTTGCTGGCCTTTTTATGATGAAGACACCATATAGGTCGACCTGCATTATCCCCTATGAAGGGACGACACAAACGGAGATATTTTAGTGGTGCCACGCCGGGATTCGATCCGAGCACCCTCAGCACCGAAAGCAGTACGCTGTACCACAAGACCCCCACATGCTTTGTTTTACAATTTAATTATAATAATAGCATACTATGGGTATATAATCAAGAATTGTTTTTATTTTACCCTGAAAAATTTGATAAAAGGGGCAGTGGTAGTAAAAAATATATGCATTTTCGATTTTAGTTTGAAACTGAGATGTTTTCATACTTTTAAAAGTTTGTGCCTTTATAACACAAAAAGGTTTTAGAATTCGGTCTTTTCAGTCCACGTGAAACAAAAGATAACCATAGAGCTCTAAAAACCAGCGAACTTAAATAAAATTAAACCTTCAGAAATGACCCCCAAAATTAGTTTTCAATGTAATGACTATCAAATCTTGGGCAATGCATGTCATTAACTTATAAGACTGTTTCTGCTTTTTCAACTCTTTCAAAACGCAATAGCCCTCTCAATGTCTTAAGCAAATGTCCGAACGACAGGTGTGTCAACGAAAATTTTCTTAAGGCTAGTTCATTGGTTGCTTTAATTTGGCATCCTACTGGAATCTTTTTCTATGCTAAAGGAATGATCTTCCTGGGTTTTTATTGGCAAATTTCCAAATTTTAAATAGTTAATTCTGAGAAAATAGGCTTGTAAATAAACGCATATGCTTCTTAGTAGAAAAGTTCCGCAACCCATATTTTTTTCAATTAGCTTTCTACCTCATAAATACGTAGGGAACTTTTATTTAATGTCGATCAACTTATTCAGGGTTTCCCGAATTCCAAACTCGAGAGGAAATTAAATCTGTCGAATTACTGTGGCTCGGAAGTAAAACGTTACCATTTTATCGGGTTGATTTATTCTGTAGTAAGCATAATTTTAGAATAATAATTATGTTGGCGTTCACATTCCAAAGCGAATTTTTCAGACAGAATTTATTTATTTACATAGGTGTTTGGTTGGTGTGTCATTTGTCACTTTACGGGGATATTTGCATACGGGGATTTAGCATAAAGACTTTTAAAGCTTCTAACATAATTTTGATTGCTTAGATGATAATTATGAGGAGTAGTTTGTTTATGATATTGGTATCTGACATAATTAACAGGTTGTTATTAATTCCAATTATTAAAACATTGTAGTGCAGTTTAGAGATTGCCTAGCTCTCGCAAATACTAATTCACGTCTAAAGACTGTTTGAAAGTCCTATGGATCGGGATTTTGATTTTCTACTGTGATGAACCCCCCAAAAAAAATACTTTCATGGGAAAGTATGCTACCGTTAAATTTTAGAGTTACACTGGACTCCAAAAAATTTATTGGTACAGATATCTAGATATTGTGATAGCTATCTACGGAAAATTTTGGGGCAGTTTTACCTTGAAAACTATGAAAATTTTTCAAGATAATTAAAATTGTCTTCATTAGGCCCAGTTTTATGTAAAATATATCGATCTTTAATTAAAAATTGGTTTCTATCAAGCATAGGACATTCCAATCATTTTGACACAACGCTGTACAGTGTTGTCAAAAGTGCTACCAAAAGTTTGATACCTTTTCTAAATTTAACTTGCACAAACTGGATATACAAGTCCAGCTCTTTATTTCGCATGAGGGAAGTGCACTAAGTTGGGAAACAATCGGGAATTACCCTCGGCAACAGTGTGTTTTTAAGGGGACAGTGGACTTTCAAAATTGTGAAATTTATTCAAAAATTCGATTTTTTTTATTTTATTGAATTGTGAAACTACGGACGAGTAGGAATGTGTTGCAAAAACAATTTTTAATTTCTGTGATTACTTTCCTAGTTATAGGCATTTGAATTTAATTTAGATATTATGTGGTTACTAATAGCAATAACTTTAAATGTGTTTTTCTCAAAATAAAAATGTTCATGTCATACGAATATTCAAACTGCGCCAGGCGTATTTCTAATTATCATATTGCTTTTAAATTTAAGTTTTATATTCTTAACTGTATATCAAATAAATCTTATTGAAAAAAATTACGCTTCGTAGCTAAGAATTTCTAAATTTTGTACTTGAAATGATGATTTATAGGTATTTTGCGTAATAAAAAGGGTGTTTTCACTATTATTATTTTTTTCTCTTTATATTTTTAATGAATGCTTAAAATAAGCAATAATTTTCATTGTTAGTTCTATAAGGTATCCTGTAAATAAAAATTACCATATTATATGCAAAAGAAATGCGCATGGAACATTTTTAATTAGGCCAATTTTTGATATAATTAATAATTCATAATTCATAAATTATTAATATTTCATCTATAAATTTTAACCACTTTTACATATCTATGGTACTAATCACATATTTAAATTTCTAGCAAATCTATTCAAAACAGAAAAATTTAGGTTTGAAGGTCCACTGTCCCCTTAAATGAAAAAGCTAGTTAAAATTTAGATTGAAGTAGCTAGTGCAATACGACCCACTTCTGACGTCAGGAGGCTACGAAAGGAATTAAAAGTTTGCGGAAAATTGAACAATCAAAACACGTCCAACGGTGGCCAACAAATTCTCTCTTTTTATTCCACTCAAAAATCGCCAATATTTCTTGCTTTGGCACTCCGTCAAAGCTGTCGATATCTTCCCTACCATTTGCTTTCTGCGATTCGATAAATACTGTGTTTTTGTCTCTCTCCATTGCGCGTGCGGAAAGCGGGGCAGTCATTTACTATCCTGTCGTCTGCCGCCGTAGAAATGGAACCACTCGTTTCATTCCGAAACCGATCTATATCGAACTTTCGTCGGAATATATTCTTTTGTTTCGCCCGGGAATATCAACGAAAAGATTCGGAATGAAATAAAATCGGCCGGAGTTTCGGAGTCTGAAATGGGTTCGGGAAAAGGTTTTTGGCATTTATGTATCGTTTGTTCCATCGCGACGTTCAAAGATTTGTCAGTGGTAGCGAATAGATGATGTCAAAGTTCGCATAATTGTAATCCATTGGCAAAATACATAAAAGTGAAATGGCAATTTCATACATTTTGATAACATTACATTCATTGAAAAGAGAGAGAGGTTAAATGATGCTTGATAAGGTATAAATTCGGACAACATTTCCTATAAACTCGTAAATCAACCATATGTTGACTACCGAGTCCTATATGATCAGCTTATAGAAAAGTTTCTATACGCACTTCTTTGTAAGATATTATTATTTCTGGGGATTATTAATTGATCAATGGATCTTGTCTACGATATTAAACTCAGTTCTAAAAGAAAGCATTTTTCGTATAATATCATAAAGAATGTTTTTGTAATTCTATTTTAAATATATTATGTTTTGGTAATTAATTAAATATCTGAATTTAAGTCTCCTGTAGTCGTTAACAATACAATATTTTTATTGCAAGCAAATATAAAATTTCGCGATCGTTCCTGCATATTAGCAACTAACAGATTAGCAATTGATAAGGGTTCTATATCCCTCCTGTATTATCCGAGTTCGATCCAGGCATTTGTGGTAAACAATAAGGTAAAACACAGTAATGTTAAAAAGGGGTTTATAAAAGTCGTGTAGGTGATTGGAGAAGAGGAAGGCTTCTGGAAATGTGCTTCTAACACAAATCCAACATGTTTATTGCCTATAATACCTCAGATGGAAGAACATGTAAAAATTTATTGCAAGCCAAACATCTAAAATTTGGTAATAATTGAGAAACCATTTTTTGGTTGAGATATATGAGAATTACTGTTAGAATTTATACGATAGCAATTATCAGTGAATTTCTCTCTTTTTAACGTAGGATTACGTTCCTCCATAACGGTCCTCGAGAAAGGAAAATTTCAGATGTCCTGCATCGTGAGTTATAATTTTGGCAGAGCACCAAACCCAGTCTGTATCGCTTGGACAAGCAGTAAACAATTAAACATAAATGTACCAAAATGCGTCAAACTTTTTATATATATATATATATATATATATATATATATACACACACAAAAGTAAGCAACGATAACTAATCCTACGTACACGGTAGTTTCCTTAGAAGAGACTACCTGAAAAAATTTTCAGTATATCTAACGTAGGAAGACTTGCGATACCAGGAGCTGCATACGGCTTCTCGCAAATTAACGAACGATTAATTTTGACTGACGCATGTGTCAGTCAAAATAGTTCATTTTGCTCACTATGTCCTCTAGTATATGTATTTTTGAGTCTATTATATGTATTCGCAACCAAGTGTTAATTTTTTCG
>OU015500.1:104955021-104960021 GCA_907164885.2 Dolomedes plantarius
TTATGTAAAATGGGAAAAGTTTTACTCAAAAGTTTTCTACAACATTTTCCCTACCCGCGGTTTTTTTCCCTTTCATTTTGAGGGCGGCCACCGTAACTTGAAGACTCGTAAAGAGATTCTACATCTCGGAAGAAACCTCCTTTCTCGTGAAACAAAGCAATAATGTCTCCGCTTCCAGCACTTAATTTCATTTTTTTCCGAGGTAAACCACTCATCCGTGCAAAATTAAGGGATTTTCTCCCAGTTCCTTGACGATGTTCGTGGAAAGTAAATTCCAGAGCGTTTTTTTTTCTTTTTTTCCTTTTTTTTGTAACTTACAATGCACAAGCATCTTAGATTCTAATTTTCGATCTCTTGAAATACAAGGTTAAAATAAAAGTATCCTTCCTAAAGATGCCTGAAGTTGAATCTGTTTCATTCAACGGGTAGTTTCAATACGGTTTTTTTTTTGTAATATGTAAGGTATTACGCAATATATATATATATAACATACTTTGTTATGATTTCCTGTATGATAACCAGTTTTTGTAAATTTCACATATCTATCTGCCGAAATCTATTAGCATTTTTTGTTTAATAAACATGGAAAAACATCTGTCAAATCGAAGCGAGATGGTCACACACCTTATCGCACCTCGGCGAAAAAAGTGACACGACTGAAAAATGCCGCATTTGAGAAAAATCAACTTAAAGTATACTATACAGCTTGAACCAGCATTAGAATAAAACTGATACAACTGACCTGAGGTGGACAAATTGCTAGATGGAGATGTGTCGCTTTTCGTGCACGATGGGGCACTTAATACATATTTTTCAATGACATAACCTCAAAATTGCCATTTTTTTACTTGTGTCACTTTTCTTGCCGGGTTGCGATAAACAGAATAGATATAATGGCCTCGTATGAAACCGACTGCTTGCGGAATGCGGTTTCCTTTAGTATGTAATTTTTCCGCATCCTTTGTTTAATGCAGCCGAATAAAAGTAGAATACCATATGGTACAGGTTACTTGCATGGGAAGGTTGGCAGCCAATGTGAAGGAATTTTATGCAATTAGAGAGTGAGTCCATCAAAAGCTAATGCGTAGAATGAAGTCGCATGGTACAGAATGCTTGCATAGAAAGGTTGGTAGCCAATGGGGTGATACTTTGCGCAATTATAGGGTGAGTCCATCAAAAGATAATGTGTAGAATGAAATCGCATGGTATAGTTTAGTTTCATAGAACGGTTGGTAGCCAATGCTTTGCGTGATTAGAGGGTGAGTCCGACAAAAGTTAATGTGTAGAATGAAGTCTCATGGTACAGGTTACGTGCGTTGAAAGGTTGGTAGCCAATATGGAGTTATTGTAAGCAATTAGAGAGTGAGTCCACCAAAAGCTAGGATGTAGAATTATTTCACATTGTAGATGCTTCATATAATGTATGAAGATTCCCGTATTACGGGAAGGTGGTTAGGTGAAGTGGAAGAGATCTTACCTGCCAGCGAGTGACGCAGTCGAAAGCTCTCATGCAGAATGATGCCGTATGTTGCAGGTTACTTAACACGTGATAGGGAATAGTTAGGCAGATAGCGTCACCAGATGCAGGGTTTCTTTTTATACGGGATAGCGCAAAGTCGAAATCGAGGAGGTATAATGTTTGTCATCATAGCTTCTTGAATTTTTTCTGGGCCTTCTAAAATATGGTGGATTAAAAAATAGAGAATTCTTTAGTAAGAATATAAAGCTGAATGCATCATTACATAAGGAACGTTAAAATATTTTAAAGTCTATCTATGAAAAAAGCATTTTGATGAAACAATCCCCATTTAATGCAAGTTAGAGCATACATATTTGTAACGAGCTATGCAAATAAACAAAATTTCAGCGTTTAAATTGTCTCTGCTCAATATTTCAAATGGTAAACAACTACAGTCTGTTAATAATCATATCCGATCTTCTTACATACCGGTTTAAGCATTAATTTAAAGCTGCATTGCATAAAAGTAATACAGCTTTGAAAACCTTCAGTAACGCTTACCGGGGGGTTTCATTAAAGGACAGAATACTTTTATTTGTCCTAATGAACATAAAAATTTTCGAACTAATATTACAGATTTAAATGGATCCATTCCAGAAATATGGCAGCTACTAGAAAACTCACGGCTCCACTACATAATGCGCATACGTAAAAGAAGGTAAGGATCTCAACTTAAAAGCTGTTTATGTTGTCAAATATTACTCGGGTATTGAAAAATGAAGTCGAACTATTTTAATAACACCAGACTCGGCGATGCTTTGATAGCGAGTAAAAAGATACTGCTTAAACGTACATAGCATATGTGATTAGCATATGTGTACATCAACTGCAAATTAGTGTAGAAACATTACTTAAAGGTACTTCCAACTAGAAAACCCCTTATGTAAAATGTATTTAACACGAAACAATGTATGTTATCTGAAAATACTAAGAAGTCAAATGGCAGAATTGAGGTTTGCATTAAAAAACTTTGGGATGATGAGCAGAAACATTATTAAATAATTAAGATTATTAAATAAACGGCGCAAACCTACACACACACACACACACACAGACAGACACACACACACACACACACATATATATATATATATATATATATATATATATATATATATATATGGTGCCCGGTATAAGGGGCTTAAGTCAAGAAAAGTGATTTTTAGATATTTATTAGTATTGATAAAAAAACAAAAATATTTTTACTTGTATAAAAGACTTAAGTCTATCAATTTTGTATATGAAAGTACATTTCTTTGTACAAAAGGCTCAAGTCGAAATTATTGTTCTTCGATTGGTATAAAATCCAATAACTTGGTGTAATTAAATCACTGTTGTGACTTAAACCCTATATACCGTGCACAACACACACACACACACACATATTTATATATATATATATATATATATATATATATATATATATATATATATATATATAGAGAGAGAGAGAGAGAGAGTGCTGAAAATATTTTATTCTCTAGTTATTTATGAATATGGTTCCAATGCACATATATATATATATGAATATATCCACTATTTTTTTTCTGTGCATCCAGAAAAAAATTCAAACTGACCGTGAAGCTAAAATAGCATCTCTCACTGATAACCGAAGAATAATCTTCCGGCATCTGCCGTCATTTTCATTTAACGTCTCTTTTCCGTACTTTTACGAGTCTCAGAATGGAAGGGATTCGTGAAAAAGTAGAAATAGGGATCTCCATTGACGGTCCAATTGATGAGATAAAGGGATTAAACTATTCCCTACGATTTTTTTTCTCCTGAGCTCTTTTCCCCCATTTATTTCGTCTCAAAGCTCAGCGAAGGATTATACAATTCGAGAAGGACAAAAGGGGGGAAGGGGGAATGGGTTTAAGAAAGGTTTCATGCTCGATTTGTCATTCGGACGTATCACTGAAAAGAAGGAATGAAGATAAAAACAAAAGTGACCAAAAGAAAGCCTGGTGGGCATTTTTTTAAAAAGTAGTTCATAGGTAAAAAAATCATAGGGTCTAGCGGACAGTAAATTTAAAAGAAAAGGCACATATTCATTTTCTTGGCTTAATTCATCATATTTTCAAAGTTAAATAAGACAGACCCGGTGTTTTGATGATGATAACAAAGCCACCTTTCTTTATATCTATACTTTAAATAAGTTTCAGAAGGGAATTTTATTATAAAGCGCCATCTAAAAAGGCATATATGATAAATTTCTTGCAAGATATCACCATAGCATTCCTTGGTTCTAGTTTCATTGAAATGTCTCTAGAATTCTTGAGTTAGAATATTCACTCTAGGTAAAAATTATGAAAATATTCTGCCTAAAGAAAAAATTACTCCGAAAGAAGGATTTTTTTGCCTTAAAAAGTGACTAGAAGTTCTTTGAATGGTATTTTTTTATAAGAGCTTGTGACAAATGATTTTGGAAGTTTTCCTTGGCCCATGCACAAAAATTGAATGGAGTATGGACTGGACTCGTTAAACCATAAAGTCCTTCTATGACGTGACAGAGGGTGAGAGAATGTACAATACCCATCGATGTCACCCCTGGGGGTGCTAGTTCAAAATTGAGGTAGCACATGCCTAAATTGGATTCTGACCCTTGTGGGGCTATTATAAACCGGAGCTGGATTCCTAAGCTCGCAAGCCTGTGTGGACCTGGTCTGGTAATAAATAACAATATAGGTCAATAAGTAACAATAACATCACAAAAAAAAGAAAATTTGGAAATGCACCTATTGGTTTGTTAGATCTTTTATTCTGTCCTCGTGTCCAGCTTGTCAGCCAATAATCGAGGAACAACCCCCAAAAAGTCAGAAAGAACAGAATAACAATTAAAAACACATGATTATCACAGAACGATGAAATATCTTTGGAAAGTTCTTGAGGTGGTCTCCATTTATTTCATTCAAATCACACAGTGGACGGGTATTTGGTCAATTTCGGTTGCTAAAATTGGTGACAATTCTTCCGTCGTCGTTCAGTGAGAACTGGGAGGGGGGGGGGGGTACCAAGCTTAAGCAACTGACACCACTTCCTTCGGCAGATTTGTTGAGTACTAAATTTTCTTGACACTTTTATTATCCATCTTTTCAAATCAAAATATCATACACTCCGAGTATTTTTATGAGCATAATGTTCTTTTAGACAACGACATGTTTCGAACCACCTAAAGTTAAGTACAACACCCGAAATAAGAAATTTATATATATATATATATATATATATATATATATATATATATATATATATATATATATATATATATATATATATATAATATGTAGGGGGCATTCAAGAAGTTGAAGTTGATTATCAATACATGCAATCTTTGAGATCAGTTGGTGTATATTATCTTTCTGAAGTTGGGTAGATTAATACCACGTTGCATCCCTTATCTAAAATAAATTCGTAACCTTTCTGTTGAGACTTTAATTTTATTAACAGAGAGCAGCACGTTTTCTTTATTTTATTTTGAGAA